>CM074720.1:37645604-38170787 GCA_037306005.1 Rhinophrynus dorsalis | reverse complement strand
GAGTGTCAGGTGAGATGGAGAGCAATGATAAATGTTAGTATCTGCCTGGCAGGGAGTGTCAGGTGGGATGGAGAGCAATGATAAATGTTAGTATCTGTCTGGCAGGGAGTGTCAGGTGAAATGGAGAGCAATGATAAATGTTAGTATCTGCCTGGCAGGGAGTGTCAGGTGAGATGGAGAGCAATGATAAATGTTAGTATCTGCCTGCAGGGAGTGTCAGGTGGGATGGAGAGCAATGATAAATGTTAGTATCTGCCTGGCAGGGAGTGTCAGGTGAGATGGAGAGCAATGATAAATGTTAGTATCTGCCTGGCAGGGAGTGACAGGTGGGATGGAGAGCAATGATAAATGTTAGTATCTGCCTGGCAGGGAGTGTCAGGTGAGATGGAGAGCAATGATAAATGTTAGTATCTGCCTGGCAGGGAGTGACAGGTGGGATGGAGAGCAATGATAAATGTTAGTATCTGCCTGGCAGGGAGTGTCAGGTGAGATGGAGAGCAATGATAAATGTTAGTATCTGCCTGGCAGGGAGTGTCAGGTGAGATGGAGAGCAATGATAAATGTTAGTATCTGCCTGGCAGGGAGTGACAGGTGGGATGGAGAGCAATGATAAATGTTAGTATCTGCCTGGCAGGGAGTGTCAGGTGAGATGGAGAGCAATGATAAATGTTAGTATCTGCCTGGCAGGGAGTGTCAGGTGAGATGGAGAGCAATGATAAATGTTAGTATCTGCCTGGCAGGGAGTGTCAGGTGAGATGGAGAGCAATGATAAATGTTAGTATCTGCCTGGCAGGGAGTGTCAGGTGAGATGGAGAGCAATGATAAATGTTAGTATCTGCCTGGCAGGGAGTGTCAGGTGAGATGGAGAGCAATGATAAATGTTAGTATCTGCCTGGCAGGAGTGTCAGGTGAGGATGGAGAGCAATGATAAATGTTAGTATCTGCCTGGCAGGGAGTGTCAGGTGAGATGGAGAGCAATGATAAATGTTAGTATCTGCCTGGCAGGGAGTGTCAGGTGAGATGGAGAGCAATGATAAATGTTAGTATCTGCTGGCAGGGAGTGTCAGGTGGGATGGAGAGCAATGATAAATGTTAGTATCTGCCTGGCAGGGAGTGTCAGGTGGGATGGAGAGCAATGATAAATGTTAGTATCTGCCTGGCAGGGAGTGTCAGGTGAGATGGAGAGCAATGATAAATGTTAGTATCTGCCTGGCAGGGAGTGTCAGGTGGGATGGAGAGCAATGATAAATGTTAGTATCTGCCTGGCAGGGAGTGTCAGGTGAGATGGAGAGCAATGATAAATGTTAGTATCTGCCTGGCAGGGAGTGTCAGGTGAGATGGAGAGCAATGATAAATGTTAGTATCTGCCTGGCAGGGAGTGTCAGGTGAGGATGGAGAGCAATGATAAATGTTAGTATCTGCCTGGCAGGGAGTGTCAGGTGGGATGGAGAGCAATGATAAATGTTAGTATCTGCCTGGCAGGGAGTGACAGGTGGGATGGAGAGCAATGATAAATGTTAGTATCTGCCTGGCAGGGAGTGTCAGGTGAGATGGAGAGCAATGATAAATGTTAGTATCTGCCTGGCAGGGAGTGTCAGGTGGGATGGAGAGCAATGATAAATGTTAGTATCTGCCTGGCAGGGAGTGTCAGGTGAGATGGAGAGCAATGATAAATGTTAGTATCTGCCTGGCAGGGAGTGTCAGGTGAGATGGAGAGCAATGATAAATGTTAGTATCTGCCTGGCAGGGAGTGACAGGTGGGATGGAGAGCAATGATAAATGTTAGTATCTGCCTGGCAGGGAGTGTCAGGTGAGATGGAGAGCAATGATAAATGTTAGTATCTGCCTGGCAGGGAGTGACAGGTGGGATGGAGAGCAATGATAAATGTTAGTATCTGCCTGGCAGGGAGTGTCAGGTGGAGATGGAGAGCAATGATAAATGTTAGTATCTGCCTGGCAGGGAGTGACAGGTGAGATGGAGAGCAATGATAAATGTTAGTATCTGCCTGGCAGGGAGTGACAGGTGGGATGGAGAGCAATGATAAATGTTAGTATCTGCCTGGCAGGGAGTGTCAGGTGAGATGGAGAGCAATGATAAATGTTAGTATCTGCCTGGCAGGGAGTGTCAGGTGGATGGAGAGCAATGATAAATGTTAGTATCTGCCTGGCAGGGAGTGTCAGGTGAGATGGAGAGCAATGATAAATGTTAGTATCTGCCTGGCAGGGAGTGTCAGGTGAGATGGAGAGCAATGATAAATGTTAGTATCTGCCTGGCAGGGAGTGACAGGTGGATGGAGAGCAATGATAAATGTTAGTATCTGCCTGGCAGGGAGTGTCAGGTGAGATGGAGAGCAATGATAAATGTTAGTATCTGCCTGGCAGGGAGTGTCAGGTGAGATGGAGAGCAATGATAAATGTTAGTATCTGCCTGGCAGGGAGTGACAGGTGGGATGGAGAGCAATGATAAATGTTAGTATCTGCCTGGCAGGGAGTGTCAGGTGAGATGGAGAGCAATGATAAATGTTAGTATCTGCCTGGCAGGGAGTGTCAGGTGAGATGGAGAGCAATGATAAATGTTAGTATCTGCCTGGCAGGGAGTGTCAGGTGAGATGGAGAGCAATGATAAATGTTAGTATCTGCCTGGCAGGGAGTGTCAGGTGAGATGGAGAGCAATGATAAATGTTAGTATCTGCCTGGCAGGGAGTGTCAGGTGGGATGGAGAGCAATGATAAATGTTAGTATCTGCCTGGCAGGGAGTGTCAGGTGAGATGGAGAGCAATGATAAATGTTAGTATCTGCCTGGCAGGGAGTGTCAGGTGAGATGGAGAGCAATGATAAATGTTAGTATCTGCCTGGCAGGGAGTGTCAGGTGGATGGAGAGCAATGATAAATGTTAGTATCTGCCTGGCAGGGAGTGTCAGGTGAGATGGAGAGCAATGATAAATGTTAGTATCTGCCTGGCAGGGAGTGACAGGTGGGATGGAGAGCAATGATAAATGTTAGTATCTGCCTGGCAGGGAGTGACAGGTGGGATGGAGAGCAATGATAAATGTTAGTATCTGCCTGGCAGGGAGTGTCAGGTGAGATGGAGAGCAATGATAAATGTTAGTATCTGCCTGGCAGGGAGTGACAGGTGGGATGGAGAGCAATGATAAATGTTAGTATCTGCCTGGCAGGGAGTGTCAGGTGAGATGGAGAGCAATGATAAATGTTAGTATCTGCCTGGCAGGGAGTGACAGGTGGGATGGAGAGCAATGATAAATGTTAGTATCTGCCTGGCAGGGAGTGTCAGGTGAGATGGAGAGCAATGATAAATGTTAGTATCTGCCTGGCAGGGAGTGTCAGGTGAGATGGAGAGCAATGATACATTTTAGTATCTGCCTGGCAGGGAGTGACAGGTGGGATGGAGAGCAATGATAAATGTTAGTATCTGCCTGGCAGGGAGTGTCAGGTGAGATGGAGAGCAATGATAAATGTTAGTATCTGCCTGGCAGGGAGTGACAGGTGGGATGGAGAGCAATGATAAATGTTAGTATCTGCCTGGCAGGGAGTGTCAGGTGAGATGGAGAGCAATGATAAATGTTAGTATCTGCCTGGCAGGGAGTGTCAGGTGAGATGGAGAGCAATGATAAATGTTAGTATCTGCCTGGCAGGGAGTGACAGGTGGGATGGAGAGCAATGATAAATGTTAGTATCTGCCTGGCAGGGAGTGTCAGGTGAGATGGAGAGCAATGATAAATGTTAGTATCTGCCTGGCAGGGAGTGTCAGGTGAGATGGAGAGCAATGATAAATGTTAGTATCTGCCTGGCAGGGAGTGTCAGGTGAGATGGAGAGCAATGATAAATGTTAGTATCTGCCTGGCAGGGAGTGTCAGGTGAGATGGAGAGCAATGATAAATGTTAGTATCTGCCTGGCAGGGAGTGACAGGTGGATGGAGAGCAATGATAAATGTTAGTATCTGCCTGGCAGGGAGTGTCAGGTGAGATGGAGAGCAATGATAAATGTTAGTATCTGCCTGGCAGGGAGTGTCAGGTGAGATGGAGAGCAATGATAAATGTTAGTATCTGCCTGGCAGGGAGTGTCAGGTGGGATGGAGAGCAATGATAAATGTTAGTATCTGCCTGGCAGGGAGTGTCAGGTGGGATGGAGAGCAATGATAAATGTTAGTATCTGCCTGGCAGGGAGTGTCAGGTGAGATGGAGAGCAATGATAAATGTTAGTATCTGCCTGGCAGGGAGTGTCAGGTGAGATGGAGAGCAATGATAAATGTTAGTATCTGCCTGGCAGGGAGTGACAGGTGGGATGGAGAGCAATGATAAATGTTAGTATCTGCCTGGCAGGGAGTGTCAGGTGGGATGGAGAGCAATGATAAATGTTAGTATCTGCCTGGCAGGGAGTGTCAGGTGAGATGGAGAGCAATGATAAATGTTAGTATCTGCCTGGCAGGGAGTGTCAGGTGAGATGGAGAGCAATGATAAATGTTAGTATCTGCCTGGCAGGGAGTGACAGGTGGGATGGAGAGCAATGATAAATGTTAGTATCTGCCTGGCAGGGAGTGTCAGGTGAGATGGAGAGCAATGATAAATGTTAGTATCTGCCTGGCAGGGAGTGACAGGTGGATGGAGAGCAATGATAAATGTTAGTATCTGCCTGGCAGGGAGTGTCAGGTGAGATGGAGAGCAATGATAAATGTTAGTATCTGCCTGGCAGGGAGTGTCAGGTGAGATGGAGAGCAATGATAAATGTTAGTATCTGCCTGGCAGGGAGTGACAGGTGGATGGAGAGCAATGATAAATGTTAGTATCTGCCTGGCAGGGAGTGTCAGGTGAGATGGAGAGCAATGATAAATGTTAGTATCTGCCTGGCAGGGAGTGTCAGGTGGATGGAGAGCAATGATAAATGTTAGTATCTGCCTGGCAGGGAGTGTCAGGTGGGATGGAGAGCAATGATAAATGTTAGTATCTGCCTGGCAGGGAGTGACAGGTGGGATGGAGAGCAATGATAAATGTTAGTATCTGCCTGGCAGGGAGTGTCAGGTGAGATGGAGAGCAATGATAAATGTTAGTATCTGCCTGGCAGGGAGTGTCAGGTGAGATGGAGAGCAATGATAAATGTTAGTATCTGCCTGGCAGGGAGTGACAGGTGGGATGGAGAGCAATGATAAATGCTTAGTATCTGCCTTGCAGGGAGTGTCAGGTGAGATGGAGAGCAATGATAAATGTTAGTATCTGCCTGGCAGGGAGTGACAGGTGGGATGGAGAGCAATGATAAATGTTAGTATCTGCCTGGCAGGGAGTGTCAGGTGGGATGGAGAGCAATGATAAATGTTAGTATCTGCCTGGCAGGGAGTGTCAGGTGAGATGGAGAGCAATGATAAATGTTAGTATCTGCCTGGCAGGGAGTGTCAGGTGGGATGGAGAGCAATGATAAATGTTAGTATCTGCCTGGCAGGGAGTGTCAGGTGAGATGGAGAGCAATGATAAATGTTAGTATCTGCCTGGCAGGGAGTGTCAGGTGAGATGGAGAGCAATGATAAATGTTAGTATCTGCCTGGCAGGGAGTGTCAGGTGAGATGGAGAGCAATGATAAATGTTAGTATCTGCCTGGCAGGGAGTGACAGGTGGGATGGAGAGCAATGATAAATGTTAGTATCTGCCTGGCAGGGAGTGTCAGGTGAGATGGAGAGCAATGATAAATGTTAGTATCTGCCTGGCAGGGAGTGACAGGTGGGATGGAGAGCAATGATAAATGTTAGTATCTGCCTGGCAGGGAGTGACAGGTGAGATGGAGAGCAATGATAAATGTTAGTATCTGCCTGGCAGGGAGTGACAGGTGGAGATGGAGAGCAATGATAAATGTTAGTATCTGCCTGGCAGGGAGTGACAGGTGGGATGGAGAGCAATGATAAATGTTAGTATCTGCCTGGCAGGGAGTGTCAGGTGAGATGGAGAGCAATGATAAATGTTAGTATCTGCCTGGCAGGGAGTGACAGGTGGGATGGAGAGCAATGATAAATGTTAGTATCTGCCTGGCAGGGAGTGTCAGGTGAGATGGAGAGCAATGATAAATGTTAGTATCTGCCTGGCAGGGAGTGTCAGGTGAGATGGAGAGCAATGATAAATTTTAGTATCTGCCTGGCAGGGAGTGACAGGTGGGATGGAGAGCAATGATAAATGTTAGTATCTGCCTGGCAGGGAGTGTCAGGTGAGATGGAGAGCAATGATAAATGTTAGTATCTGCCTGGCAGGGAGTGTCAGGTGAGATGGAGAGCAATGATAAATGTTAGTATCTGCCTGGCAGGGAGTGACAGGTGGGATGGAGAGCAATGATAAATGTTAGTATCTGCCTGGCAGGGAGTGTCAGGTGAGATGGAGAGCAATGATAAATGTTAGTATCTGCCTGGCAGGGAGTGTCAGGTGAGATGGAGAGCAATGATAAATGTTAGTATCTGCCTGGCAGGGAGTGTCAGGTGAGATGGAGAGCAATGATAAATGTTAGTATCTGCCTGGCAGGGAGTGTCAGGTGAGATGGAGAGCAATGATAAATGTTAGTATCTGCCTGGCAGGGAGTGTCAGGTGAGATGGAGAGCAATGATAAATGTTAGTATCTGCCTGGCAGGGAGTGACAGGTGAGATGGAGAGCAATGATAAATGTTAGTATCTGCCTGGCAGGGAGTGTCAGGTGAGATGGAGAGCAATGATAAATGTTAGTATCTGCCTGCAGGGAGTGACAGGTGGGATGGAGAGCAATGATAAATGTTAGTATCTGCCTGGCAGGGAGTGTCAGGTGAGATGGAGAGCAATGATAAATGTTAGTATCTGCCTGGCAGGGAGTGACAGGTGGGATGGAGAGCAATGATAAATGTTAGTATCTGCCTGGCAGGGAGTGACAGGTGGGATGGAGAGCAATGATAAATGTTAGTATCTGCCTGGCAGGGAGTGTCAGGTGAGATGGAGAGCAATGATAAATGTTAGTATCTGCCTGGCAGGGAGTGACAGGTGGGATGGAGAGCAATGATAAATGTTAGTATCTGCCTGGCAGGGAGTGTCAGGTGAAATGGAGAGCAATGATAAATGTTAGTATCTGCCTGGCAGGGAGTGACAGGTGGGATGGAGAGCAATGATAAATGTTAGTATCTGCCTGGCAGGGAGTGTCAGGTGAGATGGAGAGCAATGATAAATGTTAGTATCTGCCTGGCAGGGAGTGTCAGGTGAGATGGAGAGCAATGATACATGTTAGTATCTGCCTGGCAGGGAGTGACAGGTGGGATGGAGAGCAATGATAAATGTTAGTATCTGCCTGGCAGGGAAGTGTCAGGTGAGATGGAGAGCAATGATAAATGTTAGTATCTGCCTGGCAGGGAGTGTCAGGTGAGATGGAGAGCAATGATAAATGTTAGTATCTGCCTGGCAGGGAGTGTCAGGTGAGATGGAGAGCAATGATAAATGTTAGTATCTGCCTGGCAGGGAGTGTCAGGTGAGATGGAGAGCAATGATAAATGTTAGTATCTGCCTGGCAGGGAGTGACAGGTGGGATGGAGAGCAATGATAAATGTTAGTATCTGCCTGGCAGGGAGTGTCAGGTGAGATGGAGAGCAATGATAAATGTTAGTATCTGCCTGGCAGGGAGTGTCAGGTGAGATGGAGAGCAATGATAAATGTTAGTATCTGCCTGGCAGGGAGTGACAGGTGGGATGGAGAGCAATGATAAATGTTAGTATCTGCCTGGCAGGGAGTGTCAGGTGAGATGGAGAGCAATGATAAATGTTAGTATCTGCCTGGCAGGGAGTGACAGGTGGGATGGAGAGCAATGATAAATGTTAGTATCTGCCTGGCAGGGAGTGTCAGGTGAGATGGAGAGCAATGATAAATGTTAGTATCTGCCTGGCAGGGAGTGTCAGGTGAGATGGAGAGCAATGATAAATGTTAGTATCTGCCTGGCAGGGAGTGTCAGGTGGGATGGAGAGCAATGATAAATGTTAGTATCTGCCTGGCAGGGAGTGTCAGGTGGATGGAGAGCAATGATAAATGTTAGTATCTGCCTGGCAGGGAGTGTCAGGTGAGATGGAGAGCAATGATAAATGTTAGTATCTGCCTGGCAGGGAGTGTCAGGTGAGATGGAGAGCAATGATAAATGTTAGTATCTGCCTGGCAGGGAGTGACAGGTGGGATGGAGAGCAATGATAAATGTTAGTATCTGGCCTGGCAGGGAGTGTCAGGTGGGATGGAGAGCAATGATAAATGTTAGTATCTGTCTGGCAGGGAGTGACAGGTGGGATGGAGAGCAATGATAAATGTTAGTATCTGCCTGGCAGGGAGTGTCAGGTGAGATGGAGAGCAATGATAAATGTTAGTATCTGTCCTGGCAGGGAGTGACAGGTGGGATGGAGAGCAATGATAAATGTTAGTATCTGTCTGGCAGGGAGTGTCAGGTGAGATGGAGAGCAATGATAAATGTTAGTATCTGCCTGGCAGGGAGTAACAGGTGGGATGGAGAGCAATGATAAATGTTAGTATCTGCCTGGCAGGGAGTGTCAGGTGAGATGGAGAGCAATGATACATTTTAGCATCTGCCTGGCAGGGAGTGACAGGTGGGATGGAGAGCAATGATAAATGTTAGTATCTGCCTGGCAGGGAGTGACAGGTGGGATGGAGAGCAATGATAAATGTTAGTATCTGCCTGGCAGGGAGTGTCAGGTGAGATGGAGAGCAATGATAAATGTTAGTATCTGCCTGGCAGGGAGTGTCAGGTGAGATGGAGAGCAATGATAAATGTTAGTATCTGCCTGGCAGGGAGTGTCAGGTGAGATGGAGAGCAATGATAAATGTTAGTATCTGCCTGGCAGGGAGTGTCAGGTGAGATGGAGAGCAATGATAAATGTTAGTATCTGCCTGGCAGGGAGTGTCAGGTGATATGGAGAGCAATGATAAATGTTAGTATCTGCCTGGCAGGGAGTGTCAGGTGGGATGGAGAGCAATGATAAATGTTAGTATCTGTCTGGCAGGGAGTGTCAGGTGAGATGGAGAGCAATGATAAATGTTAGTATCTGCCTGGCAGGGAGTGTCAGGTGGGATGGAGAGCAATGATAAATGTTAGTATCTGCCTGGCAGGGAGTGTCAGGTGAGATGGAGAGCAATGATAAATGTTAGTATCTGCCTGGCAGGGAGTGTCAGGTGAGATGGAGAGCAATGATAAATGTTAGTATCTGCCTGGCAGGGAGTGACAGGTGGGATGGAGAGCAATGATAAATGTTAGTATCTGCCTGGCAGGGAGTAACAGGTGGGATGGAGAGCAATGATACATTTTAGTATCTGCCTGGCAGGGAGTGTCAGGTGAGATGGAGAGCAATGATAAATGTTAGTATCTGCCTGGCAGGGAGTGACAGGTGGGATGGAGAGCAATTATAAATGTTAGTATCTGCCTGGCAGGGAGTGTCAGGTGAGATGGAGAGCAATGATAAATGTTAGTATCTGCCTGTCAGGGAGTGTCAGGTGAGATGGAGAGCAATGATAAATGTTAGTATCTGCCTGGCAGGGAGTGTCAGGTGAGATGGAGAGCAATGATAAATGTTAGTATCTGCCTGGCAGGGAGTGACAGGTGAGATGGAGAGCAATGATAAATGTTAGTATCTGCCTGGCAGGGAGTGTCAGGTGAGATGGAGAGCAATGATAAATGTTAGTATCTGCCTGGCAGGGAGTGTCAGGTGAGATGGAGAGCAATGATACATTTTAGTATCTGCCTGGCAGGGAGTGACAGGTGGGATGGAGAGCAATGATAAATGTTAGTATCTGCCTGGCAGGGAGTGACAGGTGGGATGGAGAGCAATGATAAATGTTAGTATCTGCCTGGCAGGGAGTGTCAGGTGAGATGGAGAGCAATGATACATTTTAGTATCTGCCTGGCAGGGAGTGTCAGGTGAGATGGAGAGCAATGATAAATGTTAGTATCTGCCTGGCAGGGAGTGTCAGGTGAGATGGAGAGCAATAATAAATGTTAGTATCTGCCTGGCAGGGAGTGTCAGGTGGGATGGAGAGCAATGATAAATGTTAGTATCTGCCTGGCAGGGAGTGTCAGGTGAGATGGAGAGCAATGATAAATGTTAGTATCTGCCTGGCAGGGAGTGTCAGGTGAGATGGAGAGCAATGATAAATGTTAGTATCTGCCTGGCAGGGAGTGACAGGTGGGATGGAGAGCAATGATAAATGTTAGTATCTGCCTGGCAGGGAGTGTCAGGTGAGATGGAGAGCAATGATAAATGTTAGTATCTGCCTGGCAGGGAGTGACAGGTGGGATGGAGAGCAATGATAAATGTTAGTATCTGCCTGGCAGGGAGTGTCAGGTGAGATGGAGAGCAATGATAAATGTTAGTATCTGCCTGGCAGGGAGTGTCAGGTGGGATGGAGAGCAATGATAAATGTTAGTATCTGCCTGGCAGGGAGTGTCAGGTGAGATGGAGAGCAATGATAAATGTTAGTATCTGCCTGGCAGGGAGTGTCAGGTGAGATGGAGAGCAATGATAAATGTTAGTATCTGCCTGGCAGGGAGTGTCAGGTGAGATGGAGAGCAATGATAAATGTTAGTATCTGCCTGGCAGGAAGTGACAGGTGAGATGGAGAGCAATGATAAATGTTAGTATCTGCCTGGCAGGGAGTGTCAGGTGAGATGGAGAGCAATGATAAATGTTAGTATCTGCCTGGCAGGGAGTGTCAGGTGAGATGGAGAGCAATGATAAATGTTAGTATCTGTCTGGCAGGGAGTGACAGGTGGGATGGAGAGCAATGATAAATGTTAGTATCTGCCTGGCAGGGAGTGTCAGGTGAGATGGAGAGCAATGATAAATGTTAGTATCTGCCTGGCAGGGAGTGACAGGTGGGATGGAGAGCAATGATAAATGTTAGTATCTGCCTGGCAGGGAGTGTCAGGTGAAATGGAGAGCAATGATAAATGTTAGTATCTGCCTGGCAGGGAGTGACAGGTGGGATGGAGAGCAATGATAAATGTTAGTATCTGCCTGGCAGGGAGTGTCAGGTGAGATGGAGAGCAATGATAAATGTTAGTATCTGCCTGGCAGGGAGTGTCAAGTGAGATGGAGAGCAATGATACATTTTAGTATCTGCCTGGCAGGGAGTGACAGGTGGGATGGAGAGCAATGATAAATGTTAGTATCTGCCTGGCAGGGAGTGTCAGGTGAGATGGAGAGCAATGATAAATGTTAGTATCTGCCTGGCAGGGAGTGACAGGTGGGATGGAGAGCAATGATAAATGTTAGTATCTGCCTGGCAGGGAGTGTCAGGTGAGATGGAGAGCAATGATAAATGTTAGTATCTGCCTGGCAGGGAGTGTCAGGTGAGATGGAGAGCAATGATAAATGTTACTATCTGCCTGGCAGGGAGTGACAGGTGGGATGGAGAGCAATGATAAATGTTAGTATCTGCCTGGCAGGGAGTGTCAGGTGAGATGGAGAGCAATGATAAATGTTAGTATCTGCCTGGCAGGGAGTGTCAGGTGAGATGGAGAGCAATGATAAATGTTAGTATCTGCCTGGCAGGGAGTGTCAGGTGAGATGGAGAGCAATGATAAATGTTAGTATCTGCCTGGCAGGGAGTGTCAGGTGAGATGGAGAGCAATGATAAATGTTAGTATCTGCCTGGCAGGGAGTGACAGGTGGGATGGAGAGCAATGATAAATGTTAGTATCTGCCTGGCAGGGAGTGTCAGGTGAGATGGAGAGCAATGATACATTTTAGTATCTGCCTGGCAGGGAGTGTCAGGTGAGATGGAGAGCAATGATAAATGTTAGTATCTGCCTGGCAGGGAGTGTCAGGTGGGATGGAGAGCAATGATAAATGTTAGTATCTGCCTGGCAGGGAGTGTCAGGTGGGATGGAGAGCAATGATAAATGTTAGTATCTGCCTGGCAGGGAGTGTCAGGTGAGATGGAGAGCAATGATAAATGTTAGTATCTGCCTGGCAGGGAGTGTCAGGTGAGATGGAGAGCAATGATAAATGTTAGTATCTGCCTGGCAGGGAGTGACAGGTGGGATGGAGAGCAATGATAAATGTTAGTATCTGCCTGGCAGGGAGTGTCAGGTGGGATGGAGAGCAATGATAAATGTTAGTATCTGTCTGGCAGGGAGTGACAGGTGGGATGGAGAGCAATGATAAATGTTAGTATCTGCCTGGCAGGGAGTGTCAGGTGAGATGGAGAGCAATGATAAATGTTAGTATCTGTCTGGCAGGGAGTGACAGGTGGGATGGAGAGCAATGATAAATGTTAGTATCTGTCTGGCAGGGAGTGTCAGGTGAGATGGAGAGCAATGATAAATGTTAGTATCTGCCTGGCAGGGAGTGACAGGTGGGATGGAGAGCAATGATAAATGTTAGTATCTGCCTGGCAGGGAGTGTCAGGTGAGATGGAGAGTAATGATACATTTTAGCATCTGCCTGGCAGGGAGTGACAGGTGGGATGGAGAGCAATGATAAATGTTAGTATCTGCCTGGCAGGGAGTGTCAGGTGAGATGGAGAGCAATGATAAATGTTAGTATCTGCCTGGCAGGGAGTGTCAGGTGAGATGGAGAGCAATGATAAATTTTAGCATCTGCCTGGCAGGGAGTGTCAGGTGAGATGGAGAGCAATGATAAATGTTAGTATCTGCCTGGCAGGGAGTGTCAGGTGATATGGAGAGCAATGATAAATGTTAGTATCTGCCTGGCAGGGAGTGTCAGGTGGGATGGAGAGCAATGATAAATGTTAGTATCTGTCTGGCAGGGAGTGTCAGGTGAGATGGAGAGCAATGATAAATGTTAGTATCTGCCTGGCAGGGAGTGTCAGGTGGGATGGAGAGCAATGATAAATGTTAGTATCTGCCTGGCAGGGAGTGTCAGGTGAGATGGAGAGCAATGATAAATGTTAGTATCTGCCTGGCAGGGAGTGTCAGGTGAGATGGAGAGCAATGATAAATGTTAGTATCTGCCTGGCAGGGAGTGACAGGTGGGATGGAGAGTAATGATAAATGTTAGTATCTGCCTGGCAGGGAGTAACAGGTGGGATGGAGAGCAATGATACATTTTAGTATCTGCCTGGCAGGGAGTGTCAGGTGAGATGGAGAGCAATGATAAATGTTAGTATCTGCCTGGCAGGGAGTGACAGGTGGGATGGAGAGCAATGATAAATGTTAGTATCTGCCTGGCAGGGAGTGTCAGGTGAGATGGAGAGCAATGATAAATGTTAGTATCTGCCTGGCAGGGAGTGTCAGGTGAGATGGAGAGCAATGATAAATGTTAGTATCTGCCTGGCAGGGAGTGACAGGTGAGATGGAGAGCAATGATAAATGTTAGTATCTGCCTGGCAGGGAGTGTCAGGTGAGATGGAGAGCAATGATAAATGTTAGTATCTGCCTGGCAGGGAGTGTCAGGTGAGATGGAGAGCAATGATACATTTTAGTATCTGCCTGGCAGGGAGTGACAGGTGGGATGGAGAGCAATGATAAATGTTAGTATCTGCCTGGCAGGGAGTGACAGGTGGGATGGAGAGCAATGATAAATGTTAGTATCTGCCTGGCAGGGAGTGTCAGGTGAGATGGAGAGCAATGATACATTTTAGTATCTGCCTGGCAGGGAGTGTCAGGTGAGATGGAGAGCAATGATAAATGTTAGTATCTGCCTGGCAGGGAGTGTCAGGTGAGATGGAGAGCAATAATAAATGTTAGTATCTGCCTGGCAGGGAGTGTCAGGTGGGATGGAGAGCAATGATAAATGTTAGTATCTGCCTGGCAGGGAGTGTCAGGTGAGATGGAGAGCAATGATAAATGTTAGTATCTGCCTGGCAGGGAGTGTCAGGTGAGATGGAGAGCAATGATAAATGTTAGTATCTGCCTGGCAGGGAGTGACAGGTGGGATGGAGAGCAATGATAAATGTTAGTATCTGCCTGGCAGGGAGTGTCAGGTGAGATGGAGAGCAATGATAAATGTTAGTATCTGCCTGGCAGGGAGTGTCAGGTGAGATGGAGAGCAATGATACATTTTAGTATCTGCCTGGCAGGGAGTGTCAGGTGAGATGGAGAGCAATGATAAATGTTAGTATCTGCCTGGCAGGGAGTGTCAGGTGAGATGGAGAGCAATAATAAATGTTAGTATCTGCCTGGCAGGGAGTGTCAGGTGGGATGGAGAGCAATGATAAATGTTAGTATCTGCCTGGCAGGGAGTGTCAGGTGAGATGGAGAGCAATGATAAATGTTAGTATCTGCCTGGCAGGGAGTGTCAGGTGAGATGGAGAGCAATGATAAATGTTAGTATCTGCCTGGCAGGGAGTGTCAGGTGGGATGGAGAGCAATGATAAATGTTAGTATCTGCCTGGCAGGGAGTGTCAGGTGAGATGGAGAGCAATGATAAATGTTAGTATCTGCCTGGCAGGGAGTGACAGGTGGGATGGAGAGCAATGATAAATGTTAGTATCTGCCTGGCAGGGAGTGTCAGGTGAGATGGAGAGCAATGATAAATGTTAGTATCTGCCTGGCAGGGAGTGTCAGGTGGGATGGAGAGCAATGATAAATGTTAGTATCTGCCTGGCAGGGAGTGTCAGGTGAGATGGAGAGCAATGATAAATGTTAGTATCTGCCTGGCAGGGAGTGTCAGGTGAGATGGAGAGCAATGATAAATGTTAGTATCTGCCTGGCAGGGAGTGTCAGGTGAGATGGAGAGCAATGATAAATGTTAGTATCTGCCTGGCAGGGAGTGTCAGGTGAGATGGAGAGCAATGATAAATGTTAGTATCTGCCTGGCAGGGAGTGTCAGGTGAGATGGAGAGCAATGATAAATGTTAGTATCTGCCTGGCAGGGAGTGTCAGGTGAGATGGAGAGCAATGATAAATGTTAGTATCTGCCTGGCAGGAAGTGACAGGTGAGATGGAGAGCAATGATAAATGTTAGTATCTGCCTGGCAGGGAGTGTCAGGTGAGATGGAGAGCAATGATAAATGTTAGTATCTGCCTGGCAGGGAGTGTCAGGTGAGATGGAGAGCAATGATAAATGTTAGTATCTGCCTGGCAGGGAGTGTCAGGTGAGATGGAGAGCAATGATAAATGTTAGTATCTGCCTGGCAGGGAGTGTCAGGTGAGATGGAGAGCAATGATAAATGTTAGTATCTGCCTGGCAGGAAGTGACAGGTGAGATGGAGAGCAATGATAAATGTTAGTATCTGCCTGGCAGGGAGTGTCAGGTGAGATGGAGAGCAATGATAAATGTTAGTATCTGCCTGGCAGGGAGTGTCAGGTGGGATGGAGAGCAATGATAAATGTTAGTATCTGTCTGGCAGGGAGTGTCAGGTGAGATGGAGAGCAATGATAAATGTTAGTATCTGCCTGGCAGGGAGTGTCAGGTGGGATGGAGAGCAATGATAAATGTTAGTATCTGCCTGTCAGGGAGTGACAGGTGGGATGGAGAGCAATGATAAATGTTAGTATCTGCCTGGCTGGGAGTGTCAGGTGAGATGGAGAGCAATGATAAATGTTAGTATCTGCCTGGCAGGGAGTGTCAGGTGGGATGGAGAGCAATGATAAATGTTAGTATCTGCCTGGCAGGGAGTGTCAGGTGAGATGGAGAGCAATGATAAATGTTAGTATCTGCCTGGCAGGGAGTGACAGGTGGGATGGAGAGCAATGATAAATGTTAGTATCTGTCTGGCAGGGAGTGTCAGGTGAGATGGAGAGCAATGATAAATGTTAGTATCTGCCTGGCAGGGAGTGTCAGGTGAGATGGAGAGCAATGATAAATGTTAGTATCTGCCTGGCAGGGAGTGTCAGGTGAGATGGAGAGCAATGATAAATGTTAGTATCTGCCTGGCAGGGAGTGTCAGGTGGGATGGAGAGCAATGATAAATGTTAGTATCTGCCTGGCAGGGAGTGTCAGGTGGGATGGAGAGCAATGATAAATGTTAGTATCTGCCTGGCAGGGAGTGACAGGTGAGATGGAGAGCAATGATAAATGTTAGTATCTGCCTGGCAGGGAGTGTCAGGTGAGATGGAGAGCAATGATAAATGTTAGTATCTGCCTGGCAGGGAGTGTCAGGTGAGATGGAGAGCAATGATAAATGTTAGTATCTGCCTGGCAGGGAGTGACAGGTGGGATGGAGAGCAATGATAAATGTTAGTATCTGCCTGGCAGGGAGTGTCAGGTGAGATGGAGAGCAATGATAAATGTTAGTATCTGCCTGGCAGGGAGTGTCAGGTGAGATGGAGAGCAATGATAAATGTTAGTATCTGCCTGGCAGGGAGTGTCAGGTGAGATGGAGAGCAATGATAAATGTTAGTATCTGTCTGGCAGGGAGTGTCAGGTGAGATGGAGAGCAATGATAAATGTTAGTATCTGCCTGGCAGGGAGTGTCAGGTGAGATGGAGAGCAATGATAAATGTTAGTAACTGCCTGGCAGGGAGTGTCAGGTGAGATGGAGAGCAATGATAAATGTTAGTATCTGCCTGGCAGGGAGTGTCAGGTGAGATGGAGAGCAATGATAAATGTTAGTATCTGCCTGGCAGGGAGTGACAGGTGGGATGGAGAGCAATGATAAATGTTAGTAACTGCCTGGCAGGGAGTGTCAGGTGAGATGGAGAGCAATGATAAATGTTAGTATCTGTCTGGCAGGGAGTGACAGGTGGGATGGAGAGCAATGATAAATGTTAGTATCTGCCTGGCAGGGAGTGTCAGGTGAGATGGAGAGCAATGATAAATGTTAGTATCTGTCTGGCAGGGAGTGTCAGGTGAAATGGAGAGCAATGATAAATGTTAGTATCTGCCTGGCAGGGAGTGTCAGGTGAAATGGAGAGCAATGATAAATGTTAGTATCTGCCTGGCAGGGAGTGTCAGGTGAGATGGAGAGCAATGATAAATGTTAGTATCTGCCTGGCAGGGAGTGTCAGGTGGGATGGAGAGCAATGATAAATGTTAGTATCTGCCTGGCAGGGAGTGACAGGTGGGATGGAGAGCAATGATAATTGTTAGTATCTGCCTGGCAGGGAGTGTCAGGTGAGATGGAGAGCAATGATAAATGTTAGTATCTGCCTGGCAGGGAGTGTCAGGTGAGATGGAGAGCAATGATAAATGTTAGTATCTGCCTGGCAGGGAGTGACAGGTGGGATGGAGAGCAATGATAAATGTTAGTATCTGCCTGGCAGGGAGTGTCAGGTGAGATGGAGAGCAATGATAAATGTTAGTATCTGCCTGGCAGGGAGTGTCAGGTGAGATGGAGAGCAATGATAAATGTTAGTATCTGCCTGGCAGGGAGTGTCAGGTGAGATGGAGAGCAATGATAAATGTTAGTATCTGTCTGGCAGGGAGTGTCAGGTGAAATGGAGAGCAATGATAAATGTTAGTATCTGCCTGGCAGGGAGTGTCAGGTGAAATGGAGAGCAATGATAAATGTTAGTAACTGCCTGGCAGGGAGTGTCAGGTGAGATGGAGAGCAATGATAAATGTTAGTAACTGCCTGGCAGGGAGTGTCAGGTGAGATGGAGAGCAATGATAAATGTTAGTATCTGTCTGGCAGGGAGTGACAGGTGGGATGGAGAGCAATGATAAATGTTAGTATCTGCCTGGCAGGGAGTGTCAGGTGAGATGGAGAGCAATGATAAATGTTAGTATCTGCCTGGCAGGGAGTGTCAGGTGAAATGGAGAGCAATGATAAATGTTAGTATCTGCCTGGCAGGGAGTGTCAGGTGAAATGGAGAGCAATGATAAATGTTAGTATCTGCCTGGCAGGGAGTGTCAGGTGAGATGGAGAGCAATGATAAATGTTAGTATCTGCCTGGCAGGGAGTGTCAGGTGGGATGGAGAGCAATGATAAATGTTAGTATCTGCCTGGCAGGATGTGGCAGGTGGGATGGAGAGCAGTGTGGAATATTAACGTCTGTCTAGAAGGGAGTGGGGGAGCAGTGTGGAATGCTAGTATCTGGCTAGAAAGGAGTGGCAGGTGGGAGGGAGAGTAGTGTAGATTGTTAGTATCTGTCTGGCAGGGAGTGGCAGGTAGGAGGGAGAGCAGCATGAAATGTTAGTAACTGGCTAGAAGGGAGTGGCAGGTAGGAGGGAGAGCAGCATGAAATGTTAGTAATTGGCTAGAAGGGAGTGGCAGGTAGGAGGGAGAGCAGCATGAAATGTTAGTAATTGGCTAGAAGGGAGTGGCAGGTAGGATGGAGAGCAGTGTGGAATGTTAGTAACTGGCTAGAAGGGAGTGGCAGGTGGGATGGAGAGCAGTGTGGAATGTTAGTAACTGGCTAGAAGGGAGTGGCAGGTGGGATGGAGAGCAGTGTGGAATATTAACGTCTGTCTAGAAGAGAGTGGGGGGAGCAGTGTGGAATGCTAGTATCTGGCTAGAAAGGAGTGGCAGGTGGGAGGGAGAGTAGTGTACATTGTTAGTATCTGTGTGGCAGGGAGTGGCAGGTAGGAGGGAGAGCAGCGTGAAATGTTAGTAATTGGCTAGAAGGGAGTGGCACGTAGGAGGGAGAGCAGTGTGGAATGTTAGTAACTAGCTAGAAGGGAGGGGCAGGTGGCAGGGAGAGCAATGTAGAATGTTTGTATCTGTCTAGAAGGGAGTGGCAGGTGGGAGGGAGAGCAGTGTGGAATGCTTGTATCTGTCTAGAAGGGAGTGGCAGGTGGGAGGGAGAGCAGTGTGGAATGTTAATATCTCGCAGGGAGTGGGAGGTGGAAGGGAGAACAGTGTGGGATGTTAGTATCTGACTGGCAGGGAGTGGGAGGGAGAGCAGAATAGAATGTTAGTATCTGTCTAGAAGGGAGTGGGAGGGAGAGCAGTGTAGAATATTAGTATCTGTCTAGAAGGGAGTGGCAGGTAGGAGGGAGAGCAGTGTAGAATGTTAGTATCTGGCTGACAGGGAGTGGCAGGTAGGAGGGAGAGCAGTGCAGAATGTTAGTATCTGGCTGACAGGGAGTGGCAGGTAGGAGGGAGAGCAGTGTAGAATGTTAGTATCTGGCTGACAGGAAGTGGCAGGTAGGAGGGAGAGCAGTGTAGAATGTTAGTATCTGTCTAGAAGGGAGTGGCAGGTAGGAGGGAGAGCAATGTAGAATGTTAGTATCTGGCTGACATGTTGGTCAATACTGTCTAATATGTATAAACTGACAAATAAGCAATTCTAAATATTTTGTAGACCATTGTTTTGAATTAAAAATGTCTCACATAAATATAAGTGATATTGAAAGCTTGTTCAAAATCACCTGTTTGTTGCAAGCGACATTCCACAATATCCCTTTAGATGATATTGATGTCTACAATGCCTTGAGAAGTAAGACACTGGAGACCTCAGGGGCTGCTAGACTACAACTCCCATCTGCCCCAGCCTGCCACTGATCGGAATAGTAGTCTATCAGCAGTTGGATAAACAGTCCAAGATTTAGTACAGACTTGTATCTTTCGATGAATGCCTGCTCATTAACCATTTCAGGGCTAGAGGGGTGCATAACACATTGCTTTGCAATCTGTTGAACACCCTGCTGGTCTTTAAAGTGGAGCTTTCACCTCCCAGAAAGTTATTGAGATTGAGATTGTGTTGTGCCCATAATGATTAAATAAAAAAGATTAACTGATTGAAGCTTTATAGCACACCACAATTTCAATCTTAGTAACTTTCTTGGAGGCTAAAGTTCCACTTTAAAGGATTAAACTGATATTTTTCTCTCTTTTGTTTTTCGTCACAGCCGCATCTAGTGAAGTGCTTTGAGAATATAAGGCATTTAGATATAAAATACCCAATAAAAAGCCCTCCCGTGGTTGTGATGATTCAGTCCGCAGAGGGAGAAAAGATTCCAATGGCTAAGTACGTTTCATTGTGTTTTATTTATCTATCTCATTAAAGCGGAACTTTCATCCAATTAATATAGAGCCTCAAACCATAGTTACATTAGCAATATGCATAAACGTTTTATTTTCAAGAATAATTGCTGCATTAAAGTAAAACAGAACCTTTTCAGCAGACGGGAAGCAGAGAACAGCGCAGACATCTTGCAGAGCCGGCATCTCTGAGTCTATGATGTCCGTCCCCTTCAACTCCAGGATTGGCTAGTTGACTGCCTTTGTGCCTTAAGGCACCGGAAGGGACTGACAGCACAGGCGCAGAGATCGCCTACAGCAAGATCCCAGCCGGTGCCTGTCTGCATAGAAGGTTCTATTTTTCTTTAATGGAACAATTATTCTTGAAAATACAACTATGTCCATGCATATCACTAATGTAATTATGAGTTGAGGCTCTATATTAATAGGATGAAAGTTCCGCTTTAAATTGAAACATGATATAATAGCATTGTTGCTTGGTATTTATTTAAAGGACAAATTAACATTTTATTTTATGGGGGAAAAAAAAAAAAAAAATATATATATATAATATATTTCAATGGAAAAAGCACTCTCAGGACTTCATAATCAGTGGCAAAAGCAGTTATATACAGATCTGCACATTAAACCGCTTTTGCCACTGATTTTGAAGTCCTAAGATTGCTTTTTCAATTGAAGTATATTCTACAACATTGACTAGATTCACAGCACCCAAGCATTTTTCTGTATAAGCTTGAGTGCCTCTCTCAGACATTTGTTTTCTATATCCTCCTATATAATAATTCGCTAAAACATGTGTAACGACGCAGTCATGCTCAGTAGAGACTGCTGCGCGTGCTGTTGTCATGCGCAGTCGAGACTTCCCGCGCCGTGGCTGATACAGAGCGGGTCTCTCCGAAGGAGCATCCAGCTCTGTATCAACCGCGGCAGGGGCAGTCTCTACTGCGCATGACTGGCTGGCAGTGGCACTGTGGCCTGTGTAGTAGCAAGAGATAAATAGTTTAATGTATAAAACACGTTTGGGCTATAATAACATTTGAATGAAGCCTCTCCATGCAGTGAGCATATCCTTATTGTACTCCGCAAGAAAAGCCATAAAACATATATTAAAAAAACAGCAACATTACTGCTCTTTTAAAGGGATAGTAATGTTTCATAATAAAAGCAGCTCTAAATAATCATCATAGTATTTGGACCTTGGAGAGTGTTATTTCAATACTGTCAGAATTGTAATTCAAAGTAATTGAATGATAAAGTATCCCCCTCCCTCCCATCTACTGATGAGGTGCCCAGGCCGATTGCAGAGAGGGACAATCTTCAATTAAGATAAGGGAAAAAGCTGAAAAACCTGTCAAGGGGGGCAGGGTTTTCATTGTTCTCACAGTAAGAAGATTGTCCATTGTTGTGATCCGTCTAGTCTATGGACCGCATTCCACATTTGAGGTGAGCAGTGTTACACTAGGTAAAAGGGGAGGGAGGGGGAATCTTTATCATTCAATTACTCTTGAACTACAACTCAGAATTGAAATAACACCCTCCATGGCCTAAATACTATGATGATTAATTGGAGCTGTTGTTTTTGTGAAACATTACTATCTCTTATTAAAAAAATGATGTTATGTTATGTTTTTATGTAAAACAAAGGTAATCCTGATGGTGAAGCTTAATTCAGAAATTACTACAGTGCATTTTATTAACCCTTTGACTTTCCAGTGTATTGCAACACAACATGTTGGATTCCTCACTGGAGATCAAAGGGTTAAGATTTTGAGAGTATTTTTTATTTTTTTGTGCATAGGGGGTGCTGTTGCTGTCTATGGAATGTTTACATCTATGACTGATGGCAACAGTACCCCAATGCAGGCTTGAGCTTTGTTAAATTGTGACTGTGCAGCGGGGCGTTCCCTCATTTAACTCAGCAGGAAGGCCCTACAGTGTTTATTTTTTCATACTAAGGGATTACTGATTCTTTAACCCTTTGAGTGCCAGAGGGATATCTAGTGCATTGCAAAGCAATGCACTGGATACCCCTCTGGCACTCAAAGGGTTAAACGATATGCCTGTCACCATTAACGATGTACTGTTTTCTTTTGCAGCACTGTTCGAGTAAGAGGTCCAGTAGAGCAATGGATGGGAAATGTCGAGAGTAGTATGTTTGATATGGTGAAGAAGTAGGTATTACTCTCTGGCCTAGTCCACGGCCCATTATTACAACTTTCCATGCAGCTCACAAAGAAAGTAGATTCAATTTGCAGCGTACCAACCACACGCTAGGGATCAAATACAAAGTCCAACTGATTTAAACAGGATTATCACATTACAAAAATTTGCTGCCATATGTTTTGTTATTAAAAGTAATAATAGGAATGCTGTGTTTTTTTTGTTTGTTTGTTTTTTTAAACTAAGTACTTACAAAGATATACTATTCTGTGCTGTGCACTTCATGTCGGAATTCTCCTCCCACCTCCCTCCCAGCTGCCCCAGGGAGCTCGTTCACGCTTCCCTTCTGTGTGCTGTGAATAGCTTCTGGCATTATATCAAACTCCGGTTAGCATTATACTGAAGTTGCAACCTCAATATAATGCTAACCGGAGCTTGAATTAACGATAAAAGATGTTCACAGCACACCAAAAAGAATGCTCTCTCTGGGGCAGCTGGGAGGGAGGAGAATTAGGCAGTCATGCAGAGCCGGTGTTTCAGCATGCTGCATTATGCTGACCGGCACCGCTTGAATATAGTATATCTTCAAAAGTACTTAGATTTAAAAAAAAAACAAAACAAAAAAACAGCTTTCCTATTATTACTTTTATTAACAAAATATATGGCAACACATTTTTATAAGGTGATACATCCCCTTTAAATGGGGCATTTAACCCCTTTGAAGAGCATCCTATATAATAATTCGCTAAAAAGTGTGTAATGCCTCAGTCATGCGCAGTAGAGACTGCTCTGTATCAGACGCAGCGCGGGAAGTCTCTACTACGCATGACTGCCCTGCGATTGGCTGGTAGTGGCACTGTGCCTGTGTAACGGGCTCTTCAACTAGTTCAGTAATATTAGTCTTCACTTTTAGGCTTGTGAAAATTGGAGTGATGGAGTGGGGACAGTCCGAATTTAAGAAATGGATGATCAGCCACCCAGGACAAGTCGTTCTTGTTGTGGTAAGTAAAAACAGATACATCTGTAGACATTAACCCTATAAAGGTTTGCCCACCTCTCTGGTCCTTAGGGTTACGCCTTTGAGTACCATAGGCATACACAGCTCATTGAGGAGCAATGATCTGCACAACTCTATTGCTTCCATATTGCACCATTACTGCACCAATATTGCATCCATATTACTCCATTATTGCACCCATATTGCATCCATATTGCACCCTATTTGCATCATTAATGCACCAATATTGCGTCCTTAATTCTGCGACATGTTAACACACGATATGCTGAATGCGCCATTCGGAACAACTCGAAATGTAGAATTTGCGACATTTTAAGACGCATAACTTTAATTGCGACACTTTAAATAAAGCGGCCGAATAGATGCGTCATTTTATGACGCAAAACTTTACATTCGACACTTTGATAGTAAACCATTTTCCATATAATCTCTTTCAGCACCAAACTGTTAACATATTTTTAACCTCATTTTTGTTTTAATCAGGACAGATGTTCAGCTAGGTTATGCCAGATCAATGACCCGGTATCTCTCTTGCTTGTTATTACATGCGACCAGCAGAGCAATATCGATAAATGGCAATAGAATCATCACAAATCACAACTCCCAAGGCTACATACAGTCTAACTAGCGTATTTCTTTTCTAGCTCCTTGAGGTTGATGTACTAAGAAAAAAGTGGTACATTTTTGGAGCAGACTAACCGTACCATAAGTGAGAAATAAACATTTTCAGAACTCCGTCAATTTATATGGGGGTTTTAACACATTTAATGTCAAAGAGGGGTTAAAGCCCCATTTAGATTAATGGGAATTCTTATTTGTTCCTGTAACTGAAGCTGAGAAGGGACCGCGTCGCCTTCCGCCGTCGTTCCCGGGTCTCTTCTTCTTGACGCCAGATAAGCGCCGTCAGATGCACCGGTTGAAGTATGGACGGTCACTGGAAACAGTCACAGGAGCGCTGGAAGCAGGGAAGCATGGAAGGGTCCACGTTGCCGCCTGACAGCATACGAAGTTGGGTCGCAGGAAGCTGGCAGCAGGCGGTCAACGATTCAGGATACTTGGCGCAGATGGGTATCAGAGTGGACACTTTAGACCATAAGCAATACAAGACTCCAGGACTCCTTGTTCACTCCAAACATAACTCACTTTATTGACACAAACCACAGATATTTATACACAAATCTTTACATTGCAACTGATGGGTGAAACCAGATACAAAAGGTGTGATCCAATCATAATACATCAGACAAAGGCCAGCAACAGATGGTCTTAACAAATACAATAACTCAGACATGATTACACTTCAGATACAAAGGGTTTGATTGAACAAAGACTTGAGGGCATGAATGGATTAACACACAGCAGGGGGTCTCAGGACAGTTCTCAATACAATGACTTGAGTGGCTAGAATATACATTCCCTTAACAATGGCCAGGGGTTGAATAATTAAGCAAAAGGCTTGGGGGACTGCAATACATATTGAAAGTAAATATGCCCAAAATCAAATAATTAACCCTTTGCAGGCCAGAAGAGTTTGCAGCACACAAGCCTTGAATTGCTCTTTCCTCTGGCACAGCTGCCTATCCACATAAGGCTAGCCAAAGTCTCTTAGTCCAGGATAAGGGCTTGAGAGATTGTATGCCCGGGCACAAAGGAGTGTCCAAGAGTGTCCAATATCCATAATCCTTGGGCCCAGGGGTGAATAAATGCCATGCCCAGACAAGGCTCAAGTAACGGATAAGATCCGTTACAGTTCCCTGTGGTGCAGTTGGTTTGCCCCAGAATTGCACCACTGTTTCTTAATACATCAGCCTCATAGAGTAAGTGTAGAGATACACAGAAATTGTTAGACCCAGATGTAGCCCTGACAGGGCAGACACAATGGAGAGTCTTAATATTTTTATACAGTCTTTTGTGATCAGCAGTGTGCAGTGTCACTCGGCTGCTGCAAGAGCCAATAGGGTACAATCACGTATAAAAAGGGATATAGATACGCTGGATGGGAATATAAGTCTATCTCTGTATACATCCTTGGTGAGGCCTCATCTAGAATATAGAGTTTTGGGGACCAGGGCCAGTCTGGGAATACAAATCCCCAATCCCTCACACATACCTACAATTGGCCTCTAATGTCTCTCCAACTAATATACCTACTCACCCTTGCAGAATAAAACATACCCAACCTCCCAAAAATTAGCTCTCGCTGACCTTTGCATACCATTTTCAGAGAGGGGGGACCTCTTGAACTGGTGGCCTAGTGGTTTGAGAGGTTAGAGTAGAAGAGATTTGTTGCTCCCTCATGGTTCTTCTCTCTGCCAAGAAGTAAGTTACTGAAGGCAGCTCATTGCACTGAATGTGATGTCATATCCAGCGTACTGCCTTCAGTGAGTCATTTCACAAAGCACAGGACTTTGAGGAAGCTCCATTCAAAGGATTTGTGCCGACAGCAGCAAAGATCTCTCTTCTGCCTTACAGAATATAAGCATGGGGCCAGAGCAGCCCGAGAAAGAGGTGTCTGGGGAAAAGACTGGGCCCAGGGCATGCCACCTACCTGGAAATTTCCCTGTGCCGCGAGAGGCCAATCCAGCACTGTATAGGTACCAGTTATTGAACTGGACAAAGTACAGAGATGTGCAACAAAACTGATAATAGCACTGGGGGAATTGAGTTATAAGGAAAGAGAGACTAGTCCAAATGGGTCTGTTTACATTAGAGAAGAGTCTTCTAAGGGGTCATATAATTACCATTTACAAATATAATTGAGGAGAATACAAAGAATTCTGTGATAATTTACTCAAAGAGCTGAGCAAAAAAACAAGAAGTCTATTAAGACTAGAGGAAAGGTACTTTGGACTAAAACAATTTTAGTCCAAAGTAAGGGCAGTAAAACTGTGGAATTCTTTACCTTGGGATGCTGTGCTTGTAGATTCTGTAGTTGCTTTCTGAAAGGTAATGAATAACTATCTAGCGGAGAACATTACTGAGAATTACACCGGTTGTTTTTTTGCCCACTTAGGGCTTCATTGGAAATGGTTTCAATAGGGGTATTTTGCCTTTCGTCATATCAAGAAAGGTGATGTGGCATGGGCAGAACTTGATGGGTGCATGCGTTTTCTCTACCTCATAAAACATGTTACTATACCATTACATTCCACCAGCAGGGCGTACCACCATTACAGAATGAAATAACCAAGTACCTTTTATTGTTACCACTTTTCTTCCTCCAGAGCCAGATCATGTTCAATAGGGAATGTATGAGGAGCTTCTGTGCACATGACCCTGGAAGAGAATTAAGGATGGTCCATTACAGTCTGGTGCAGCAACTCGAAGAGCTAGCAGACATAGCACAAGACATCCCTCTTCTTCATCAGAAGACCACTCTAGAAGCCTTACTCACCCTTTATGTTCACTGCAGAGATGTATTGTCAGAATTGATAAAGAAGAAAGTCTTTAATCCAGAAGATTTTGAATGGATAAGGTACAGATGAAATGATGCAAGTGTGCTGTGTTTTTGCACTTGATTACATACAATAATGCAAAAAATAACATTTAAATATATTTTGGCTCTCAGCCTCAAATTCATCAAGTGGAGGAAAGAGCAGATATCAGATATGCTTCTCTTCACCACGATCATTGACACATACATTTGAGTTTATCAGTGATCAGCGTTAAATTGGAACTACCACCCGACACAATCTTTAGCTTCACTAAGTCCCCATCTGGCAACTAGCTGCTTAGTAGCGCTAGTCGCCAGAATAATTACCTTATTTAATAGATTTCTCCTCTCTTCCATGGGTGATAGGCAGGACAGAGCGCGGACATCTTGCCATTGTGACGTCTGTGCGCCTGCACTGTCAGTCCCAGCCGGGTCTAGGAGGCGTTGCTAGGAGCCATTTGGCTCCAGCTGGGACTGACAGCACAGGCACGCGGACGTCACGATGGCAAGATGTCCGCGCTCCGTCCTGCCTGTCACCCATGGAAGAGAGCAGAAATCTATTAAATAAGGTAATTATTCTGGTGACTAGCGCTACTAAGCAGCTAGTCGCCAGATGGGGACTTAGTGCAGCTAAAGATTGTGTGGGGTGGTAGTTCCGCTTTAAAAGACAAGTTTCCTGCTGAGTAAACAGTGGTACACCCA
Source organism: Rhinophrynus dorsalis (assembly GCA_037306005.1). Taxonomy (NCBI): domain Eukaryota; kingdom Metazoa; phylum Chordata; class Amphibia; order Anura; family Rhinophrynidae; genus Rhinophrynus; species Rhinophrynus dorsalis. The sequence continues at coordinate 38,143,644 of CM074720.1, read as the reverse complement.
CTGCTTGGAAATGCATAATCCCAAACTTATTACAGTTTAAACTGTTGTGGGATTTTTTCATTGACAATACCCTATGTCTACATACAGTTCAGTGATATTTTGGAGTTCACACAGTTATTCTATTACATTCTGTGGGAGAGGTGAGTAGTTCTCCATAGAATGGAATGTGACAGTAGCAGCTTCATCACTTTGTGATACTTTGAACAGTTATAACTTTTTAAAAAGACAACTCCCTACAGCGGAAGTGCCCTTGTTTTACTCACCAGGTAAAGATCTTCCAAAATAACCTATATGTTATGTTAGACTTTTTCATGTAAAACAATGGTTTATGACAAATTTAGCTTTGTTTTTGTCATTTTATGCAAATCAGCTAGTACTAGTTATTATGGTCAGCAGGGAATGGCAGGTGGGAGGGATAGCTGTATGGAATGTTACTGTCTAGCTATCAGGGAGTGCCAGGTTGGAGGGAGAGCAGTGTGGAATGTTAGTATCTGGCTGACAGAGAGAGGCAGGGGGTAGATAGACTAGTATAGAATTTTAGTATCTCACTGGTGGGGTGTGGTAGGTGAGAGAACAGTGTGGAATATAAATAACTATCTGCTGGAGAGTTTCAGATGGTAGGGAAAGTAGCATGGAATGTTAGTATATTTCTGTCTGGGAGCAGCAGGTAGGAAAGAGAGCAATGTGGAATGTTAGTGTCTGCTAGCAGGGAGAGGAAGGTGTGAAAGAGAACAGTGTGGAATGTTAGTGTCTGCTAGCAGGGAAAGGAAGGTGGGAAGGAGAGCAGTGTGAAAGGTTAGTGTCTAGTGGCAGGGAGAGGAAGGTGGGATGGAGAGCAGTGTGGAATGTTAGTCTGGTGGCAGGGAGAGGAGGGTGGGAAGGAGAGCAGTGTGGAAGTTTAGTGTCTGGTGGCAGGGAGAGGAAGGTGGGAAGGAGAACAGTGTGGAATGTTCGTGTCTGGTGGCAGGGAGTGGAAGGTGGGAAGGAGAGCAGTGTGGGAGGTTAGTGTCTGGTGGCAGGGAGAGGAAGGTGGGAAGGAGAACAGTGTGGGATGGTAGTGTCTGGTGGCAGGGAGTGGAAGGTGGGAAGGAGAACAGTGTGGGATGGTAGTGTCTGGTGGCAGGGAAGGTGGGAAGGAGAGCAGTGTGGGATGGTAGTGTCTGGTGGCAGGGAGAGGAAGGTGGGAAGGAGAGCAGTGTGGGATGGTAGTGTCTGGTGGCAGGGAGAGGAAGGTGGGAAGGAGAACAGTGTGGGATGGTAGTGTCTGGTGGCAGCGAGAGGAAGGTGGAAAGGAGAACAGTGTGGGATGGTAGTGTCTGGTGGCAGGGAGTGGAAGGTGGGAAGGAGAACAGTGTGGGATGGTAGTGTCTGGTGGCAGGGAGCGGAAGGTGGGAATGGAGAGCAGTGTGGAAGGTTAGTGTCTGGTGGCAGGGAGAGGAAGGTGGGGAGGAGAGGAGTGTGCAAGGTTAGTGTCTGGTGGCAAGGAGCGGAAGGTGGGAAGGAGATCAGTGTGGATGGTTAGTGTCTGGTGGCAGGGAGAGGAAGGTGGGAAGGAGATCAGTGTGGATGGTTAGTGTCTGGTGGCAGGGAGAGGAAGGTGGGAAGGAGAACAGTGTGGGATGGTAGTGTCTGGTGGCAGGGAGAGGAAGGTGGGAAGGAGAGCAGTGTGGAAGGTTAGTGTCTGGTGGCAGGGAGAGGAAGGTGGGAAGGAGAGCAGTGTGGAAGGTTAGTGTCTGGTGGCAGGGAGAGGAAGGTGGGAAGGAGAGCAGTGTGGAAGGTTAGTGTCTGGTGGCAGGGAGAGGAAGGTGGGAAGGAGAACAGTGTGAGGTGGTAGTGTCTGGTGGCAGGGAGAGGAAGGTGGGAAGGAGAACAGTGTGGGATGGTAGTGTCTGGTGGCAGGGAGAGGAAGGTGGGAAGGAGAGCAGTGTGGGATGGTAGTGTCTGGTGGCAGGGAGAGGAAGGTGGGAAGGAGAGCAGTGTGGAAGGTTAGTGTCTGGTGGCAAGGAGAGGAAGGTGGGAAGGAGAGCAGTGTGGAAGGTTAGTGTCTGGTGGCAGGGAGAGGAAGGTGGGAAGGAGAACAGTGTGGGATGGTAGTGTCTGGTGGCAGGGAGAGGAAGGTGGGAAGGAGAGCAGTGTGGGATGGTAGTGTCTGGTGGCAGGGAGAGGAAGGTGGGAAGGAGAGCAGTGTGGGATGGTAGTGTCTGGTGGCAGGGAGAGGAAGGTGGGAAGGAGAGCAGTGTGGAAGTTTAGTGTCTGGTGGCAGGGAGAAGAAGATGTAAAGAAAAACAGTGTGGAATATTAGGCTTGCATGCCAGCCAGTACTGTATAATTTGCATAAACTGAAAAAAGTAAACATCACAAACTATTATTTTAAATAAAACATGGCTAACATAACACAGGCAGGTGATTTTGAAATCACTTTCAGAATCCCCTAAATTGTTATAAGGTGTTAGTTCCACTTTGAGCCAAGAACTTAAAGGGATAGTAATGTTTCATAATAAAAGCAGCTCTAATTAACCATCATAGTATTTGGACTTTGGAGAGTGTTATTTCAATTCTGTCAGAGTTGTAGTTCAAGAGTAATTCAATGACAAAGTATCCCCCTCCCGCCCCTTTTACTGATGTAACACTGCTCAGCCAGAGCAGAAGGGAGGTGCCCAGGTAGATTACAGAGAGGGACAATCTTCAATTACGATAAGGGAAAAACCTGAAAAGCTTGTCAAGGGGGGCAGGGCTTTCATTGTTCTCATAGGAATAAGAGTGTCCCCTTCTGTTATCTGTCTGGTCTATGGACTGCATTCCACATCTGAGAAGAGGTGACTTACACTAGGTAAAAGGGGCGGGAGGGTAAACTTTGCTTGTGAATATCTCTCAAACCATAAAGGTTTGAGAGATCAGACTTATATCGTTCTTCATTTTTAATGCCTACAAAATAAATATAAAATGAAGTATTACAATTCCTTTAAGCTCAGGCTCCCTGGTTGCAGTAGAGCTCAGTTCTGGCTGGTAATAGCTGACTCTGGCATTGAAGGAGGAGGTAAATATAGTTGAAAATATAGGGGTATATAAACTGGTAATTAAAATAAACAAATAAGTGTATACTTTACAACAATATGTCTACAGGTAAATAAACCAGCCACAATTAATAAGGAGCAAATATCTGGTGCGGCTTGTTTGGAATTTTGCTGACTGTACCCATAACTCATTGATGTGGACTGATCAGCACATAACAGGAACAGCCCTTATCATTAGGTGCTACCCATCCTGCCTTATGGGAAATCTAGGCCTAGCTACATCTGTAGAGTAGATGCAAAGAAATCACATGAAGAGGCATTTACATTGATTTAGAGCAGATGATGGGCAACCTGATGGCCTTTAACTCTTTTGGATTACAACTTCCACGGTTGTTGTAGACTAAGTAAGCTTAAAATTGGAAGTCCTTTGCTGCTAGCCAGACCTTAAAAGTTACTCGCCACTGCAAGCCAAAACATACCCACCAGGGCTGAATTTCTATTCGCCAGGGCTAAATTTTCACTTGCCATTGGCTAGTGGCGAGTGGAAATTTTGAGCCCTGACAAGTTGTAGTCTTCGACAGTTAGAGGGCATCAGATTGGTCACTCATGCTGTAGATTTACTTGTTTATTTCAGGCAGCTCCGATATCAATGGAATGAGAACAATAACTCCTGTTATGTGGTACAAGGAAACGCCACGTTTTTTTACGGCTATGAATATTTGGGATGCTCTTCCCGTTTGGTTATAACTCCTCTCACTGACCGCTGCTGGCTAACTCTGACGGGCGCTCTGTCCTTACATCTCGGAGGGTCACCCGCAGGACCAGCTGGCACAGGAAAGACAGAGACCATCAAAGATCTGGCTAAAGTAAGTAATTTACTGATACAATACTAATTACTTTTCTGGATTTGTATCTGGGTAACATAGGAATGGGTATGTCTGTAGTCAAAATAGCACCTTAGCAAATGTTAAATATACCTATTGGAATAAGTGCTCTTAAAGGGATAGTAATGTTTCACAAAAACAGCAGCTCCAATTAATCTTCATAGTATTTGAGCCATAGAGAGTGTTATTTCAATACTATCAGAGTTGTGGTTCAAGAGTAATTGAAGGATAATGTTTCCTCTCCCGCCCCTTTTACTTAGTGTAAGCCAACTCTTCTCAGATGTGGAATCAAGTCCATAGACCAGACAGATAACAGCAGGGGACAATCTTCTTCCTATGAGAACAATGAAGGTCCTGCCCCCTTGATAAGTTTTTCAGGTTTTTCCCTTATCTTAATTGAAGATTGTCCCTCTCTGCAGTCTACCTGGGCACCTCCCTTCTGATCTGGCTGAGCAGTGTTAAATCAGTAAAAGGGGCGGGAGGGGGATACTTTGTCATTGAATTACTCTTGAACTACAACTCTGGCAGAATTGAAATAACACTCTCCAAAGTCCAAATACTATGATGATTAATTAGAGCTGCTTTTATTATGAAACATTATTATCCCTTTAAACCTTTGAGTGTAGAGGGGTATGCGATGCATAACCCTCTGGCGCTCAAATGGTTAATTTGTTTAACATACGCACTTACTCAGGTAGGTGTCCTTCATACAGCAGTCAGATATAGCTAGTTATATACTTTTGCATAGTATCTGCAGTTGCCTTTATTTATTTTGCTCCACTTTACCCTCATAACTACTCATAACAGAGAGTAGGCTTCAACCATCCGAATGATAAATCCAGTAGTGATAAACCCACCTACTGTTCTTTAGAACGTTGCAAGTATTTTCTGATAGTAAAATGTTTTTGTCCAGTTTTAGTGCAAAAAAATAAAAAAGGGCTTATATTTCTGACTGCTATATGATTGACACCTACCTTTTTTAAATGTATTAAGAGACGCACTGGAACTCTCAGCCCAGGAACTGCCAAGCTGTGGATCTCCAGGTGCTGTTGGAATATTGGCTGAGGGTGATGGGGCTTGTAGTTCAGCAACAGCTATACAACCACAGCTTGGCCGTTTCTGGAGAAGTCTGTAACGCTGATAGACTAAGAAAATCAGAACTATTCCATAGAAACCCAACTGTCCCTAATGAGAACAAATAAAACATTCCCAAAATTCCCACTGATTTAAATGGTAAAGCCCTTGGGGTTATTCACTAAGAGGTGATAAAGCGGAGATGACTTCTCCAGTGATATCACTTCTCCAATTCCCATGTTATTCTATGGAGCCAATGCACTAAGATTTCTCCAACGTTGGAGATCTTAGTGTAAAGCTTCTATAGAATAACATAGGGATTGGAGAAGTGATATCACTGGAGAAGTCATCTCTGCTTTATCACAGCTTAGTGCATATCCCCTGAATGCTACAGAGGTCACTCTCCAAGACTTTGGGGGTTATTCACTAAAGTCTGATAAAGGGTTGATAAAGTGTAGAAGACTTCTCCAATGATATCACTTCTCCACTTCCTATCCTATGTTATAAAAGGCCAGATGTATGTTTGTCCAAAGCAGTCGTGCAGTAGAGACTGCCCGAACGCACGGAATGCTTTCCTGTGTACACGGGCTTTTACACTAGTTTTATTATATAGAGTCTATGCACTAAGATTTCACAAGTGGGTGAGATCTTAGTACATAGACTCTATGGAGTAACATAGGAATTGGAGAAGTGCTATCACTGGAGAAGTCACCTCCACTTTATCACCCCTTAGTGCATAATCCCCATTGCTCCTTGCTTACCTGGAGAAGATTCTGTGATTCCTGGAGATAAAGCAGGAGTGGAATGATGCCGATGGACATGACTATAATGTCTTTTGGGCTGGAATTCATCAGCACACTGTTGGACGTCTGCAGACATAGTTGGTAAGCTGTCCCAGATGCTGATATACAAATTCAAATACAGAAAACATCTCACTCGTAAGACTTCTTCAAGGGAAGAAAAATAGGTGAATAGGTGACATTTATTGTCAATAAATTGCTTCTATCTATCTTACCTGTCTGTATATCTATCTATCTATCTATCTATCTATCTATCTATCTATCTATCTATCTCATATCTATCTATCTATCTATCTATCTATCTATCTATCTCATATCTATCTATCTATCTATCTATCTATCTATCTATCTATCTATCTCATATCTATCTATCTATCTATCTATCTATCTTTCTATCTATCTATCATCTATCTATCTATCTATCTATCTATCTATCTATCTATCTATCTATCTACCTGTCTATCGTGGGTCAAACCAGATGCACTGTAGACGACAAATACATTTCCCAGCTGATTTCTTAAAGCACTAACATAGCTTTCCACTTGCTTTCTAATGCTCAGAAAACCTTGATGGCTCTGAGAATTTAGCCTTTGTGTCTTTGTTCAAGAGATGACATCTTCAGTCAATCCTGTTAAGTTCATTGAGGCGGCCATGATAGCTGCTGACCTTTTTTATTCATAATGACGCAGGTAGAGTGCATGGGTGTACTTAACCCTTTAAGGAACCAGAGGAGTGTGCAGTGGGCAGAGTTTGTCTCCTGTGTTCCTGCAAGCAACTGTCATGTCCACCTCCAATGACCATGGCCTCCAAGACTGATTGAAGATGGTATCTATTGTTATGGTTTCAAACTCTCTGCTCCAGGGCCACTAACAGGCAGTGTCTATTGGATTTCCCTGCTTGAGCACAGGTGAGTTAACCATGTAATGAACTCACCAGTACACAAGTAGGGACACTGCCTGTTACTGGTCTCGGAAGATAGGGATGAGTGCCAACAATCTGTTGAAGCAAAAAGCTAGGGCAAAATTCATAGAAGCCAATACGATTTTCTGGTCATAGCAATGTAACTGACGTGCTATTATTAGGAGTTGTTAGTGTTTCTTTGAATGCGGCTTTTACCCATCTGAATGCTAGAGACCTCTTCAGTGGACTACAAAGCAGTGTGCTTAAAGGGATAGTAATGTTCACAAAAAAAACAGCTCCAATTCATCTGCATAGTATTTGGGCCATGGAGAGTGTTATTTCAATACTGTCAGAGTTGTAGTTCAAGAGTATTTGAATGATAAAGTATCTCCCTCCCACCCCTTTTACCTACTGTAACACTGCTCACCTCAAATGTGGAGTCTGGTCTTGAGACCATACAGGTCGCAGCAAGGGACAATCTTCTTACTGTGATCATAAGGAAAACCCTGCCCCCTTGACAAGTTTTTCCTTATGCTCACTGAAGATTGTCCCTCTCTGCAATCCAACTGGACAGTCTTGCTGCTCTGAGGTGAGCAGTGTTAGATCAGTAAAACATAAATATACTTTATCATTCAATTACTCTTGAACTACAACTCTGACAGTATTGAAATAAATGACTCTCCATGGCCCAGATACAATGAAGATTAAACAGAGGTGCTTTTATTGGGTAACATAACTATGCCTTTAAAGGGATAGTAATACTTAATATGTAAAAAAATATATATTGTAGTGTTTATTCCCCTGAGTAAAAAAGGGTAATCTCACTGCTGAAAGGTGTTTTATTCAAAAGTTATTACAGCTCAAACTTGAATTTTTTGGTGCAGTATCACAGTGGCCTGAAATTGTACAGTGGCGCTGTTGTTACACCATCCTAAGGAGAGCTCTGGTCCATAGACAATAAATCTCCATAAGGATGGTGTAGGAACAGCGTCACTGTACAATTTCAGGCCACTGTGATATTGCACCTAAAAAAATTAAACTTTGAGCTGTAATAACTTTTGAATAAAACACCTTTCAGCAGTGGGAGTACACTTGTTTTACTCAGGGGGATAAACCCTATATAACATATATTTTTTTACATTTTAAGTATTACTATCCCTTTAACTCCTTAACGACCAGCGGTCGCGGGACATTTCCGTCCCATATTGACCGCATGGGGGCACTTTGACACGCCGGTACACGTGACCTGTCACGTGTATCGGCGCGTCACTAGGGGGCTTGAAAGAGATCGCTCCGATCTTGGAGCGGTCTATTTCAGGCCCTATTCCCTATTCCCGGTAGAGCGCTGTAAGTAAAAAGTACGTGACGTACCATGACCGTCATCGGTCCTTGAGTAGTTCAAGGACCGTGACGGTCCTGGTACGTCAAGGGTCCCTAAGGGGTTAAGACCTTCTGAGCATGTAAGGGTTTAGAAGCTACAATTTAACCCTTTGAGTGCCGGAGAGGTAGCCAACGCATTGCGTTGCAGTGCGTCGGATACCTCTCCGGCACTCAAAGGGTTAAGTCAGGGGACATGTTGATTAACTGTCTGTTGCGTAGACAGGTTGCTCCATGGTTAATAGTACATCAGCCTCTGTGTATCTGAGTTGCAGAGTCCTACAGGCTATTAGGGCTAACGATGAAAATGGAAATATGATCGATTTCACATGAGACTATTCTCATCCCAAGCACTATAATATACTAATCAACTGATCCTATTAATAATGAAATAATTCTATCTTTTTTATACAGGCTGTAGGAAAACAGTGCGTGGTGTTTAACTGTTCAGAAGGTTTAGACTATAAGGTAAAGTGTAACTATTACAGCACATTTTTCTTATATCATATTAGATAATATGGCTGGAAAATCACTTTATCCAGCAAAATCTTATAGCTTGATAAAAATGACAATATGATGGATGGCGATCTTACCAAAATAAAGTCATCTTTAAAGTGATAGTAATGTTTCATAATAAAAGCAGCTCTAATTAATCATCATAGTATTTGGACTTTGGAGAGTGTTATTTCAATTCTGTCAGAGTTGTAGTACAAGAGTAATTGAATGACAAAGTATCCCCCTCCCGCCCCTTTTACTGGTGTAACACTGTTCAGCCAGATCAGAAGGGAGGTGCGCAGGTAGATTGCAGAGAGGGACAATCTTCAATTAAGATAAGGAAAAAAACTGAAAAACCTGTCAAGGGGGGCAGGGCTTTCATTGTTCTCATAGGAAGAAGATTGTCCCCTGCTGTTATCTGTCTGGTCTGTGGACTGCATTCCACATCTGAGAAGTGATGGTAAAAGGGGCGGGGAGGGGAAACTTTGCTTGTGAATATCTCTTAAACCATAAAGGCTTGAGAGATAAGACTTATATCATGTTTTTTAATGCCTACAAAATAAAATAAAGATAAAACGAAGTATTACTATCCCTTTAACAAAACAAAGTAATGCAGTGCAGGGCCCATGGGAATAACAACATTAAAGGTGTATTCATTCTAAACACCAATGGCCCTTCTATGAAAACATAAATGTGTATGTTAAGGTCATGTGGCCATATTCACCATAAAAAGTGGGGTAATTCACCTGCATCATAAACAATCAAGTTACTACTGATTTTAACCCTTTGAGTGCTGTGCAATGCATTCCATACCCCCTCTGGCTTTCAAAGGGTTAATAAATATTTTAACCTCTTGATGCTGGAGAGGTGCTGCAAACCAACATTTTAGAGACCATTCTAGCACTGAAAAAGTTAAACTCTCAAGTGAAACCAATGATAATTGTTCTTTATTCCCTATGGTTAATTGGCTTGCCCTAAAATGTATGCAACTTTTTATACATTTTATACATACACTCTATTGTTTCTCTCAGATTATAAATTGAAAGTATCCAGCCATAGACTACACCACGGTACCAAAAACAAAAAAGTATGTAGCTATACTTGACTGCTGTACGAAGGACTCCTGCACTGATAAGCGCTACTGTTTTAACCCTTTATGTGCCAGATGTTCTGCAGTGCGTTGCATACCTCTATAATTCAAGGGGTTAACTCCTTGAATGCGAGAGAAATCTTCAATTTATTGCATTGAAATGCGTTGGAGACCTCTCTAGAATTCATGGGGTTAAAAGAATGAGTAAAGATGTACTATGAAGAACCACATATGTTGTAAGGCTTTTCCTGATAAAAATCATAAGTGCCGCCAGTTTGTTTACATTGTGTCCATAAGGCATCTATAAAACTGTATGACTCGAGTAGGTCAGCAGAGACCCAAGTTGGATGGACCTCCCTTACCGTGACCTTCCATTGTGGGACATGGGTATTACAGACCTGCAAGAACTCAGAGTAAAACAAATTGCTGAGTCTAGGACAGGTATCAAGTTTATCCTATAACACTTGGAATTTCTTAGATATTTAGGATAGACTGCAGATTAAATGTAGGGATAAGACAGGAAGTCAGTGCTAGGGGAGGTGGATAATGCATTGCTGAGCAGTGTCAGTGAGTGGTGAGGTAATGTAGGGATAAGACAAGAAGTCAGTGCTAGGGGAGGTGAGTAATGCATTGCTGAGCAGTGTCAGTGAGTGGGGGAGGTAATGTAGGAATAAGACAGGAAATCAGTGCTAGGGGAGGTGAGTAATGCATTGCTGAGCAGTGTCAGTGATTGTGGGAGGTAAGAAGTCAGTGCTAGGGGAGGTGGGCAATGCATTGCTGAGCAGTGTCAGTGAGTGGGGGAGGTAATGTAGAGATAAGACAGGAAGTCAGTGCTAGGGGAGGTGAGTAATGCATTGCTGAGCAGTGTCAGTGAGTGGGGGAGGTAATGTAGGGATAAGACAGGAAGTCAGTGCTAGGGGAGGTGAGTAATGCATTGCTGAGCAGTGTCAGTGAGTGTGGAAGGTAATGTAGGCATAAGAAAGGAAGTCAGTGCTAGGGGAGGTGGGTAATGCATTGCTGAGCAGTGTCAATGAGTGGGGGAGGTAATATAGGGATAAGACAGGAAGTCAGTGCTAGGGGGGGTAATGTAGGGATAAGACAGGAAGTCAGTGATAGGGGAGGTAAGTAATGAATTAATGAGCAGTATCAGAGAGTGGGGAGGTAATGTAGGGATAAGACAGGAAGTCAGTGCTAGGGGAAGTGGGCAATGCATTACTGAGCAGTGTCAGTGAGTGGGGGATGGTAATTTAGGGATAAGACAGGAAGTCAGTGCTAGGGGAAGTGGGCAATGCATTACTGAGCAGTGTCAGTGAGTGGGGGATGGTAATTTAGGGATAAGACAGGAAGTCAGTGCTAGGGGAGGTGGGCAATGCATTACTGAGCAGTGTCAGTGAGTGGGGGATGGTAATTTAGGGATAAGACAGGAAGTCAGTGCTAGGGGAAGTGGGCAATGCATTACTGAGCAGTGTCAGTGAGTGGGGGATGGTAATTTAGGGATAAGACAGGAAGTCAGTGCTAGGGGAGGTGGGTAATGCATTAATGAGCAGTATCAGTTAGTGGGGGAGGTAATGTAGGGATAAGACAAGAAGTCAGTGCTAGGGGTGGTGGGTAATGCATTACTGAGCGGTGTCAGTGAGTGGAGGAGGTAATGTAGGGATAAGACAGGAAGTCAGTGCTAGGGGAGGTGGGTAATGCATTGCTGAGCAGTGTCGGTGAGTGTGGAGGTAATGCAGGGATAACATAGGAAGTCAATGCTAGGGGACGTGGGAAATGCATTGCTGAGCAGTGTCAGTGAATGGGGAGGTAATGTAGGGATAAGACAGGAAAGGGGCTGCACAGCATAAGTATAACAATATAATGGAAAAACCTAAAAAATCCTAATTAAAAATTAATAATGTAACATATAGGCAATTTTCAAAGGTCTTTCAGTATTACCAGATTTGCTTTAATGTGACAGGGTCCCAAAAAACAGTCATATAAACTGTAATAATCTGGGGACAAAGTATCTCCAGGCAGTGAGGGTACACTTACTACACTGCAGAAAAAGCCCTACAACATGTTTATTTTAATAACAGATGTTTGCTAGTCCTTTAAGATCCGATTATTCCATGGGTATAATTTCCCTAATATCATGATGTCTTGTTGTTCAGATGATGGGAAAGTTCTTCTCGGGAATGGCTCAGTCTGGAGCCTGGTGTTGCTTTGATGAATTCAATCGGATTGATATGGAAGTTCTTTCTGTGATTGCCTCTCAGATCCACACCATCAAAGCAGCTAAGGACAGTCAGCTCATGAGGTACGGAATATGTTCCACAGTATTAACACTGAGCTGACAAAGGCAATTAGCAGATTGTTGTAAATCAGCACGTCTGTATATATATGTATATATATATATATATATATATATATATATATATATATATATATATATATATATTACAGGGCCTAAAATTTGAAGCCCTTTGCTACTAGCCAGACCTGAAAAGTTACTCACCACTGCAAGCCATAACATACTCACCAGGGCTGAATTTCTACTCGCCAGGGCTAAATTTTCACTCACCATTGGCTAGTGGCGAGTGGAAATTTTGAGCCCTGATATATATATATATATATTTACCAAAGTCTGTGCATTCTGTAAACAACACTGTCACGGCCTGGGTGCTAGTTATTAGAAAAATGTATACATACAGACCCATTTAACCCTTTAAGGACGGCCGGTCGCTCAATCGGCGGTCACTTAAGGACCTCGGACCATTTTTTTTTTTTACGCATTTGGTTCAGAGATCCCTGAATGGCGTGCAGCCGCGCGGGGAGCCCTGAATTCCATGACTGTCCTGGCACGTCATGGGTCCTTAACGCAAATCTACCCATGATGTGCCAGGACTGTCAATGGTCGTTAAGGGGTTAATCAGACCACACTCACAGGAATGTTGAAGATTAAACCAGTTGCAGATTTATTTAATCAACGTTATGGCCCTACCTTGAGCCTTTATCAGAATATCTTGATAAAGGCCCAGGTAGTGCTGCAACATCGACTAAGTAAATCTTCACCTGATTCATATTGAAAAGCCCCATGAATGTGGTCTGTGTACATGGGTTTGTATGTGTATATATATATATATATATGTGTGTGTGTGTGTGTGTGTGTGTGTGCACACATATAAATATATGCATATAGATATACCCCAATATACTAAATTATATTACATAGTAATATAACCTAGTACTATGGCCATATGAGTAAAGAAAAGTGAAGCAATTCTGGGGTAAACCAACCGCTTAATAGGGTGCAAATAAAAATTCCCCAAATCCTCACTGATTTAAATGGGGTCTTTAAAGTGGAACTGTCATTACAGGACAAACCCATATGTTATATAGCTATTTTGTAATTTAAAAAATAGTTTGAGTAGAGAGGCATGCCTCCCAGTTAGTAACATTCTCTTCCACCCAGTGTTCCCTGTAAGGATAGCAACCCTGCACTGAAAAGTTAAAGAGGACTGTTTATGTAGGGCGGCATCGGGATAACAGTTGCAGTATGAAGCCCTTCTCAGTTTCGATGGCTCTTATAATTCTTTCAGTGATGGGTCACTCCTCTGTGCTCACTTTAGAGAGAACACTGGTCCTACCTGCCACTCCCTGCCAGCAGGATACTAATCTTCCACACACTGCTTTCCTTCCCACCTGCCACCCCATATCAGCCAGATACTAACATTCCACACTGCTCTCTCTCCCACCTGTCACTCCCTGCCAGCCAGATACTAACACTCCACACTGCCCTCTCTCCCACCCTTTCACTCCCTGCCAGCCAGATACTAACATTCCACCTGCTCTCCTTCCCATCTGCCACTCCCTGCCAGACAGATACTAACATTCCACACTGCTCTCTCTCCCTCCTGTCACTCCCTGCCAGTCAGATACTAACATTCCACACTGCCCTCTCTCCCACCATTTCACTCACTGCCAGCCAGATACTAACATTACACCTGCTCTCCTTCCCATCTGCCACTTCCTCCCAGACAGATACTAACATTCCACACTGCCCTCCTTCCCACCTGCCTCTCACTGCCAGTGTGATACTAACATTCCACACTGCCCTCCTTCCCACCTGCCTCTCACTGCCAGTGTGATACTAACATTCCACACTGCTCTCTATACCACCTGCCTCTCACTGCCAGTGAGATACTGACATTCCACACTGCACACCTTTCCACCTGCCACTCCTTGCCAGCCAGATACTAACATTCCACACTGTTCTCTCTCACCTGCCACTCTCTGCCAGGCAAATACTAACATTCCACACTGCTTTTCTTCCCACCTGTCACTCCCTGCCAGCCAGATACTAACATTCCACACTGCTTTCCTTCCACCTGTCGCTCCCTGCCAGGCAGATACTAACATTCCACACTGCTCTCCTTCCACCTGTCGCTCCCTGCCAGCCAGATACTAACATTCCACACTGCTCTCCTTCCACCTGTCGCTCCCTGCCAGCCAGATACTAACATTCCACACTGCTCTCCTTCCACCTGTCGCTCCCTGCCAGGCAGATACTAACATTCCACACTGCTTTCCTTCCACCTGTCGCTCCCTGCCAGTCACATACTCACATTCCACACTGCTCTCCTTCCCACATGTCACTCCCTGCCAGCCAGACACTAACTTTCCACACTGCTCTCCTTCGCACCTGGGAAGTACTGTCTAACTTGTGTAAACTGACATACAAATAAAGCAAAATATTTCATAAACTATTGTATGAAATAAAAACTGGTTAACGTAAATATAGGTGATTTTGAAAGCTCTTTTAAAATCACATATTTGGTACAGTGACAGTTCCACTTGAATCACTTAAGTACAGTTCAGTGTGTTGAAAACCTCTTTAGCATTTCAGGATTCAACGCTCTGTTATTTACATGGGACTTTTTATTTGCCCCAAAATTGCGGTTATTTGTTGGTGGCATAGTCTGACACTTTATGCTAATTTATATGCTGGGCCAATGTTGCCACACTGTACTACAACTGAATATAGGACAAAAGAAGAGAAAGTGGTGCTCAATAGAGTGGTATGTCTTAAAACAGGATTAAATCAAAATACCACAATGTACACAGTCGCTCTCATATTTTAGTGGCTGGTATAAAATGCATCCAGCAATAGTGCAGATGGGGTTAAAGGGATAGTAATACCTAGTTTAAAGTTTATTAGTATAGGCATTAAAAAAATATTAAGAACTATGTAAGTCCTATCTTTTAAACCTTTATGGTTTGAGAGATATTCGAAACGAAACTTCACCCCTCCGTGACGTCCACGCTCTAGCTGACAGACTTGGATTCTGGTCCGCAAACAGGCAGGTGGCTCTTCAGCAGAGCTGATATCACGATCTTTAAAAAGAACTACTTAATTGGAAAGGTCTACAAAGTGTGCTTGCAAACCAGGCACACTTTGTAGACAATTCCTATGAAGTAGTTCTTTTTAAAGCTCATGATCTCGGCTCTGCTATGTGGAAGTGGCCACAGAACCAACTTTATAACTTAAATTGACTCTTAAATTTTAAATATTTACTTATTAAGCCAGCCACTAACAAATGTGAGTACCTGCCTGCACTGGGGATTTTGATTTATTTCTGTCTTAAAGCAGAACTACCACCCCTCCTAAAGTTGCCCCCAAAGAATTACCCATCTGGTGACTAGCTGCTCTATAGTTATAGTCACCAGAATTATTACCTCCTTATAGAGAATTCCTACTGCTCCCAGACTGACAGCCAGGAAACAGCGCAGACATCTATGCATAGTGACACCTGCGCCGTCAGTCCCTTCCAGTACCTAGCAATGCCTCCTAGAGCAGACTGGGACTGACAATGCAGGTGTGCAGACGTCACTATGCAAAGATGCCTGCGCTGTTTCCTGGCTGTCAGTCTCGGGAGTAGTAGGAATTCTCTATAACGAGGTAATAATTCTGGTGGCTAGTACTATTGAGCAGCTAGTCACCAGATGGGTAATTCTTTGGGGGCAACTTTAGGCGGGGTGGTAATTCCGATTAAAGACAGAAATAAATCAAACCGATCCAGGGCCAGATTTACATCCTAGGCACCCCTAGGCAAGGCTCTCTAGGTGCCCTTAGCCCCACCCATGGCCCACCCCTATTTTCCCTCAGCTCCATCCACTATTGCCGGACACAGAAAATACCTTTGAACTGTAACAAGCAAAGCCAAAAAGGCTTTAACTTCTTGGTTGCTATGCGTTGGAGATCTCTCTAGCATCCAAGGGGTTAAATAATAGCCTGTAAAGGGGTTCAGGGACAATGAGATTGTTCTAGACACATTCTGAATTGTGGGTGTGGCCAGAATAGCTGAGGCACCTCCCCTCACAATTTGGAGTTCTAGGCAATTGCCTACTCTGCCTACTGGGAAATCCGGCCCTGAACCAAACTGATTAAAACAAGAAGAGGTTCCATCTGCCACACAGAGGCCCTCCCTACTGACCAATTATGCACTGTTACAGAGCAGAGGTGACCAACCTACTTTACTCCTGCGGGGAGCTACAATAAGGTGATAAAAATTCTCCAATGTCTTTGTTATACTGAGTGCAGGGGTTTCTGCAGCTGTTTGAGATTACAACTCCCATCATCCCCAATCTGTTTTAGTGCATATTATTATTATTATTATTATTATTATGTATTTATTTATAAAGCTCCAGCAGTTTCCGCAGAGCTGTACAATAGACTTGGGTTACAAACAAATTGACATACAATTAAACATTACATGAGTTGTATAACAGGCATAAAAATGTGAAACAAGAAATTTTAAGGTCCCTACTCTTGCAAACTTACAATCTAGAAGGGGCATGGAGTGGTCAACACAGAAGGTAAAGGGACTGCTTGGAGGAGGGTGATCTGTAGTACACAGGGAACATCCAATGGATAAGTGAGGTGGCTATACTTTAGGGAATAGAGTTAGAGAAGGCAAAAGAACAGCTAAAGAAATCTGTATAGCAGCGTTGATGGGCCTAGTTGGTAAGCTTCTCTGAACAGGTGGGTTTTCAGAGGCTGGTTAAAGCTGTGAAACTTAGTCTAGAGTCTAACAGAGCAAGGTAGGGGATTCCACATGATGGGTGCAACACGGGAGAAGTCCTGGAGACAGGAATGGGAGGAAGTGATTATGGGAGAAAAGAGCCAAAGGTCATAGATGGGACGAAGAAGGCTGTTGGGAGAGTATTTTGAGACACGGAAAGTGATATAGGGAGGTGCATGGTTACAGAGGGCTTTTTAGGTTTGGGAAAGGACTTTGAATTTTAATCTGAAGGCAATAGGGAACCAGCGGAGAGATTGGCAGAGAGGGGAAGCTGATGAAGAACAGCAGACGATATGTATGAGTTTATCAGAGGTATTCAGAATGGATTGAAGCGGGGATAGTCAGGTGAGGGGAATGTGAATTAGGTGTGAGTTGCACAAGAGAGTGGATAAGCATTTTGGTTGTGAGAAAAGGTCTTGGAGATGTTTTGCAATGGGAAACGGCAGGATTTAGTGAGCAATGGATGTGGGGGTTAAAGGAAAGGGCGGAAGGTAAGGAAACGGGTTGCCATCCAGGAAGAGATTTCAGACAGACAGTGGCTGGCGTGAGTTAGTAGAGAGGGCAAAAGATCAGGAGGGGAGAGGTAAATTAAAGTGTCATCAGCATGTAGGTGGTACTGGAGACCAAATGAGTTATTAGTTTGCCCAGTGAGGATGTGTATATAGGGAAGAGCAGTGAGCCAAGAACTGACCTTCTGAAGTAACCCAAAAGAGAGAGGTAATGAGAAAGAGCAGGTACCAGAGAAGGAAGCACTAAATGATCAAGAGAGGGCTTCTTTAGAATGGGTGTGATGAGGACTTGTTTATAGGAAAATGGAAAAGTGTCAGTGGTGAGAGAGACATTGAAGAGGTGTTAATGTTGGAGTTAGAATAGCAGAGAGAGAATGTGAGAGGGAAAGGGTTTGAGTGATCAGGATGCAAGATGAGGGTGTGAGAGGAAGACTGACACTTCATCTTCTGTGATGAGTGAAACAACTGAGAGAGTTTTTAAATGTGGAGAGGTGCTCAGATGCAGAGGTTAGCAGCATGCTGCGGAAGGATATTGTGCTAAAGTCTAAAATTGAGACAAAGTAATGATCAGGGTCCTAGGCTGAGAAGCTAGCAGTGGACGGAGGTACAGGGGACAGAGAAGAGAAATGTGGAGAACAGGTGTTAAGGATTTTGGAACAGAGTAGACACAAGATAAATAAAATAAGATTGTTTTGAGAGCTGAAGGCCAGAAGTGTAGGCCCAGAGAATGAATTTGTAATGGATAAAGTCAGACTTCCTCCACAGATGCTCAGCTACATTGGAACACTTTTGGAGGTGACGGGTGTGTATGGAATGCCGAGGCTGCGGCTGTAGTCACTGGGGACAGCAGAAACTGGTGGAGAAATCTCATCTAGGGCAGATGTTAGTATGCTGTTGTATTGGGTGGTGGAAAGATTGGGGCATTCTGTGGTGGTAATGTTGGACAGGACAGATTGGAGTGAATTGCTGAAGAACAATATCAAGAAGATTTCTGTACGTATGTGGAGGTCTTTTGGTCATAGAGAGTATGGGGGGCATAGTGAAACTCCAGGATAGGAGATGGTGGTCAGAAAGTGGCAAAGGGAATTAAGAGACTCTGCAGAGAGAGGAGAAGACAAGGTCAGTAGAGTGACCTATGATAGTCTATGACTACATAGAATAACATAGGCATTGGAGAATTTAGCTCACCTTTATTTCATTTTAACAATTCTCACCCAGACTATTTAGATTATATCTCCCATCACCTTTGGTGTATTATAGCAAAACAAAAGCTGTGAACGCAGAATGCACATTCCTGTGTTAAAGGGATAGTAATACTTTGTTTTATCTTTATTTCATTTTGTAGGCATTAAAAAAACATGAAGAACGATATAAGTCTTATCTCTCAAACCTTTATGGTTTGAGAGATATTCACAAGCAAAGTTTCCCCTCCCGCCGCTTTTACCTAGTGTAAGCCATCTCTTCTCAGATGTGGAATGCAGTCCATAGACCAGACAGATAACAGCAGGGGACAATCTTCTTCCTATGAGAACAATGAAATCCCTGCCCCAATTGACAAGTTTTTCAGGTTTTTCCCTTATCTTAAGTGAAGATTGTCCCTCTCTGCAGTCTACCTGGGCACCTCCCTTCTGCTCTGTCTGAGCAGTGTGACATCAGAAAAAGGGGCAGGAGGGGGATACTTTGTCATTGAATTACTCTTGAACTACAACTCTGATAGAATTGAAATAACACTCTCCAAAGTCCAAATACTATGATGATTAATTAGAGCTGCTTTTATTATGAAACATTACTATCCCTTTAAAGGGGACTTTGCCTCTAAATTTGTGTGCCCTTTTCGCTCACCCCTTTCTGCTCAGTTGAGAACTACAATAACTCAGATTTATTCTTAGGCCTTATGTCCAAAAGAAAAAGGGAGTCATTCTGCAGCATACCAACTATTCCATGGGGGGGGAGATAAAATGTCCCTCTGATTTAAGTTGATCTTTTTGCATCCAGCAGGTTTAAAAGACCCTTTGATTTAACTGAGACTTTAAACACCTTGAAAGCTAGAGATTTCTTTAACAAAGTGGATTGGAGACCTCATTTGTATACATGAGGTTTAACCCTTTGAGTGCCAGAGGGGTACAAATGCATTCTGTACCCCACTGGCACTCAAAGGGTTAACCCTTTGAGTGCCAGAGTGGTATCCAACACATAGTTCTCCTCTGTGTTACATTTGGTTTGCCATAGAACTGCTCTGCTTTCCTTTTAAACAAAAGGCCCTATCACTGGTGACAGGCATCACTGCACATTTATGTGTCACAGCACCACGTTCAATATGTCACCCCTTACATGGGCATCCACTGAAATGTTTCCAGGTGGGGGCAAAGCTATAATATAACACCCAGACCGGCATGCCAGTGTGCCCTCTTGTTCCCCCTCTGGGGCTACTAAAATGGTGACTGGTCTACAGGAAAAGAAATATCAGGATAGACTAAAGGATCTGAACATGTATAGCTTGGAGGAGAGAAGAGAGAGAGGGGATAAGATAGAAACATTCAAATACATGAAGGGATTCAACAAAGTGCAGGGTGGAAGTACATTTCAAAGGAGTAAAAATGGTAGGACAAGTGGCCATAGTCTAAAACTAGAGGGACACAGGTTTAGATGTAATGTAAGAAAGTTTTACTTTGCTGAGAGGGTAGTAGGTAAGTGGAATAGCCTACCAGCAGAAGTGGTAGAAGTTAGTACAGTGACAGAATGTATGCATGCATGGTATAGGCGTTAGGCTGTCCTTAACTTAAGAAAAGAACAAGGACCAAAAAAGGCTTGAGGTTTTTACAGTAGGAAAATGGTCAGACTAGATGGGCTGAATGGTTCTTATCTGCCGTCAGATTCTATCTTTCTATGGATGCCCATGACCCCTTTCCAATTAGTATCGTCATATCAATTTTTATGTACACACTTGGCACAGAGATTTACATTTCTCAAATATACATCAATTACTTAAAAAGAATGTCGCAACTTAAAAGAAGTAGTTTTATAATGAAAATGTATGTATTTTGGGGCTTTTTCTGCAGGCAAATGCAATGGTGCTCCCACTGCTGAGAGATTATTTATCCAAAAGTAATTACAGCTCACAGTGTTCGGAGAACTTTAGTCAAGCAAAAGAAATGCTCAATAGAAACTAATGAAACAGCACCACTTAATGGTCAATTTGTATAGATTGTTTTTCATTAAAGAGATTGTAATGTTGAAAAAAAAACCTATATCGTTGAGTCTTCTTTATAATATAAGAAACACATTGCGCTATTTCAAAACACTTACTTTTGTTTAGTACTCAGGATATGAAATGTATAAGGATCCCCCGCCCGCCCCTTCTGCCCGCCTTCCACTGAATATCTAATCGTGTTGCGCATCCCCGATTGATGCAGCGAGGGACAAACTTCAGTAAATATAAGGAAAACCCTGCCCCCCCTTGATGAAGAAGGGAAGGATTTTCCTTTTCTTACTGAAGTTTGTCCCTCGCCGCATCTGTCCGAACCAGAGAGCTGCTGAGTGACGTAGCAAGAAGGGGCGGGCGGGGGATCCTTCTACATTTCATATCTTGAGAACTACACAAAAGTAAGTGTTTTGAAATAGCGCAATGTGTTTCTTATATTATAAAGAAGACTCCGCGATTACAGTTTTTTCAACATTACAATCCCCTTTAAAGAATGCAGGAAATCGAAAAAGTTTGAGCTTTTTTAACATTTGAATGAACTATCTCCCAGCAGCGGGAGTACCACTGTTACAATCGGCAGGAAAATATTTTTTTCCACAATGAAACATTATTATAACAAGCATTATATTCATTTTTATGGACTGAATTTTCAATTTTTCATCTACATTTTTCATGACTTAAAGGGTTAGGAATGTACAATCATAATTTTATGCTGTGTTGTAGATTTAAAAAAAAATGAATTATGTGGAGCAAATCCCATGTCTCAAACCTTTATGGTCTGAGAGATATTCGCATCTAAAGTTCCCCCTCCCTCCCCCTTCCCTGAAGTCCAAGTTGTGCTGACTGCAGGGATATCCGGTCTGACTTTCATCAGGCGGCTCTGCAGCAGAGCCGCGATCGCGTTAGTGGAAAATAATTATTTCACTGAAACGGTCTTTTACGTGTGCTTGCAAACCAAACACAAGCCAAGGACATGTAGAAGACCATTTCAGTAAAATAATTCTTTGTCACTAATGGGATCTCGGCTCAGCTGCAGAGCCTCCTGACTGTCGTACGACAGACTTCCCCTGCAGTCAGTACAACGCTGAATTCAGGGAAGGGGGAGGGAGGAGGGAACTTTGCCTTCGGTTATCGCTCAAACCATAAAGGTTTGAGTGATTAACCTGGGGCTATTAAATTATTTTACAAATATCTACAATATGGGGGATAGTAATAATAAAGTATTACTATCCCTTTAAAGGGATAGTAATGTCTGAAAATAACTTTATTTTATATTGTAGCCCTAAAAAAATCATGAAAAATGATATAAGTCTTATCTCCCAAACCTTTATGGTTTGGAAGATATTCACAAGTAAAGTTTCCCCTGGAGTGACATCATTGCTCCACCCTTCAGATTTGGGATCTGGTCGCACGACCAGCAGTGCCTCTCCAGAAGTGCTGAGATCATGATCTTTAAAAAGAATTTCTTAATTGGAATGGTCTACAAAGTGTGCTTTCAAGCCAGGCACACTTTGTAGATCGTTCCAGTTAAGCAGTTCTTTTCAAAAAGATCGTGATCTCGGCACTGCTAAAGAGCTGCCGGTTGCTATGTGGACGAATTCCAAATCTGTCCACTAGATGGCAGACTTGGCTGAAACAGCAAGGAAAAGTGAACAATACTTTATTTTACTTGTGAATATCTTCCAAACCATAAAGGTTTGGGAGATAAGACTTATATCATTTTTCATGATTTTTTTAGGGCTACAATATAAAATAAAGTTATTTTCAGACATTACTATCCCTTTAAATATCACTATTTTGGCTCTACTGAAGAGCCACCGGCTGTTCCCAGGACCGGGATCTCCTGCTGTCAGTAGAGCGCTGACGTCAGGAGAAGGGGAGGGGGAACTTTAGGTGCTAATATCTCTCAAACCGTAAAGGTTTGAGAGATGGGATTTGCTCCACATAATTTTTTAAAATCTACAACACAGCATAAAATTATGATTTTACCCTAAGTCTAACTCTGTATGTTTTACAGTTAGTTAAAATTTGCTTATACTAACCATTTTTTCCTGTAAAATAAACACTTTTTTGATAAATTGCCCTTTATATTTTGGTAGCATAGTGTAGCTCTTTTTGCTATTTCCCTGGATACAGTATGGTACATTTGGTCTGGAACAAATATAATTACTTCTCTATTATAAATGCACCAGTGTGTGGGCTCTGCCTAGATTCATTCACAGAACAGTGTGCGGTAATACTAGCCCAGCACATAAACTAATTAGCATAAAATGCCAAACTATGCCACTAACAAATAAAGGGTACATGCTGAAATACTATATTATAAATAGTGTCTAATATAATGTATAAGCAGTTTTTAATTCTCTTTAATATTATCTATTTAACCCTTTGAGTGCCAGAGTGGTACACAACGCATTGTTTTGCAATGCGTTGTGTACCACTCTGGTACTCAACGGGTTAACCATTTCAAGGTCAGAGCGTGCCCCCTATTCTGCTCATTAACCCATGAAGCGACAGAGAGGTATCCAACGCATTGCGTTGCAGTGCGTTGGATACCTCTCTGGCACTCAGAGGATTAACATGTAAATAATGTTTGTGAATCACTGCTCTGTTATATTAGCTTTAGTCCTCTAATTCATAAATTGTGCTTATATAATAAAGCCTCAGCATTATATAACCAATTTCATTTTTGACATACTGAGAAGATATTTACAGTAAATTGTTGTTTTCTGTAGGTTTATATTTGAGGGCAGAGAAATTCGCCTGAATATGTCCTGCGGAGTCTTTATCACCATGAATCCGGGGTAAGGGATGGAAAATGTATTTTCTTTCTGCCACACAGAATTATACATGTTTCTCTCTATAAATTATACATTGGATTGAAAATTCTGCACTAATGAGTAGTGGTACTATCCTCCCTCGGGTGATAGGAAATATTCTACTCTATAACTCCCTAATTACATTTACCATTCAGGTCAGATATCTAGATCAGAACTACATGTGAGTGACATGGATTTTAAATAGAACTGGGAGTATAAGGTAAAAAAAAAAAAAAAAAAATAGGGATTTCTCCAGGGATTGGTTGGACACTACACTATTTTAAGACCTGCAGCATTTTTTTTACTGACGTACGGTCAGAGGACAAAAGCATTATCATATTGTCTTACACACTGGACCTGTACTCAGGAACGTTTTATTGAAGGACATCAGTCTACTTCTTATTGGAAAAATGTGGCTTGAATTTACAATTGATAGGATACGACAAGGCTGGTCAATTGCTGGGCCTCCAACTGTTGGAGACTACAGTTTCCACCATCCCCAATGGGAGTTGTAGTCCCCAACAGCTGGACGTCAAAAGATTGACTACCTTTAATTAATAGCAGAGCCGGATTAAGACTCCATAGGGCCCTAGGCAGGATCCCAAATTGCCCCCCCCCATGCTTGGTCACCCCAACACCTGCTTGGTCCTTTCCACCGTAATCCGGTACAGTGTGTATTGCTCAGACAGAAAGCGTTGCCTGTGGTGGACTACAAGAAAATGTACATCAAGCCCAAAGCCTTAGAGTAGCATTACAGTACAATACAAAACGCACTGCAGCTCCCAATTGATGTCTAGATCAAGGCTCAGTTCTTGTGTTTTGAGCTATTCTGGAAGCCATTTTCTTGCAGCCCAGCAGAGGCATCACTTTCTGTCACAGTAGGCAATGGGCAGTTCTCATTTTAGAACTCTTGAGTCTTCATTCAGGGACTTTGTATTGTAACAGTAGAGGGCTGCCCGGGACAAGGAACACACACTTAAAATCCGGAACGGTTTTCTGACACTCAGACCAAGGTTAGAAATAAAACACAGTTTTATTGAGATAAAATAAGGAACCGTGCCCCTGGGGGCCAGAATAGGTATAGCAGTGAGGTAAGTAATGGATAATATACATGCCCAATATAGCAGGAGCAGGTAGAATATAGCAGAAACACAGATAAGGGTTAATGCTCAAAACAGGTATTCAGTCTCTGTGGTGGTAATTAGCCAACGCCCGGTGCTATAAACAGTCCCAGTAGTAGTAGTGCAGCAAGCAAGCTCAAGCAGTGCGACTGAACTGAATCACAGCCAGATAGCTGTATCGTTATGCCCAATAGTATAGCAAGGACCAACTGTAGCTGGAGCCAATACCCCTATTTGGGTGTAGAAACAGAGGAGAGACACTGCCAGAGCCAATGGAGCCAGAGACAGGAGCACCCTTAGGTACGGTAACGGAGGAAACACTGCATATGCAAATAGGACCGGAGCCAAGAGCACCCCTTAGGTGCGGTAACGGAGGAGACACTGCACAAGCCAATATACCGTGAGCCAAACGCACTTCCAGGTGCGATCTGATGGAACAACACTGTGAGCGAGAGGAGACCAGAGCCAAGGCACCCTTCCGGTGCCGGAACGGAGCAACACACTGACAGAGTACTGGAATGCCCAATAGCACCACGCGGTGCGACAACTCCTAGGAAACGAGCACCTAAAGAAAGGTACTGCTCTGCAGTGGTAACGGATAGGCTCGGTGATGGAGGCAACAGCTCAACAAGTGTTAAACGGCTCAGGATGGGAGGCAACAAGCTTGGCAAGTGTATACAGACAGGCTCGGTAACGGAGGCAACCAGCACAGTAAGTGTTCTCAGACAGACTCGGTAACAACGGCAATAGCTCGGCAAGTACTTTCTGACAGGCTCGGTAACGGAGGCAACAAACGGGCTCAGTATCAGAGGCCACAGTAACACAAGAGGCGTGATCAGTCAGTGCAAGCTGCGAGCAGGCTCAGAATGTCGCCTGGCAGGAACGTCAGTCAGGACCGGATGAATCACGGAGCAGGAACGTCAGCCAGCACCGGGTGAATCACGGAGCAGGAACATCAGCCAGAACCAGGTCAATCACGGAGAAGGAACGTCAGCCGGAGCCGGGTCAATCACGGAGCAGGAAGTCAGCCAAAGCCGGGTCAATCACGGAGCAGGAACGTCAACCAGAACCGGGTCAAGCACAGAGCAGGAACAGCAGAGTAGTCAGACGAGCCGAGTCGGTACACAGGAACGCAGGAACACAGCAACAAAGGCGCAGGAACAGGAACACCACGAAAGGGCACCTGACAGGTGCCATAGGCCCAGTATATAAAGGGACACCCTGGCGGGCCAATCAAGCTCCGCCAATGGAAGAGCACCACCACAAAGAGTGACAAGGAATCACGGGGACCGTGATAGAACTGTTCTGGGCAATCCGGGACATGCAGTCACCCTGCTCGTCCACCTTTTCTTCTTATCTGTATATGTAAGTGCAGGTATGTTATATAAAAACCAGAAAAACTGACAGATTGTGGTCCTGGCATTCCCTATGTTATATCAGCTCATAATAATGGGGTACCATTTTACTCAGGCAGCCTCTAGTGACCTAACCTAATATGGTATTGCATTATATTCAGGGATTTCCGTATACTTGAAAGAGTGTAAATGTAAATGCATACGTTTATTTATTTTTGCTATAGCTCCACCTGCTGGTGATTTCACTGCAAACCAGCCTTGAGATATAAATTCAAATGACCAGTCTCTGATATTGAAAGTTGGTGGGGGTTTGTTTTAACCCTTTGAGTGTCAGAGGGGTACGCAACTCATTGCAGAGCAATGACACTCAAAGTATTAAATATATAGCATGTAGGGTTACGTAGTTTATTCTTGTTTTGTTGTGCCTGAAATGCAGAATGGTACACAATAAAAATAAAGGAAAACTTTGCTTTTTTTTTTTCAATTGTTCATTTTTATAAGAAGACGTAAGCATGAGTTCATATTAAACTTAGAACCATAATCATTTGCTGTTAGAACATGGAAAACATGCATTCCTGGACCGCTGTTTATCATTCCCTTCACTGGAATTTCAATAAAAAAAGTATTCTGAGTAAAACTTGTTGGTTATATCACAGGATATGCTGAAAAAACAGTGTTTGACATGTGTGGGTTATTTGCTGTTTCCTGATGTGTAAATCAAGGTTACTCCCACTTTTCAGAGAAAAGTCATTCAGAATTTCTAACAGTTAAAACTCGTTTCATTTTTTGTGTGTTTTTTCTTTTTATTTTAAAGGGATAGTAATGTTTCATAATAAAAGCAACTCTAATTAATCATCATAGTATTTGGACTTTGGAGAGTGTTATATCAATTGTGTCAGAGTTGTAGTACAAGAGTAATTCAATGACAAAATATCCCCTCCCGCCCCTTTTACTGATGTCACACTGTTCAGCCAGATCAGAAGGGAGGTGCCCAGGTAGACTGCAGAGAGGGACAATCTTCAATTAAGATAAGGGAAAAACCTGAAAAGCTTGTCAAGGGGGGCAGGGTTTTCATTGTTCTCATACGAAGAAGATTGTCCCCTTATTTTATCTGTCTGGGCTTACAACCAGATTCCACATCTGAGGGGAGGTGGCTTACACTAGGTAAAATGGGCGGGAGGGGAAATTTTATCATTCAATTACTCTTGAACTACAACTCTGACAGTATTGCAATAACACTCTCCATGACCCAAATACTATGAAGATTAATTGGAGCTCTTTTTATCGTGAAACATTACTATCCCTTTAATCAAAAAAGTCTATAAAAGTGCTGTTCCTATGGGAATGTGGGTTGATTGACTGTAAAGCTCTCCAAACACTGAAATAGAGGCATTACCTTGAGCTCTAATAAAGAATTTCATGTAAGTGGGAGCAACCTTGTTTGCTCAGCAGGAAAAGTCCTTCAATATCTATTCTTTCACAAAAGAATATTTAAATTCATGGTCTGAGTTTTCTTTATTCTGTTTTGAACATGTAGCACTATATTTAAAGTGATAGTAATGTTTCATAATAAAAGCAGCTCTAATTAATCATCATAGTATTTGGACTTTGGACAGTGTTATTTCAGTTCTGTCAGAGTTGTAGTTCAAGAGTAATTGAATAATAAAGTATCCCCCTCCTGTCCCCTTTTACTGATGTAACACTGCTCAGCCAGATCAGAAGGGAGGTGCCCAGGTAGACTGCAGAGAGGGACAATCTTCAATTAAGATAAGGGAAAAACCTGAAAAAATTGTCAAGGGGGCAGGGCTTTCATTGTTCTCATAGGAAGAAGATTGTCCCCTTCTGTTATCTGTATGGACTGGATTCCACATCTGAGAAGAGATTGCTTACACTAGGTAAAAGGGGCGGGAGTGGGAAACTTTGCTTGTGAATATCTCTCAAACCATAAAGGTTTGAGAGATAAGACTTATTTCGTTCTTCATGTTTTTTTTAATGCCTAGAAAATAAAAAGTATTACTATCCCTTTAATTACTTACAGTTTTGTAGTTCAAGCTCTCTTCAGGCCAAAAGGATCCTCTTCTGCCCTTTTCCCTGTGTCCCGCTGCCTCTCAGTCTTTTCCAGATGGAATGGGGCAAGGGACAATCTTCAGTAAGCAAAAGGAAAATCCTGCCCTCCTTCGTTAAGGGGGGACAGGGTTTTCCTTATAATTACCGAGCTAAGATTGTCCCTCGCTGTATCCGTCGACCGGATTCCAAATCTGATGGGAGGCAGGAGGGAGGCGGATCCTTTCGGACTGAATAGCGCTTGAACTACAAAACTGCAAGTAATGAAATATAGCGCTACATGTAAAAAAAAAATAAATAAATAAAGAAGACTCGGAGATGCACTTTAATACAAGTATTACTATCCCTTTAATAATAACATTACATTGAATTGTTTTCTTCTTTATAGATATAAAGGTCGCGTTGAGCTCCCGGATAACCTGAAATCCCTCTTTAGACCGGTGGCGATGATGGTGCCTGATTACCAACTCATTTCCGAAATAATGCTTTTCTCAGAAGGTTTTAAGTCTGCAAAGCCGCTCTCCGGGAAGTTAGTGAATCTTTACCAGCTGGCAAGCAAGCAGCTCTCTCAGCAGGTATCGTACTCTCCAGGTCTATACATGTGAATAGTAAATGAATCCTGATTAACCCTTTGAGTGCCAGAGGGGTGTGCAATGCATTGTTGCATACCCCTCTGGCACTCAAAGGGTGCTCTTAGCTACTCCTCTGGCCACGCCTATACTCGTCATACAACCCGCCCCCAGTCCCATCCATTATCACCTGTAATAGAAAATGCCCTTAGTGTATAACACAGGGCTCAAAATTTCCACTAGCCAGTGGCGAGTGAAAATTTACCCCTGGCGAGTAGAAATTCAGCCCTGGTGGGTATGTTTTGGCTTGCAGTGGCGAGTAACTTTTCAGGTCTGGCTAGTAGCAAAGGACTTAAAATTATAAGCCCTGGTATAACATATATATATATATATATATATATATATATATATATATATATATATATATACTCAAAAAAACTTTTAACCCTTTGGATGCTAGAGAGGTTTCTTGAAATGCGTTGGAGGTCTCTCTAACATCCAAGCAGTTAAAGGACCCTTTAAACATTTTACTAAGTCTCCTCCAATGAGTTCAGACTTAGTAACAAAGCCCATACTGTGTAGACTCAGAATAGCTCCTATCAGTCGTTTGGGAGAGGGTTAAATAATTGGCTCCCTTGGCTGGAACACAACTTATAATCCTGTTGCTCTCAGACACAAGCTCATTGGTTCTTTGCACAGTCCCCCTAGACCTGCTGTGTTTGGTATTCAAGCCTGACACGTTGAGTTTAAGGGGACCTGCATTGGGCAGGACAGGAAACTGTTCTGTGTGATGCAGCAGAAAAACCCCGGAGAGCTTTGGGGTTCTTCTTTCAGACTCCCGTGCTGCCCTTCCAAGGCTCACAATGAGTTCATTGGGAGGCTGCTGCCAGGGGACAAGATCTGCCAATAGTTAAAGGGATAGTAATGTTTCACAAAAACAGCAGCTCCAATTAATCTTCATAGTATTTGGGCCATGGAGAGTGTTATTTCAATACTGTCAGTTGCAGCTCAAGAGTAATTGAATGATAAAGTATCCCCTCCCGCAAGTGGCGTAACTATAAGGGTCGCACCTGCGACCGGGCCTGTGCACTCCTGGGGCCTGGCCTCCCCCTGCGATCCCTCTGCCTGGCGCCCGCAGTCTCCCGCTGGAGCTCTAGTAATGCAGAGCTGATGTCCTCTCCCAGCGCTTTGCATTACTAAGAGGACCGCGCGGGAGCTCCAGGTAGGTGATGGGGGCATTGTGGAGGGGGGCCAAAGTGGGGGGGGCCCGTGGCACTTCTTGTACCAGGGCCTGGAGGCTTCTAGTTACGCCTCTGCCTCCCGCCCCTTTTACCTAGTGTAACGCTGCCGCCCCTCAGATGTGGAATCTGGTCACTTGACCCGACAGGTCACAGCAAGGGACAATCTTCTTACTGTGATCATAAGGAAAACCCTGCCCCCCTTGACAGGTTTTTCCTTATGCTCCCTGAAGATTGTCCCTCTCTGCAATCCATCCGGACAGTCTTGCTGCTCTGAGGTAAGCAGTGTTACATCAGTTAAAGGGGTGGAAGGGGGATACTTTATCATTCAATTACTCTTGAACTACAACTCTGACAGTAATGAAATAACACTCTCCATGGCCCAAATACTATGAATATTAATTGGAGCTGCTTTTATTGTGAAACATTACTATCCCTTTAACTGTCTGATAATAGCTGCCATTTAAATAATTCAGCTGGTAAAGTGGTTTGTAAATTAGCAAATAAACTGCCTCAGTAGGGTGGGTTTGTCCAGGAAACTGAAATTCACACACACTTCATTATAAATCGTAAACACCCATACACATACTATTGCCCTGGCTTGGAATTCGGCAACAAGCATTTATATCTTACTCCATAGACAAACTATCCATTACCAAGTCACCCCTTCAGGAACAGAGGGGTGTGACGAGCATTGCTTGGCCTTGTGTTTCTAAACCCTCTGGTCTTTAGGGGATTTAAAAAACCTATTTGCACTCAATTGATTCTGATTAAAGGGATATCAATACTTAAAATGTAGAAAACAATATGTTGTAGGGATTATCCTCCTGAGCAAAACAAGGGTAGTCTCACTGCTGAAAGGTATTTTATTCAAAAGTTATTTAAGTTCAAACTTATTTGTAGGTGCAGTATCACAGTGGCCTGAAATTGTACAGTGGCTTTGTTGCTACACCATTTTGTGGACAAATCTGGTCAGTTGACCATAAATCTCTATAGGATTGTGTAGCGACAGTGCCACTGTACAATTTCAGGCCACTGTGACATTGCACCTAAAAATGCAAGTATGAACTTAAATAACTTTTGAATTAAACTTTGTTCAGCAGGGAGAATACCCTTGTTTTGCTCAGGGGGATAATCCCTACAACATTTTTTTTAACATTTTAAGTATTAGAGGATATTATTTGGGGTTGTTGCTATTTTGTAATTTATAATGTGGTATAATAACACTATACTTAATTACCACCAGGTGTTCTGCACCAACATTTTCTGTAACATTTTGAGTGACAAAGGGGTGTTCACCCTTCTGGAACTCAAATGGTTAACCCTTTGAGTGCCAGAGGGGTACGCAACGCATTGCTCTGCAATGCATTGCTTATCTCTCTGGCACTTCAAAGGGTTACTTAACTTTCACTATAAATGTGTCTATATCTTCATTCATTATGTAGAAGGAGCACTGAATGTGAGCTTTAATTTTCTAGAATCATTATGATTTTGGCATGAGGGCCATTAAGACTGTTCTAGTCATGGCTGGTCAGAAGAAACAAGACTTAGAATCTGAGTGAGTATTGGTATACTACCTGAAGTATTTAGAAGGGGACCATTACCTAGAAATAAGTGTCTTTTGAAGAGCAACTACCACATTTTTCTTAGTGTGATCCTATGTAAAAAGCCCAGGGTTGCACAGTATATCTACAAATGGCTTCTGTTCAGATGTGTCAGGAAACTAACTCCCTCTTCTGGCAGTGGGCTGAACTAAACCAGAAAGTCTTTGGCTGGAGACAAAGGCTTATTGCATGCAGAGCCCCATAACCTACCAGAGTATGAGAGCTGCACACAGACAGGATGGAACTGCAAGATATGAAAGGCTCTCAAATCAGTGCAAGGCAAGTCTAGTAGCCATAACTAGGAACACTCGGGGTTTCACCGCGAGACTCAGGATTTTCACTTATATGTCAATTCTCAGGGTGAAGGGCCGACATCACAGTGTGAGAGAGTCCTATATTACAGCATGATCTACACCAATTAACTTTGTAATTAGACTCTTAATTGTATCCATTACTACTAGAAAGGTAGAAGTCCTGCTCTTCCTAGTGAATGTTTAAGCAGTGAGGTCTATAAGTTGTAGCATGATAAATCTTCCTTGTCAGCTGTATGGAGCATCTCTGGGATAGAGCAAGTAGCAGCGCATTGGCAACAATCTATATTTTTGGGAACACTGGGGGTTAATATTTCACAAATCTCAGGATCACCCAATTCTGAAAGCTCCCTGGTATACTTATGGTCATGAGGCCCACTTTTCTCACCTCCAACTGACTCTACAGCCAGTCTGCACAATGCAGCACAGGCTCCTCTGCAGGACTGCTCCCAGAGGACAACTGTCACATCATGGTTACGTTTTAACCCCTTAAGAGCCAGGGGAGGCAGCACCTACCTTTAGGGATTAATTTGCTTACAGAAGGACATGCCTGAGTTATAAATCAATATGGTATATCTATCTATCTATCTCATATCTATCTGTCTATCTATCTATCTATCATATCAAATCTATCTGTCTATCTCAATTTGTCGTCCAATACAGGTTACTGGTAACTTTGGGTAGGCTATCCGCCTCTTTAAGTAGGCAGGAACAATTCTAGAGGTGAATGCAGGGGGTGAAGCCTACCTTCCCTCCTTGGCTGCAGCTAGCCAATCAGCTCCAGGCAAGGCACACCCCCTGTAGTATCACCCCTTTTCCTAGGGTATAGTTTCCCTTTAAATGGATAGTAGCATGAATTATGGAAATATAAATCGCAGGGTTTATCCTGCTGAGTAAAACAAGGGTACTCCCACTGCGGAAAATTATTGCAGCAATTTTGGGCACAGCACTACCCCTGGCCAGAAATGTTATCGTGGAGCTGTTGCTACAACATCCTGTGGACGTTTGTTGTCCCTGACAAGAGCTGTCCATAGACTGCTGAAGCAACAGCGCCACCGTACAATTTCATGGAAGTACTGCACCATCAAATGGCAGGTTTGAGCTACAATAACTTCTGAATAAAACATCTCAGCAGTGGTAGCACCCAAGTTATACTCTGCAGGAAAATCCCTGAAATATGCAGTTTTCCCCTTACTACACAATACTATCAGTTTAACTTTTTCTATTCACTGCCATTGAGGTATGGCATTTATTTTATTCAACAAATGTAAAAATATTGAAATTGTCAAATTTAACATGTGAGTCAATACAAAATAGTCATGATGAAAACAGCCAAAAAACTACAGTAATTTCAATTACCAAAGCTGTCTGTGAGTAATTTATGAATCAATAATTGGCTAGGATGTTATTAAGAACTGCAGAAAGTCTCGGGAAAACCATTTTCTCCAGAGAAGACAATGCAATACGTTTGAATACCACTCTGACACTCACAGGGTTAAAGGGATAGTGATGTTTCACAGAACAGCAGCTCCAATTAATCTTCATAGTACTTGGGCCATAGAGAGTGTTATTTCTGAGGGGAGGTGGCTTACACTAGGTAAAAGAGTCGGGTGTGGGCCAGGGCCGGATTTGCCGTAAGGCAGAGTAGGCATCTGCCTACAGGCGCACGCCACAGAGGGGCTCCTGTCACTGAAATCAATGTTTTTTTAAATATTTTTATTCACAGCGCTCTCGCTGCGCACAGTGGCAGCAGTAACCAGCCGCATAGTAAGGTCTGTGCCTTCTTCGGCACAGACCTGAATACTGTTACTCCCTCGTCGGCTCTTTAGTAATGCAGAGCGCTGGGAGATGACATCATCTCCCAGCGCTCTGCATTATTGAAAAGAAGACCGCGCGGGAACAAAAGCATACAGTCTGTGCAGGAGGAGGCACAGACTTTTCCTGCCAATGGACCACCAGGGAGGTAGGAAACGGATACGGGAGGGCAATGTGAAGATGATGGAGGCAGTGTGGAGATGATGGGGGCAATGTGAGGGCAAGTTGGATCTGATGGGGGCAAGTTGGAGCTGATGGGGGCAAGTTGGAGATGATGGGGGCAATGCGAGGGCAAGTTGGAGCTGATGGGGGCACGTTAGAGATGATGGGGCAATGTGGAGATGATAGGGCAGTGTGAGGGCAAGTTGGAGCTGATGGGGGCAATGGAGCTGATGGGGGCAAGGTGGAGCTGATGGGGGCAATGTGAGGGCAATATGGAGTTGATGGGGGGCAATATGGAGCTGATGGGGGGCAATATGAGAGCAATATGGTTATGTGGGGGTTAATGTGGAGATTTGGAGCATTGTGTAGGTGTCCAGTGGAGATGGCCAATGGGGGGGGCACTTCACATTTCTGTGCCTACAGGCTCCTGAGATGTAAATCCGGCCCTGGTGTGGGCTACTTTATCATTCAATTACTCTTGAACTATAACTCTGACAGTACTGAAATAACAGTCTCCATGGCCCAAATACTGTTATGATTAAATTGAGCTGCTTTTATTTTGAAACATTACTATCCCTTTAAATAAAAGATAATTATTATATGTCTCCTATAATGCCGATGATTTTCTCTAGAATTGTTCCAACAAACCTGAATGAGGATAATTTCGGAGGCTTCTGCATCTGCCACTTCTATCATTTTGGGCTGACACATTCCCAATTTCAGATGAGTCTAATGCTTTTTGATACAGATTTTTGGATTCAATTTGAAAGAGTCTTTGAGACTGCAATAAAACACAACTTTGCAAACACAGCAAATATTAATACGGATGTGACAGAGAGCACAGGGCCATTTAACATTATCTTCCAAATCCTGAAGAATAACTTTTAGGATTAACTAGGAATTGGATTTGCTCTGCCATTTGGCTTCATAGAACTGCAGATTTATGTGTATGTCTGGAATATCAATGTATGCAGTCTGACTATTGGTTTTGTCTGTCACTTTATTACTTGGCACTGGTATATTCAGTACTCATAAAGCCATAATAATATTTATATTGAAAATATATTTTGTTAGGCTTTTGTGCTGAATGAAACAAGGGTTTAATAGGCATGCTGGAGAAGTTTCAGGGTTTGAACCTTATCATCGGATATCAGTTAAGAAATTAATTCAGAGTGAGGAGTGCCCAGTGTACTGGTGTAACTAGTCATTGGGGAACACGGGTGCAAATATTTTTGGCCACCCTAACACACAAATACACCCCAAGTGTCCTCCTTTAGAAGGGACAGTACCTATTTGTCACCCAAATCCCTCTTTCCCACCCTGGTGTCCCTGTGTTTAGGAGAATAGACTGTGTGGTGTGTATAGAAGTGTATCACCCTGGTGTCCCTGTGTTTAGGAGATCAGACTGTGTGGTGTGTATATAAGTGTATCACCCTGGTGTCCCTGTGTTTAGTAGATCAGACTGTGTGGTGTGTATAGAAGTGTATCACCCTGGTGTCCCTGTGTTTAGGAGATCAGACTGTGTGGTGTGTATAAAAGTGTATGACCCTGCTGTCCCTGTGTATAGGAGATCAGACTGTCTGGTTTGTATATAAGTGTATCACCCTGGTGTCCCTGTGTTTAGGAGATCAGACTGTGTGGTGTGTATATCATCGTGCTGTCCCTGTGTTTATGACATCAGACTGTGTGGTGTGTATATAAGTGTATCACCCTGGTGTCCCTGTGTTTAGGAGATCAGACTGTGTGGTGTGTATATAAGTGTATCACCCTGGTGTCCCTGTGTTTAGGAGATCAGACTGTGTGGTGTGTATAGAAGTGTATCAACCTGGTGTCCCTGTGTTTTTATGAGATCAGGCTGTGTGGTGTGTATATAAGTGTATCACCCTGGTGTCCCTGTGTTTAGGAGATCAGACTGTGTGGTGTGTATATAAGTGTATCACCCTGGTGTCCCTGTGTTTAGGAGATCAGGCTGTGTAGTGTGTGTATATAAGTGTATCACCCTGGTGTCCCTGTGTTTAGGAGATCAGACTGTGCGGTGTGTATAGAAGTGTATCACCCTGGTGTCCCTGTGTTTAGGAGATCAGACTGTGTGGTGTGTATAGAAGTGTATCACCCTGGTGTCCCTGTGTTTAGGAGATCAGACTGTGTGGTGTGTATAGAAGTGTATCACCCTGGAGTCCCTGTGTTTAGGAGATCAGACTGTGTAGTGTGTGTATATAAGTGTATCACCCTGGTGTCCCTGTGTTTAGGAGATCAGACTGTGTGGTGTGTATAGAAGTGTATCACCCTGGTGTCCCTGTGTTTAGGAGATCACACTGTGTGGTGTGTATATAAGTGTATCACCCTGGTGTCCCTGTGTTTAGGAGATCAGACTGTGTGGAGTGTATATAAGTGTATCACCCTGGTGTCCCTGTGTTTAGGAGATCAGACTGTGTGGGGTGTATATAAATGTATCACCCTGGTGTCCCTGTGTTTAGGGGATCAGACTATGTGGTGTGTATATAAGTGCATTACATTGCTCCACAGCAATAAAACTCACATTAATGTTTGTTTAAACTTCAGTATATGTGTTTATAAATTAAAAACAGAAAGACAAACCTGTGCTTCTCCATATGAAGTGAAAATGTGAGGTGTACTCCATTTACTCCTGTTTTACACCCTTTTAATCAGTTGTATGATTTTTGTTTTTAATTTCAGACACCAAGGGACCCTCCAGCATTACAAACATTATATTTAAAGGGTCCCCCTCCAATGCATTTACTATAACATCTCTGTAGGGAATGTCCATTTTTAATTTAGATATGTGTATTAGAGTAGAAATTTCCATATAGTGGGGTACCTTGACAGGGTGGCAAGCTTACACACGGTTTGGCCAAATTGTGGCAATAACCCTTCACTATATTTGCCTAATACAGGTTACACATTAGCGTTTAGAATGGAGGAGCGCAGGTTTGTCTGTTTGTGTTTGCACTTTGGGTTTCGGCCTGATATCTGGGGGGACTGGAGAACCCTTTCATTCCTTTCTGCTATCTATACATTTATCTCCTCATTCTTATTTACACTTTATTAAAGGTATAGTATTGGTTACTTTTAAGAAGGTTTACTAGTGTACATATTAGAAATATAAATGCAGTGACCTACCTCTCGTCTCTCAAACATGTATAGTTTGAGAGAGATAAGCTGCTAAAGTTCCCCCCTCCCGCCCCTTTCACAGACATCAGTGCTCTATCTGACAGAAGGAGGTCGTGGGACCGGCCGGCGGCTCTTCATCAGAGCCGAAATAGCGCTATCTAGAAAGGAATGCTTAATTGGAATGGTCTACAGAGTGTGCTTGCAAACCAGGAATACATTGTAGACCGTTCCAATGAAGTATTCCTTTCTACATAGCACTATTTCGGCTCTGATGAAGAGCCGCCGGCCGGTCCCAGGACCAGGATCTCCTTCTGTGAGCTAGAGCGCTGTATGTCTGTGAAAGGGGCAGGAGGGGGGGACTTTTTGGTTTTCAATCAGTGGAATGGTTTTAGAGATTTTTAGCTTAGTAACCAGGCACTAATGAGATGCATAATCCTCTGGCACTCAAATGGTTACCCTCAGCAGCGCTCAGTTCTCTGACCTGTGTGGCCTAGCCTTCATAGCTACCTACTCACCTGTCCTGAAGTCATGAAGAGCTGTGCGGAAGATTCAGTGTGCCGCATAATGTGGAAGTGCACAGCTTGAAGATTAAATATCTTTAAAATACGTAGATTAAAAAAAACACGTTTCCTAATACTACTTAGGAGGTGAATCTTCTCCTTTAAATGGGGCGTTTAACCGACTGAATGCTAGAGAGGTCTCACAATGCATTGGAGATCTCTCTAGCATTCAATGGTTTAAAAGCCCCATTTGCATCACTGGGACTTTTTAATTCTCCACAACAGCGAGGTTGGTTTGCTCCAGAATAGGTCCATCAGGGCGCCACCATAGCAAGTCCAATAACCATCGTTCTAGTATATTGTTATTAATCATGTAGCTAATTATTTGTTTTCCTGTTTACTTGTTTTGTTTGTTGATTTGTCTGGCTGCGCACAGAGAGAAGAATGCCAGGCTTTCGCATGAAGACGAATCGCTGATTATAATTAGCGCTTTAAAAGAAGCAAATTTGCCAAAGTTTCTGGCGGAAGACGCCCCGCTCTTTGAAAACATCTTGGCTGATCTGTTTCCCGGAATAATAATTGAAAAAGCAAACACCAGGAGATTAGAGGTAGGGGGAGGCTTCACGTTATTGAGCTCAGACATCAGATTGCATAAATGCCTGTTTATTTAAAAACACTGCAATTCTGTAAGCTGAACAGGTACAATTTCGGAGCAAACAAATCGCAAATAACAAGACACAAATTCCCATTGAGTTAAATAGGGCTTTTTAACCTCTCGAATGCTAGAGAGACCTCCAACACATTGCAAAGCAAGGAGTTAAATATTCGGGGTGTCCTTTTGTCCCCCTATGGGGCAGTCAGTTTGATTGAGAATTGCACCTAGAGCTGTTTTAACCCTTTGAGTGCCAGTGCAAGGGAACGCACCGACAACCCTGGCACTCAGAGCGTTAATCCCCTGAATGCTAGAAATGTATTCAATACAATGCAAAGCAGTTGGTTTGCCCCAGAATTACGAGAAAATATTAAATTTCTGCACACTGTGACAGTTTTAACCCTTTAAAGAGGAACTTTCACCATAATTAAAGTTAGTGTCCCTGCACATTTTCCGTATGTCATAAACCTGTTTGTGTTTGTTTCTAATTGCACCCTGTAAAGAAAGTTATTTGTTATTTATGCAGTATACAGAAGCAAGTCCTGTGCGGTACAAGCTGTACCGCACGGCTTATTAGTTCCTCCTCCACCGCAGAAATCCAGACAGAGCTCGGCTCTCAGAGGGAGACCTAGCAAAAAGGGGCAGGATTTGCAAGTTTTGCGACGCCCATTAACGAGGACGTCAGCAATATGGCTGCACTTGTCTCCCGATGCCCTCTGAGGACAGGGTATCGTATTGGCATGGAGGTACATTTCCTTACTTGTCAACACTGTATTTGATATCTACAAGAGCAGTAAAGATATTGGGAAGGGGGCTTAGGGAAGGTAAAAGTTCCTCTTCAAATGCCAGGGAGGTAGCTAACACATTGCAACTCAATCTGTTCAAGACCTCTCTGGCACTTAAAGGGTTAAAAAGCAATAAAATAGAGGATGACATTCCTTTAGAAGTGCTCTGTTGGGTCCACATTTAGACTAAGGTTTGATTATCCCAGAATGACCCCAATAACATCATATGGCCCACAGAGGGAAATCTACTATGACTTGGGGAGATCAGTATATAAAACACCGTCTCTCTTTAGTTCCAAGCATTTGATCATTCACAAAAACATTCCTGTATCTATGAATGATCAGGGTATTCCTAGTGTATGCGTACTCTAGCTAGTGATATGCCTTACTAAATAAGCGGAAATTCTTCATGGAAAGTCTCCGGTTCATTTTTAAAACGTTGCACAAAAAACAGAGTGTGGCTACAGGCCGCGTTAAACATGTCGCTGTGATCAAAAGGGCGACATGAGAATCTCGCCCTGCTTGAAAGCGCGAGATTCTCATGTTGCTTCCTGAAAGGATGCTTCAACCCAGTCCACATACCTTTAACCCATTCATCCCCCTCACCTCCAGAATAATTATAGAGATACTTAATAATTGTGCAAGTGAGTCTGGTGCTGTGAGGCCAGATGCCAGTGCACTTGAAGGCTGGGGTGATCTGCAACACATAACGCTCCCTGATCTGCAGCCAGTAGCCGCACTTGTCCAAATATGATCACCACCCAGGCCAAGCTGGAGAAAGGGGGCCATAGCCAAAACCATCCAAGAGGTGTGCATGATGGTTTCCGATCTGCTGAAGGAGGTGCAGGAGCCCCGCTTCATCAGCTCCCTCCTGTTGGTGGAGTTCATTGCAGCCTCCGGTTACATCTCAACACAGAACATCCGCTCCTGGTTCCAGACCTTAGTGGCCCACAGAGTAGAACACAGAGATAACCCTGCTGTACTAGCCCTCAGGTGAAATAACTTCTTATACGTGTTTATAATCAGATAGGATCACTTAATTTAAAACTTAACTTTTACTGGCAATCAAGCCTGTTGATAAAAAGGAATACTATGTATCCTAAAGCTAAGGACTACTGAATAAAATACAAGAACAACACAACACTAAATGAATATTCTGGGATGTGGTTACTATGCCATAAATGAATAACTTCTTTCAAATTGCAGCATTGAAACAAATGTTCCGTTACTCATGGGGTTAATGTGGACTGTCTCAGACAGTTCCGACACCGCAGTGTAATAGTAACTGACGTCGGATCACTCTACGACATTAATACCCCCCAGAATAGGTTTGAATATGTTGGTATGTGGGGATCAAAAAGGATATACAAAGCAGACCTATATACATAGGTGTTCATTTACAATGAGTCTCCTCGTATCAAAGACTTATAATAATAGAACTTGGATACTTGTCTTCCAAGTCTATATATATCGGTATAGTCCTGCTATTTCAAAGGTTCTCAAAGTCAAAACTAGTGTAGCTGTATACCTATATATATATGCTATACCCATACCTGGGAACCTTTGAAACAGGGCACCCGGAGGGTGCCGACCTGGGAGAAAGATGATGCGATTTGCGTCATAAAAGGGGAGGGGCTTAGTCGCGGAGGGGGGGTGGGCCAAAAAATAAACAAAAAAAACCCTGCAAAATATATCTAAGAGGGCGGGGAGTGGGAGGAACCAGGCAGGACTGAGCACAAGTGGCCAGAGTTTCTATTTAAATTCTGCCCACCCGGTGATCCACACATTGCCCCGGAGACCCTGTAATTCAGTCTGAAATCCGGAGTCTCCGAGACAAAACCAGAGAGTTCCCAGGTATGGCTATACCTTATCTCTTTACAGTATATCGCTCTGCTATCACTAGTATATCCTGAATGTGACTATTAAACAGTATAGCTGTATACTGGAGATGTTCTATAAGGTGCATACGGTATATCTATTCGCTGATACTAGATAGTAGGTGGTTTTCCTGTTTATAGTTACCGGGGCATTCAACCAGCTTGCCATTATTTCTACCCCACTACAATCTTCTGCCTTCTAATATCTTTCTAGAACAGCTTCATATGCAATAACCAGACCAAGGAACAAAGAAAACTAAGTGCCTCCGCACTGAGCTATCATGCCGATACTCGTTCTGGTTAGTCAGAACAAACTATACGGACACACTAGGTATTTCATTAATGAGCCTGTTGTTTCTGTCTCAGCAAAAGAGCTAACGCCCGTAATCATGAGGGTGCTAACTCTAATGCCAAGATATGGCCAAGATTGAAACTATCTCGATCGGAGGCTCAAAATGTAACAGCTTGTAACTTATTGTGCCATGCCTGTTGCACGTTTCGCCATTAAACGCTTCTTCAAAGGCATGATGTATGACTCCAGGCTGTGTCAGATCGCCTGTTTAAAGCACTTAGAACCGCCCTTAAGGAGGGACAATTGAATTCAACCAATCAAGAATGCTAAATGTTTCCTATTGACAATAGAGCAATCTGAAACATAGTATAAATAAATTAAATACTTAAATAAACATTAATGAAAATAAAACTCAGTGTTCTTAAAAAAGGAAAAATACAACAACCTATAATACAAAAGTGAAAATAGGGTTCTCTGTATCATTAGGTATCATATATATGTGACTTGTTTTCGATAGACACTATCTATTCATCCTATATAAGGAAAAAATTGCCTATTTTCCATACAGTCATGTTATTTAGAGGTTTACATTCAAATTGAATTCCTCATTTAATCCACTTGGATATAGGGAATTCAGAAAAAATATCCATCTATTTTTCTAATTTAAGTAGCGTTCTGTCAATGTCCCCTCCTCTTATGCCTAAGGATACTTTCTGAAGACCCCAGGCTTTTAGACCCTTGGGATCTGCCTGAGGTTATGACATAAAATGTCTTGCCACTGGAGACAGTTTTTTTGCAATATTATGGCTATCTATGGGTGCGTTAGAAATACTTAATGCATGTTCCCTAATGCGGATCTTAAACTTTTGTGCAGTTTTTCCTACATAAAGAAGATTGCAGGGATACTTGAGACAGTATATTACTCCAGTTGTTTGACATGTGATGAAATCTTGTATTTATGACTTTTGCCAAACCTATCTATCACCATTTTGATGGAGACCATGTGCTTACGCCCTACGCAATGGCCACAGGAATGAGAACCACTTATTATGTTGTTGGTTTTGGTGGCGAGATGACTGTGTACTAGGGATGCACCGATACCATTTTTTTAAGACTGAGTACGAGTACCGATACTTTCACCAAGTACTCACCGATACCAATTACCGATACTTTTTTTGCAATGCCATTTGACAGTTTTCAAAGGGGTGGTGAGAGGGTGCAGTGGAACTGAGTGGGAGAATGGGGGGCTGAGGGGAAGTAGGGGAACTGAATAGGAGAAGTGGGGGGCTGAGGGGAACTGAATTGGAGAAGTGGGGGGGCTGGGGAGAACTGAGTGAGAGAAGTAGGGGGGCTTAGTGGGAGATGGGGGGGGCTCTCAGTGGGGCTGAAGCCATGGCAATGGGGCTGATGCATGGCAATGGGGCTGAAGAACAGTGAGATTGTTCCAGGGTTTACAGCTTGTCCAGTCTGTGCCAAGCTGCAGCTTCTGCCTGCCTTACCCTCCAGATACCCGCTGTAATTTACTCCTCTGCTGGGTGCTCACTGTTCTCTAGCGAGCCCTGGCAGAGGTCAGTGTAGGAATGTTGCCATGGTAACCCGCAGCAACGCTCCGACGCTGCATGAGGGAGAGAGGAGCCCGGGGAGCATTGTGAGCAGCTCCCCGGGCTCCCTCTCTGCAGCACCAACCCTGACACAGGGTATCGGTGTTGGCATTGGCCGCATTTGCGCGAGTATGAGTAAGGTCTAGAGGTATATAGTGTTCTTTTGTATGCTTTTCTTATACAGGTTCTACTATATCCTCTTTGAACAAAACGTTCTATGAGTTCAGCTGAACTCAAGTTCAGCTACCGGCGGTGGATCAGGGCGGGCTATGGGGTGCAGATCATCCCAGCCTTCAAGTGCGCTGGCATCTTGCCCCGCAGCGCCAGATTCACTTGCACAATTATCTAAGTATCTCTATAATTATTCTGGAGGCGTCATGGATGAGGGGGGTGAACAGGTTAAAGGTATGCAGGCTGGGTTGAAGTGACCTTTCAGGTAGGTTGACCACATGTCCCTGCCTGCCAGGAACAGTCCCAGAATGTATGTGTGTGTCCCATGTCCCAGGCAGCCTCCTTCAGGGACAATACAAAGTCCCTGAATAAAGAATCTAAACACCAGATCTACAACTGCACATTGCCTGCTGTGACAGGAAGTTATGCCTCTGCTGGGATACAAGAAAATGGCTTCGATACCGAGCTCTAAGCACTAGAGATAGGCTACCAGAACCAAAGGGCTGCAATAACTTTAGATAGAGGAATATTCATGCAAATCCTGTTGAGGTGGATGTGCCCAGAGAAATGAGGTTTTGGACACGTGATAGTTCTTCTTAAAACAGGAGATGCTAGTCAGTTCCTGGTGCATAAAAACTGTGTGCATTACTAACATATCACTAATAGATTCATAATGCCAGCGGGTACAGAAATAAAAAACCAGTCCACAAAAATATTCCCCTGAGTGTTTAACCCGAGAATGCTGATAAACAGACCTCTCAATTTATTTAACCGAATTGTAGCTGTCCTACATTCAACAGTCCTTTATAGCTATGTCTGTATATAGCAAAGGTGGGTAACCCAAGGCTCTCCAGCTGTTCAAGAATACAAATCCCATCATTTCCAGCGAACAGTTTGATGTCTGGAGATGATGGAATAGATAGATAGATAGATAGATAGATAGATAGATAGATATGAGATAGATAGATAGATAGATAGATAGATAGATAGATAGATAGATAGATATGAGATAGATAGAGATAGATAGATAGATATGAGATAGATAGATATGAGATAAATAGAGATAGCTAGATAGATAGATAGATAGATAGATAGATAGATAGATAGATATAGATAGATAGATAGATAATGAGATAGATAGATAGATAGATAATGAGATAGATAGATAGATAGATAGATAATGAGATAGATAGATAGATAGATAGATAGATAGATAGATAGATAGATAGATAGATAGATAGATAGCTATTGGATAGTTATTAGATATATATTAGATGGACGGATAGATAGATAGATAGATACATACATACATACATACATACATACATAGAAAGAAGATAGATAGATGGATTGACAGATAGATATAGATATGAGGTAGATAAATAGATTATTAGATGGATAGATAGATGAATATATATTAGACTGAAAATATATATATAAATATTAGATAGAAAGATAGAAATTAAATAGATACTATATATATATATATATATATATATACAGTGAGGGGAAAAAAATTATTTGATCCCCTGCTGATTTTATACGTTTGCCCACTGACAAAGAAATTATCATTTTAATGGTAGGT
Organism: Rhinophrynus dorsalis; assembly: GCA_037306005.1. NCBI lineage: Eukaryota > Metazoa > Chordata > Amphibia > Anura > Rhinophrynidae > Rhinophrynus > Rhinophrynus dorsalis. Next base: position 38,099,585 of record CM074720.1, on the reverse strand, counting down.
TTATTTGAACAGTGAGAGAATTAAAAATAAAAAAAAAATCCTGAAAAACGCATTTCAAAACAGTTTTCACTGTCGTCCAATACAGGTCACTGGTACTTCTGGGGGGGGCGATTCGCCCCTTTAATAGGCAGGAACAATTATGCAAATGATTGCAGTGGGCGGAGCCTCCCCTCTTACTTAAGCCACCTTCAGGCCAGAGCCACTAGATTTGATTTGTTCCTGGGTGCTGTGCACACCAGGTAGAGAACATCTATGCATTCATCTTAGTAGTTTGTTATTTTTTTATTCAAATATGGAATACCACCATTAGGAGGGTGACCATGGCTGTGAATTGCCCTCTTTAAAGTGGCTGGTGCAGCTTCCAGGGATTTTCTGTGGACCTTATGCCCTGAAGAGGGAACAGCTTGGGTTAAGCAGCTTCCCTACTGGGGAATTTTCCTCTAGTCTATTCCCACTTCATCATGGTCACCTGAAGACAGAAGTCCTTGCAGGAAAGGTGAGCCACCCATTGAGTGCTGAAGGTCCACTTGTCCCCACAGTGTCCCTTTGCTGGGCTTGTATTTGGGAGTTTGCTTTGCACTCCAGCACTCATAGGGTGTTTTTATTTGCATTTATTGTATTTAATGCAGTTTCTGTGGTATTCTCTGGGTTTGGAGCCTTGAATAGTATTTCTTTATGTGTTTTATGTATGTTTGGGCACTTTTTAATGTTTTAGTAAACTTTATTAAAAATAGTGTTCCGCGCCTTTAAGCGCGGCTTTTCCCGCTTAGACGCTATGGCTCCTTTACTCTCTATGAGATTTCACAGTCTGGGACGTATCTCTGGAACCGCTTGTCACAGCAACTCCAGAGAGGGCTCATTTTAATGCTAGGCTCCTGCTCTATCATCCGGTGTGTGTTTTATTAGTGTGGGGTGTTCAGGGGGGCTTCGGGCACTGTTTGGGGTACTTGTATGGGGAAAACTACATTTCCCATGAGCGCCCGGTTCGCGCTCGTTTCTGATTGGCTATACTGACGGCCGCCATTTTGTGGAGCTCTTCCTCAGCGAGTACACTACGCAGGGACCGAGCCTTCTCTCCCCTCAACAGATTAACCCTTCGCTGGCCAGATAAGTCCATTATTAGGCATTTCTGGGGTGAAACTTTAATCTTCCACACTATTACTGGGTGATATAGTTTAAAGTGGGGTATATTGACGCTGTGAGCATGTCTACTTCACTGGAGCTAGGGGCTAGACCCAAGTCTAAGGAGGATGGGGGGTCTGCCCCCCCCATGGCGTTTTGCTCCTCTTGTCACACTGGGCTATCTAATGATACCGTGGGGGATCTATGCCCTAACTGCACTGGTCAAGATAGCAACCCTGGGCTTCCCAGCCATGCTATTGAGCCATCTTGGGTGAGGGAGTTTAAAGCTGCCACTAGGGATCTCAGATCCACTCTTCAACTCTTTCCCTCTCAGGTACAGGGGGCTCTCCAGGTCTGGCAGACCCCCGCTACAATCAGGACCTCCCTGCCTAAGCCACAGGGTGCTCCTGATGTGTCTGATTCTTCTGAAGAAGAACTCTTGCAGGATTCTGATGCTGAGGAACGCACTGTTATTGAGTCTAACAGGTCCATTGGGGACCCTTATGAATGTGACCCTGAAGTTTCGGCTGAGGGTCTGATTAGAGCTGTTTTGAATACTCTCAACCTTCCTCTGACTCAGGAATCCACTTATGATCCTACTGACGTTTTTCAAAAGAAACCATCTAAGCCTGTTGTTTGTTTTCCAACTAACCCTACTCTTGCCCGTCTAGTCTCTGAGGCATGGAAGAATCCTGATAGATCCTCCTCTGTCTCTAAAAAGTTTGCTAAACTGTACCCTTTTCCTGAGACTGAGCTGGCAAAATGGGTTCATCCCCCCAAGGTGGATGCTCCTGTTTCCAGGCTATCCAAATCTACCGCCTTGGCTGTCTCTGATGCCTCTGCCCTGCAGGATTGGACGGATAAAAAGCTAGAGCTTTCTCTTAAGTCTATTTTTGCCTCCATTGGCACTGCCATGCGTCCCACCTTTGCAGTGGCATGGGTTAATAGAGCCATTGCGGCCTGGACTGAACGACTGACTGAAGCGGTTCGCCAGGATGCACCAGTATCTGAACAGTTGCAGCTTCTTGCTAATATCACTGAAGCTCAGAATTATGTTGCTGATGCTGCCTTTGATGCTGTGCGCATGATGGCGAGGGCCTCCACTGCTTCTGTGGTGGCTAGGCGTGCCCTTTGGCTGAAAATTTGGTCTGCTGATACAGCCTCTAAGAAAGCCTTGCTTTCCTTGCCCTTTCAGGGGAATTTGCTATTTGGGTCTGAACTCAAACAAATGATCAGTGAGGTTACTGGCGGTAAAAGTACTCTTCTACCCTCAGTCTTTAAGAAAAAGTTTCCAGCCAAACGCAATCGGTCCTTTCGTTCCTTTCAGACTGAGACACGCTCCTCGGCCCAGACGGGTCCTTCCGCTACACGCTCCTCCTCCAAGCCCAAACAGTCCTGGAAGCCCAAAGTTGCCCCCAAGGCCAAGACCTCCAAGACTGCTTCGGCATGACTCGCCGAACCCGGGTCCGCATCCGGCTGTAGGGGGTCGTCTCCGCATCTTTCGCCGGACTTGGGAGGAGTCAGTGGCGGACCCATGGGTTCTTCAGGTAGTGTCAGAGGGATACAGGATCCCTTTCTCCTCCCTTCCTCCTTTTCGGTTCCATTTTACTCGTCCTTCTCAGGAACCTACAAAAAGACGTCTGTTCGACGACGCTATTCAGGATCTCTTGGACAAAGAGGTTCTGGAAGTGGTTCCTCAGGAGGACACAGGTTCAGGATTTTATTCCAACCTGTTTGTGGTGGCCAAAAAGTACGGAGGGGCTCGTCCTATTTTGGATCTCAAAGATCTCAATGCTTATGTGGTGACTTCCCACTTCCGCCAGGAGTCCCTGCGCTCTGTGATTGCAGCGATGTCTCCAGGGGAGTTCCTTGCCTCCCTGGACCTTCAGGATGCTTATCTTCACGTCCCTATTCATCCAGAGAGCAGGCGGTACCTCAGGATTGCCTGCCACAGGGGACACTTTCAGTTTTCTGCTCTTCCCTTTGGACTGACGTCAGCTCCTCAGGTCTTCCAGAGAGTGTTGGGCTCCCTGATGGCGGTGCTTCATCAGGACAGGGTCCGGGTGACTCCCTACATGGACGATCTCCTCATCAAAGCTTCTTCAGCGGAGCTTCTTCACCAGCAATTGCAGAAGTATATCCACACTCTGACCCGTCATGGCTGGATCCTGAATCTGGACAAGTCAGACTTGGTCCCATCTCAGAGGCTTCTGTTCCTGGGTCTCCTGTTCGACACTCGCCAATGCATGGTGTTCCTGCCGGAGGATGTGGCTCATCAGATAGCTATCAGAGTGGCGGGGATTCTGGAACTGGACTTATTGCCGGTAACGAAGTTGTCTTCCCTGTTGGGGAAGTTCATTTCCACGATCGAAGCGGTTCCTTTTGCAATGGCCCACTCCAGGGAACTTCAGAGATTTGTGATCCAGACGTGCAAGAATCATCCAGATCATCAGCATCTGTCAGTCTCTCTACCTCCTCATGTGGAATCGAGTCTGCTCTGGTGGTTGGATCTCTCTCATCTCCTGAAAGGGAGATCCTTTCAAGTTCCTCGTTGGACCACGATCACGACGGATGCCAGCCTTCGGGGCTGGGGTGCTGTGTTGGGTCGCTTCAGTGCTCAGGGGAAATGGGGTCTGGAGGAATCTCTGCTCTCCATCAATGTTCTGGAACTACGTGCCATCCGGCTTGCCCTGAGACACTGGGAATCTCAACTGACCGGTCTTCCGATCAGAGTGGAATCCGACAACACCACTGCGGTGGCTTACATCAACAGGCAAGGCGGCACAAGAAGCGGCACCGCCTGGTTGGAGGTCAAGGATATTTTGTCTTGGGCAGAAGATCACGTGCCTGTCATCTCTGCAGTTCATATTCCAGGCGTGGACAACGTCATGGCGGACTTCCTCAGTCGTCATACCGTCAACAGCGGAGAATGGGCTCTTCATCCAGAGGTGTTTCACTTGATCACTCAGAGGTGGGGGATGCCGGAGGTGAACCTGATGGCCTCCATACACAACAGGAAGGTTCCGGTGTTTTGCTCCCGACGGAGGGACTCGCTTGCGCTAGCAGTGGATGCCTTGTCGATCCCTTGGGATTTTTCTCTGGCTTACATCTTTCCTCCTCTTCCTCTATTGGTCAGAGTCATCCAGAAACTGAAGCGGGAGCGTTGTCCTGTGATCCTGATCGCTCCAAACTGGCCTCGCCAGTCCTGGTATCCGGAGTTGATGGCCATGTCAGTGGCTGATCCGTTCCCACTTCCTGCCCGTCCTGACCTACTTCTTCAGGGATATCTGTGGAAGGAGGATGTTCACTCACTCCATTTGATGGCATGGCGGTTGAATCCTCGATTCTAGCAAAGAAAGGATTTTCTCCTTCTGTGGTGTCGACCATGCTTAGTGCTCGTAAGCCTGTGTCTTCCAAGATCTATCATCGCATTTGGTCAACGTTTGTGGCATGGTGCTCTGATAAGAAATTATCCCTTGAGTTTCATCTTCCCACTGTCCTGGCCTTCTTGCAGGACGGCGTTGATAAGGGGCTCAGTCTGCGTTCCCTCAAAGTTCAGACTTCTGCCTTATCTGTGTTTTTCCAGGAAAGGATCGCTATCCTTCCTGATGTGAAAGTTTTCTTTCAAGGTGTGACTCATGTTCGACCTGCCTTCAAGAGTCCTGCTCCCCAGTGGGACCTCAATTTGGTGCTGGGAGTTCTCCAGCGACCACCGTTTGAATCCTTGGCTTCCATTCCTTTACGTCTCTTGACTTGGAAGATGGCCTTCCTTTTGGCTATTGTTTCAGTTCGCCGGGTAGCAGAGTTACAGGCTCTGTCTTGTAAACCTCCTTACCTGGTGTTCCACAAGGATAAGGCTGTGCTTCGCACTACCAAGGAATTCTTACCAAAGGTTGTGTCTGAGTTTCACATCAGTCAGGAGATTGTGGTTCCCTCTTTCTGCCCTAATCCTTCATCTGACAAGGAAAGAGATCTCCATTTGTTGGATGTGGTGCGTTGCCTCAAGTTTTATGTGCATCGCACCGAGTCTATCAGGAAGTCTGACGCTCTATTCGTCATTCCTGAGGGGCCTAGGGAAGGGAGACCGGCTTCCAAAGTTACCATTGCCTCTTGGATTAAGGCTACTATCCGTGAAGCCTATAAGTTGCGGAATAAGCACGTTCCCTTCCGGGTGACTGCCCATTCCACCAGGTCTATTGGGGCCTCTTGGGCCTACAAGAATCAGGCTTCTGCTGATCAACTGTGCAGAGCGGCTACTTGGTCCTCTGTGCACACCTTTTCAAAGCACTACCGTGTTGATGTGCTGGCTTCGGCTGATGCCAGTTTTGGAAGAAAGGTCCTGGAGGCAGTTTTGCCTGTGTAGGTCTTCCGCTCTGTGATCCTTAGTGCTTCCTTACTGTTGAGCCCTGTTGGCTCTAGTTCCGTGTGCTGTGTTAGTTCAGGGATTGTTCCCTTGATCGGTGTCCGTTGACACAGTTTGGGCTATGTTATTAACTGGTTCATAGCAGTTTTTATGTCTTGGGCCTTGTTCTGGTCCTTGCCTTAACTCCCACCTCTGGATCAGCTCAATGTTTGTACATCCCAGAAGTACCAGTGACCTGTATTGGACGACAGTGAAAATAGGATTTTAGTCTTACCTGTTAAATCCTTTTCACTTAGTCCATACAGGTCACTGGTCTCCCACCCTGTCAAGGGACCAGACCTGGCTCTCCTGTGGCATTCAGTGGGAGACCTTTGGGGCATGCTCACAGGAGTCTTTCTTCTTGCTTACCTGGGGTCAGTTTTTAGGGTCTCAAATCAAATCTAGTGGCTCTGGCCTGAAGGTGGCTTAAGTAAGAGGGGAGGCTCCGCCCACTGCAATCATTTGCATAATTGTTCCTGCCTATTAAAGGGGCGAATCGCCCCCCCCAGAAGTACCAGTGACCTGTATGGACTAAGTGAAAAGGATTTAACAGGTAAGACTAAAATCCTATTATAAATTGATTTGCATTTTACTGAGTGAAATAAGTATTTGACCCCCTATCAGTCAGCAAGATTTCTGGCTCCCAGGTGTCTTTTATACAGGTAACAAGGTGAGATTAGGATCACTCTCTTGAAGGGAGTGCTTCTGATCTCAGCTTGTTACCTGTATAAAAGACACCTGTCCACAGAAGCAATCAATCAATCAATCAGATTCCAAACTCTCCACCATGGCCAAAACCAAAGAGCTGTCCAAGGATGTCAGGGACAAGATTGTAGACTTACACAAAGCTGGAATGGGCTACAAGACCATCGCCAAGCAGCTTGATGAAAAGGTGACAACAGTTGGTGCGATTATTTGCAAATGGAAGAAACACAAAATAACTGTCAATCTCCCTCGGTCTGGAGTTCCATGCAAGATCTCACCTCGTGGAGTTTCAATGATCATGAGAACTGTGTGGAATCAGCCCAAAACTACATGGGAGGATCTTGTCAATGAACTCAAGGCAGTTGGGACCATAGTCATCAAGAAAACATTTGGTACCACACTACACTGTGAAGGACTGAAATCCTGCAGCGCCTGCAAGGTCCCCCTGCTCAAGAAAGCACATATACAGGCCCGTCTGAAGTTTGCCATGAACATCTGAATGATTCAGAGGAGAACTTGGTGAAAGTGTTGTGGTCAGATGAGACCAAAATCGAGCTGTTTGGCATCAACTCAACTCGCCATGTTTGGAGGAGGAGGAATGCTGCCTATGACCCAAAGAACACTGTCCCCACCATCAAACATGGAGGTGGAAACATTATGCTTTGGGGGTGTTTTTCTGCTAAGGGGACAGGACAATTCACCACATCCAAGGGATGATGGACGGGGCCATGTACAGTCAAATCTTGGGAGAGAGCCTCCTTCCCTCAGCCATGGCATTGAAAATAGGTTGTGGATGGGTATTCCAGCATGACAATGACCCAAAACACACGGCCAAGGCAACAAAGGAGTGGCTCAAGAAGAAGCACATTAAGGTCCTGAAGTGGCCTAGACAGTCTCCAGACCATAATCCCATAGAAAATCTATGGAGGGAGCTGAAGGCTTGATTTGCCAAACGTCAGCCTCGAAACCTTAATGACTTTGAGAGAATCCCTCCTGAGATGTGTGCAAACCTGGTGGCCAACTACAAGAAACGTCTGACCTCTGTGATTGCCAACAAGGGTTTTGCCACCAAGTACTAAGTCATGTTTTGCAAAGGGGTCAAATACTTATTTCGCTCAGTAAAATGCAAATCAATTTATAGCTTTTTTGAAATGTGTTTTTCTGGATTTTTTTTGTTGTTATTCTGTCTCTCACTGTTCAAATAAACCTACCATTAAAATTATAGACTGATCATTTCTTTGTCAGTGGGAAAATGTACAAAATCATCAGGGGATCAAATAATTTTTTCCCTAACTGTATGGATTTATGTATATATGTGTGTGTGTATATATATATATTTCTCTGTTGTCCAATACTGGTAACTTTGGGTAGGTGATCCGCCCCTTTAACTAGGCAGGAACAGTTCTAGAAGTGAATGCAGGGGGTGGGGCCTACCTTCCCTCCTTGGTTTCAGCTAGCCAATCAGCTCCAGTAAGATTTGTTCCTTGGTGAAGACATAGGCAAGAGAAAAGTTCTGCTATAGTTTTAGCTATTTTTTTATTTTTCTGTTAGAAATGGAATACCACCATTAGGTGGCTTACCATAACTGACAATGCCCTTAGATGTGGCTAGCTCAGTATCCAGATGCTTTTTGTGGACCTTAAGCCCTGGGGGGAAAATCTTAGGTTCAGGTTCTTTCCTCAGGAGTTGCCCACTGAGGCGGCTTCTTCTTAATACATGGTAATCTGAAGACAGAAGATCTGCAGGAAAGGTGAGCAACCCTTTGAATGCTGCAGGTCCACATGTCCCACAGTGCTCCTCCGCAGAGGGGTTTTTCCTTTGGAGTTCCTATTGCACACTCCTGCCCTCATTGGGTTTATCTGTGTCTGAGTGTTTTGGAGCAAGTTTCTGTGGTAACTTAACCCTTTAGCTGCTGGTTTGGCATCTTTTGGATGTTTATTGGCAATATTCCTACTGGTTTCAGTGTTTTTGGGGTCTGCTAACATGTTATAGTGATGTTTCAAGTAATTGTAATTCACAGTTTCAACTTTAAGGCGCACTTTTACCGCATAAACGCCATTGCTTCATTCACTTCTGTGGGACTGTACCATTTGGGACATATCTCTGCAACCGCTCAACGTAGCGACTTCAAAGATGGCTAATTTTAATTGCCTGTCCTTGCTCTGTCATCCTGTTAATGTTTTATGTGTGACGACTTGGAAATTGAATCCTCAATATTGAAGAAGAAAGGTTTTTCTTCTGGTGTGGTGGCTACTATGCTTAGTGCGTGCAAACCTGTTTCTTCTAAGGCCTTCCATCATGTCTGGTCGACCTTTCTATCCTGGTGTGCTGATAGAGACCTTTCTCAGGATTTTGATCTGACTACAGTCCTGTCTTTCTTGCAGGACAGTGTGGATAAAGGCCTCAGTTTGAGTTCCCTTAAGGCTTCAGACTTCTGCTCTTTCTGTTTTCTTTCAGAGGCGCATTGCTATTCTTCCTGATGTCAAGGTTTTCTTCCAGGGCGTTGCTTATACCCGTCCTGTTTTTAAGACTCCCACTCCTCTGTTGGCTCTTAACTTGGTTTTGGGCATCCTTCAGCGCCCTCCCTTTGAGTCCTTGGCTACTATTCCTCTACGCCTGTTGACATGGAAAATTACCTTTCTCCTGGCAATCGTTTCTGTTCGCAGTGTCACGGAGTTACATGCTCTGTCTTGTAGACCACCCTTTTGGTGCTTCGCATTTCACAGGTGTTTCTCCTGAAGGTGGTCTCTGATTTCCACATTGATCAGGAGATTGCCGTGCCTTCTTTCTGCCCTGACCCTACCTCTGACAAGGAGAGGGATCTCCACTTGTTAGATGTGGTGCGTTGTCTCATGTTTTATGTATATCGCACTGAGTCCATTAGACAGTCTGACGCGCTGTTCGTCATTCCTGAGGGCCCCAGGGCAGGGAGACCTGCATCCAAAGTGACTATTGCGTCTTGGATCAAGTTCACTATTCGTAAGGCTTCCGAGCTAAGGAAGAAGCCTGTTCCCTTTCGGGTCACGGCTCATTCTACTAGATCTATTGGGGCTTCTTGGGCTTACAAGAATCAGGCCTCCGCTGATCAGTTATGCAAGGCTGCCACTTGGTCGTCTGTGTGCACCTTTTCGAAGCACTACCGTGTTGATGTGCTGGCATCGACTGATGCCAGTTTTGGGAGGAAGATCCTGGAGGCAGTCTTTCCTGTCTAGGATCTTCTTTGGTTCTTTGGTGCTTCCTTCACTTTTGAGCCCTGTTGGTTCTAGTTCAGTGTGCTGTGTACCAGTTCCTGGGGTGTTGTTACCCCTGCTCAGTGTCCTTGACACTTCATTTGTTTTGTTGGGCTATCTCTGATCTGATGGTTCATATCTGCTATGGAGACTTTGGGGGCCTGCGCCAAGTCCTTGCCTTTCTTCCCTCCCTGGGGAACTTAATGGTTGGACATCCCGAAGTTACCAGTAACCTGTATTGGACGACAGTGAAAAGAGGATTTTAGTCTTACCTGTTAAATCCTTTTCTCTTAATCCATACAGATTACTGGTCTTCCACCCTGTCAAGGGACCATACTTGGCTCTCCTGTGGCAGATTGTGGGGTCCTTCAGGGTCATGCTTACTGGAGTCTTCTTTCCCTTCTACTATCTAGTCAATAGTTAGTGTCTCAAATCTTACTGGAGCTGGTTGGCTAGCTGCTGCCAAGGAGTGAAGGTAGGCTCCAACCCCTGCATTCACTTCTAGAATTGTTCCTGCCTAGTTAAAGGGACAGATCGACTACCCAATGTTTCCAGTAACCTGTATGGACTAAGAGAAAAGGATTTAACAGGTAAGACTAAAATCCTCTTTTATAAATATATATATATATATATATATATATAGAGAGAGAGAGAGAGAGAGAGATACAAGATATAGGTAGATAGATAGATAGATAGATAGATAGATAGATAGATAGATAGATAGATAGTAATGTATTGGAGAAATGTCTACCATCCAAGTTGTTGAATAAGTTAAAGGGATAGTAATGTTTCTTAATAAAAGCAGCTCTAATTAATCATCATAGTATTTGGACTTTGGAGAGTGTTATTTAAATTCTGTCAGAGTTGTAGTTCCAGAGTAATTCAATGACAAAGTGCCCCCCCCCGCCCCTTTTACTGATGTAACACTGCTCAGCCAGAGCAGAAGGGAGGTGCCCAGGTAGATTGCAGAGAGGGGCAATCTTCAATTAAGATAAGGGAAAAACCTGGAGAGCTTGTCAAGGGGGGCAGGGATTTCATTGTTTTCATAGGAATAAGATTGTCCCCTTCTGTTATCTGTCTGGTCTATAGACTGCATTCCACATCTGAGAAGAGATGGCTTACACTAGGTAAAAGGGGCGGGAGGGGAAACTTTGCTTGTGAATATCTCATAAACCATAAAGGTTTGAGAGATAAGACTTATATCATTCTTCATGTTTTTTTAATTCCTACAAAATAAAATAAAGTTAAAACGAAGTATTACTATCCCTTTAAGAGACCCTATTGTACGACATGTATTGTATACCTTTAAAGGGATAGTAATGTTTCATAATAAAAGCAGCTCTAATTAATCATCATAGTATTTGGACTTTGGAGAGTGTTATTTCAATACTGTCGGAGTTGTAATTCAATGACAAAATATCCCCCTCCCGCCCCTTTTACTGATGTAACACTGTTCAGCCAGAGCAATTAAGATAAGGGAAAAATCTGAAAAGCTTGTGAAGGGGGGCAGGGATTTCATTGTTTTCATATAAAGAAGATTGTCCCCTTCTGTTATCTGGCTGGGCTATGGACTGCATTCCACATCTGAGAAGAGATGGCTTACACTAGGTAAAAGTGGCGGGAGGGGAAACTTTGCTTGTGAATATCTCTTAAACCATAAAGGTTTGATAGATAAGACTTATATCGTTCTTCATGTTTTTTTTAATGTCTACAAATTAAAATAAAGTTAAAATGAAGTATTACTATCCCTTTAATGAGAGACCTTGTATACTTGTCTCCAAGGACTGCAGCAAAACTAACCAAAAACCAAAGTTTATTTTATTTTTTTCTTATCCTTTAAACCTTCACAATGACTTTCCTCATCTGAAAATATCTCTCAATACACAAAATAAAAATAATGTTCTCATTTATCTTAGATATACATCTGCTGAACCTCTGTATGTTATCTGTGGGGAGCTGAATGCATTTAAAAAACTGATTTTGCAGCAGTATGAGCCCTGCGTTTGTTTAAATAGCTTGCAGTTTTTTTTACCCTCTAATTGGTCCTTCGGCCTCATTAGCAGACTTTCAGGTGAACTTGGAATCACAAGCATATGCATTTATTTAAAATAATGTTCTGTTGTGGCTGTACAGTGTCGAACATGATGTCTTTGTTTTCTCTTAGAAAGCAATATCCACAGCAACCCATGAATTAGGACTGCAGCCTTGGGAGACACAGGTGGAGAAGGTCATCCAGTTCTATAATCAGATCGTGGTAAGTGCATGTTACAGCCTAAGTCGGAGACAAACTTATTTTATGAGAATTACTTAAAGGGGAATTTTCACGTATAAAAAACGGTTGGCCACGTGCTTAAGTTAGTAAAACTTTATTAGGATTCATGTTTTTTTATGTTACTTATCTCGTTCTTAAGATATGCAGAGTTCATATTGGGTATTCCACGTTCTGTGGCACACTCTATCGTCGACACAGGACTTCCCACCAACCTCCCAGCTATTCCTGGGAGCACGTTCACGTTTCCCTTCGTAGTGGTATTTATCTGGTGTGTCATTACTTGCAAGCTCAGTATAATGGTAAATGGAGCTTTCTGTAACGACAGACTAGATGAATACCATTATGTAGGGAAAGTTGAACGCGCTCCCTGAAACAGCTGGGAGGGAGGTGGGAAGTCCTGCGCCACTGTGCCGAAGATACAGTGTGCCACAGAACTCGGAATACCCAATATGAACTCTGAGTATCTTAAGAACTAGGTAAGTAACATAAGAAAAAAAAACCACAAATCCTGATATAGCTTTACTGACTTAAAGGGGAACTACCACCCGACACAATCTTTACCTTCACTAAGTCCCCATCTAGTCACCAGAATAATTACCTTATTTAATAGATTTCTGCACTCTTCCATGGGTGACAGGCAGGACGGAGCGCGGTCATCTTGCCTTGTGACGTCCGCGCTCCTGCGCTGTCAGTCCCAGCTGGGTCTAGAAGGGGTTGCTAGGAGCCATTTGGCTCTGGCTGAGACTGACAGCGCAGGCGCATGGATGTCACAATGGCAAGATGACCGTTCTCCGTCCTGCCTGTCACCCATGGAAGAGAGCAGAAATCTATTAAATAAGGTAATTATTCTGGCGACTAGCGCTACTAAGCAGCTAGTCGCCAGATGGGGACTTAGCAAAGCTTAAGATTGTGTTGGGTGGTAGTTCCCCTTTAAGCACATGGCCAAAAGTTTTTTATATGTGAAAGTTCCTTTTTAAGGTAAAGTTTTCAGGTCAAACCTGCTGTATAAGATGCTAAAACAGCAAGCATAAGCATAGGAGTTGTACTTGTCCAGGTTTGGAACCTAGCAGCATGGAACTCTGGGAAATCAATAGAAACATTGCAAGTGTTGGATTATTTGCTGGTACAGGTTTTCTGGTCTGTTTCAGATGTAATTGTACATACAAGTGTATTATATTGGTGCAGTACTCTTTACGGTGGAGGGATATTTGTCATTGGTTTGCTCACCATAATTTATTGACTCATTAACATAAATTAAACCTTTGAGTGCCAGAGGGGAACGGAAAGCATTGCAAAGCGATGGGTAAATCTACTAGTCCTATGCTGATGAGACACAGCAGGTCAAAATAGTTGTCTGTGGGTAAACCAATTAACACATGCATTTCCAGCCTGTGCCTCAGTGTATACGCTGTGAAAACAGCAAGCATAAGCTAAGAAAACCATATATAAATGGGTTATAAATCTTTAAAGGAGCAGTAAACTTTTTTTTACAAAAAAATATATATTGAAGGGCTTTTCCTATTGAGTAAAATAAGAGTAATCCCACTTCTGAGACATCCATATTTCCAGAGTAATTACAGTTGAAACCCATGTTCTTTTTACATTAGCAGATGTCAAATTCCAATTAATAATTATGTTACATTCTAATGGAGTGGAAAGTCTGTGACTTACAGTTCTCCATAGAATGTGATAGAAACTGCTGAGTGACTTCCTGTCAGTTAGAACTATCAGGAAGTAAACTCACAATAAATTCACTTCCTGATTATTTGAACTGTTGTAAATGTTGAATAAAGCAACTGGCAGCAGTGAGAGTACCATTGTTTTACTCATCAGGAAAAGCTCTATGCCGTATAGGCTTGTATAATAAAAAAGTTTTCTTCTCCTTAAAAGTGACTGCACAGTGTGCTGTGACTTTCATGTTGCTGGGTGGAATTCTGGGAATGCAGCTGAGGTATAGTAAGATTTGGGTTCTCTGATCTGTTTCAGACATGTACACACAAATGTATTATATAGGTGCTGTGCCATACCTCCCAACATTTCAAATTGCCAAAGAGGGACACTTGAGTTTTAGGGGGTGTTTCTGGGGGCGTGGCTGGTGGGCAGGGCATTACCAAGAATTTTTAGGCTATTTCTTGACCTACTGACACCTCCTTATGTAACCTAATAAATGGATTATAACAAGACCAATGTATTTTATTTACACTGACTAAATTATAAACACATATACTTCAGTTTAAACAAACAATAATGTGAGTTTTATTGCTGTGGAGCAATGTGATACACTTATGTATACACCACACAGTCTGATTTCCTAAAAAGAGGGACATCAGGGTGAGAAAGAGGGATGGAGGGATTTGAGTCTAAAAGAGGGACTGTCCCTCCTAAAGAGGGACACTTCATAGGCATGTTGTGCTCTTTACTTTTGAGATCAGGAATGCTTGTAGTCTTGTTTAGCATTCAAGGTAGGCTGACCAGATCTCACCTTTAGCCGGGGACACAGGAAATAGGCATATTTTAGGACTTCACTGAGATCAAAACAGTCCTGCAGTATGCATTTTTCCTATGCATCCCCAGTTAAAGGTGAGGTCTGGCCAGCCTAATTCAAGGAGTTAAAACCCCCATTTACATCAGTGGGGGCTTGGGAAAATTTTATTGTCTGTGTTGCAGTTGGTTTTCCCCAGAATTGTGTTCATGGCACATATAAACCTATTTGTATTATATATATGTAGCCCTATTCATATTATTAAAATATATCTATCATTCAAAGTGTTAAAAAGCCCCTATTAAATGAATGGGAATTTTGTGAAGTTTGATTTGTCCCTGGTGGTACAGTTGGTTTGCCCCAGAATTGTACAACTTTGCATTTATCCATAAGGCTCTCATTACCAAACTCATTACATTTTCTCATGTGATCAAAACACTACTATAAAACTACACTAAGGCCCGGATTCATCAAACTGCGAGATGAGCAACGTATCAAATACGCTACTCTTCTGCGCGATCATTGATGGATCCCTTCCGGTATTCATCAGTGATTTTGCGTGTTTCCCTGCTTTGCGTATGTGAAGCAGGGAAAATTACATAAATTGCTCAGTCATGGGGAAAACACACGTATACACATAAGCGAAAATGTTTATGTGTGTGTGTTCGCCCCATGCATTCAAATGGGATACACCAGCTTGAAGCTAGCACATTGAAGAATAAGCAATGGCCAGATACGATCCAAAAGTGGCTGAATGGGCGAATGGTTAATGCGCAGAGAAATCCTCTGATTTTCCTGCGTATTAATCCATTCGCACCTTGATGAATCCTGGCCTAAAAGGTACCCGCTGTCATGTAGCCTAATCCTGATTTAATCCTTTGAGTGCCAGAGGGGTAGAAACGCATGTCATGTACTATAAATATAAGAAAGAAAAAAATGTGCTAATTGCAGTTTTTTTAACCTACAAATGAATAAAAGGCTCGACATGGAGTCATGCTGGTCGGTCCTTCCGGAGGCGGAAAGACGACTGTCAGAAGAATTCTGGAGAAAGCCTTGGTATATCTGCCCTCCCTACCCACTGAGAGCACTTCGCCTCCACAGGTAACCTTATTGATAAATGTTTTTATTTTTTAACCCCTTACATACTGGAGAGGTCTTCAATGCATCGCGGAGCAATTCTTTGGAGACCACCTTGGCATCTAAGCAATGTGTTAGATACTCCTCTGGCATTCCCAGTGTCAGACTGTGCCATGATTCACAGAGATCACTTTCTTTAGTTATAACCATTGAGTGTCAGGTGCAGGAAGCCTTTCTTGATTCCTCACTTCTTGCATGGATTCGGCATAAGGAATAAGAAAATTAGCCACTCAATATAATTCATTGAACACTACTGATGAAAGATATTTTGAGCTCACCAGGAACCTGTATGTTTTATATTTTTTTGTATGTATCTAGGGTGGTCTTAGTTACCCCTTTGTTGGTTGGTAGCTCCCCAAACAGGGTGATGTCTGAATTAGGACAGGTGTAAATACCTCTCTCACTTCCCTCACAAGGGTTTTGCTCACAGTAGGGGTAAGGTAGAATCACAGCTTTTTAATATGCATTATAGTCATACCTGGAAACTTCCGTTTCTGGAACTCCTCTGGTGCTGCTGGGGGATATAATTGCTACAAGTCGTGGCAAAAGGGGGAGTGGTTTACCTGTGAATTGCGGCAGGGCTTTCTGGTGTCATCACAAAAGTGGGAGGAACTGGGTGGGGGAAGGAGGAAAAGTAGGAGGAACTGGGTGGGAAGGAGCAGAAGTAGGCAGAGTTTAAAAGCAAACTCCCCACATCTGGAGAATCTGCCTCTGCCCCGGAGACCCGGTAATTCAATCTCAAAACCGAAGTCTCCGGGGCAAATCCAGAGTGTTCCCAGCTATGATTATATTAAATACATGTTCACAGATTATAGGCCAATAGGGACTTGCCTGAATCTGGTGTGCCTTGACGGGACAGGCAAGCTTTACATAGCTTTGGCCAAAAACATGTTACCAAATCCCCACTATTTTATTTGTATCAAGTCATGGGTTGTTTATTTCTAAACGTCAGGATTTGATGCACAGACACCCCTTTTGTTTACGTTGTATATGCAGCCAAAATGTGGGCCTTGTTGCTCTCCTGACTGTACACATATGTAACTAATTGAACACCACTAACAAAAAGATATTTTGAGCTCCCCAGGAACCTGTATGTTTCACATCAATGTACTGTGATTCTAAGTAGTCACATTCTGTACAATCAGCGAGGTGCCTCATTGTATTCATCCACCCACTGTTTGCATCACTTTTCAGCGACACAACCCTGTGGGTGTGTTTATATGTTAATGTGTCATTTCGCCACAGGCACTAAGGTCCAATAGCTCCCTCTGCTGTCAGGTTCACAGTCTCAGTGTAGCCAAACTGAGATGATGAAGTTGGGATATTCCCACAGTTTTCTGTGGAACCAAACAGGACAGTTTGCTGTCTCATCTGGAGACCAGAGACAGCAGTTTCCCTCCCTTAATACTTTGAGTGTCACAGGGATGTGCATCACACACCCCGGTGGCACTGAAAGGGTTAGAACCTTGAGAATCCCATGTCCTGTTTCACAGTTCATTCAGAAACACAGAAAACTGGCAGAAGTAGCTGTTACATGTAAAAGCTTCTCTGTCAGTTCTGACTTTAATCAGCTTTCTCTAGTCGACAGTGGACTGTCCTCTGATCAGCTGATACCAGTGCCTTTCTGTGTGCCTTGTGAGTCTTCTGTGTACATGAATCAGCTGATCAGCATATATTCCGTTGTGGACTAGAAACAGTTGGACAGCTGGTTCATGTAAAGACGTGTAACAACTACTTTTCTGGTTCTCTGTATTTATGAATGATCTTTGTAGTGGGGCAGGATATTCTTTGTTATAACCATTTCAGTGCCAAAGGGGTGCGCATCCCTATGACACTCACAGGGTTAAGGGAGTGCCCGTGAATTTTTTGTTGCTGAAGTTTGAGCGCATACTCTCCACTCCCTCACATGCACATTCTAACACAGTGGTTCTCAACCTGTGGGTCGGGACCCCTTTGGGAGTTGAATGATGATTTGCCAGGGGTCGCCTTAAACCATCAGATATTTATATTTCAATTCATAACAGTAGCAAAATTACAGCGATGAAGGATCAACTAAAATAATTTTACTGTTAGGGGTCACCACAACTTGGGAAATTTTATCAAAGGGTCGCGGCACTAGAAAGTTTGAGAACTGCTGTTATAACACATCAGCAGCATTACTTATCCATACATGCTAATGTTTACATTGTCTCATTCTGCATAGATAATTCTAATGCATGTAGCAAAATGCGTTTTATTCTCAATGATGAAGTGATCGCCACATATTGTCAGTCACACTTCACCACTGCATTGACCATTAGCGCCCCCCCCCCACCCCTCAAGGGAGTTGCGCCAAGGTGTGATAAACAGGAGATGAAGAGAAGATAACTTCTTCAGGGAGATAAACTCTCCAATTCCCATATCTCCAGTGAGATAAACTCTCCAATTCCTATGTTATTATATGGGGCCTATGCTCTAAGAACACTCAGGTTGGAGACAGGTTTGTGCATCAGATCCAAAGAATAACATAGGAACTGGATACTTAATCATGCCGGAGATTTTTTCTGTTCTTTATCTTCTTGTTTTCACACCTCAGTGTATCTCCCCCCAATCTATGTGAGTCTGCTCTGTTTCAGAGAATGCCACTAGTCATACTTAAATAGGCTGAGAAACCAGAGACTGTATTGCACCTGGAAATGGTATCTGTATCTGCTATGATTATCTAGAATAGAGATCACCTTGAACAATTATATTTTATTAATCCTTTAAGGACAGAGTGGTGGTCAGTGCCCTCCATCTGGCCCTTAAAGGAACAGTAAACTTTTTTTATGAAAAAAATATATTGTAGGGATTTTCCTATTGAGTAAAATGAGGGTACTCCCACTGGCAAGAGATTTATATTTCCAGAGTTATTACAGTTTAAACCCATGTTTTTTTGCATTAGCAGTGCCCCCTAGTGGTCAAATTCTAATTAGATTTCCTGTTAGATTCTAATGGAGAGAAAAGACTGAAAAGTCAGAGACATACAGTTCTCCATAGAATGTGATAGAAACTGCCTGTCACTTCCTGTCAGTTAGAGCTATCAGGAAGTAAACACAGTAAATTCACTTCCTGTCAGTTAGAACAATCAGGAAGTAAACACAGTAAATTCACTTCCTGGTTATTTGAACTGCTATAAATTTTGAATAAAACATCTGACAGCGATGGGAGTGACCTTGTTTTATTCAGCAGGAAATGCTGTGTAAAATATGTGTTTTCATAAAAAAAAAGTTTACTGCTCCTTTAAGGGGTTAAGTCTGCTTCTTTGAGCTCAAGCTTAGTAAAATACTCAGGGAAACAATGTGGAGGCTCCAGAATAGCTCATGTCAGCAGTTTGGGTGCTTCCAAATAAATAAATAAATAAATTAAACACATAAAAATGTTACTATTATCATTGGCATCAAGGACCTTTATAATACCTTTATACAATCTTATCCAATTCTTTCTTAGAAGCCGTTGAAGAAAGGGAGGGTGGAGACCTTTATCATTAACCCAAAGTGCGTGACTCTGGGAGAGTTGTACGGGGAAATCAATCCAAATACCATGGAGTGGTCTGACGGGTTTTTGGCATCAGCAGCTCGTACCTTTGCACAGCAACTGGCTAAGGAGTATGACAAGAAAGGTTCTGCGCCATGGGATGGGCCTGTTCCAGCTTCCTTTTCTTCAGTAAATGTAAATCTATTATGTATTTGTTTTTGTACAAGCATTATATGTTTGTGGATGTGTTTATGCATGCCTTGTTTGGGTCTCGAAAGCTCTAAAGGATCAGTCAACTTTTTTAATGGAAAAATACATGCTGCAGGATTTTTTCTTAATGAATTAAACAAGGACGTGCTCACTGCTGGTAGGTTGTTCATTCAGCAGTTATTACAACTCAAACCTATTTTGTTTTTTGTTTATTTTCACCTGCAGTTTTCTATTGAGGCCACCAGTTGGTGCTGTTTAAATCACGTGTTATGGAGAGCTGTAGCCCCTGACTCCAGTTCTCCTATAGGTTCACTATAAAAGAAAATACATTTGCCTTTTGGACACTAGTTGACAGCATTGCTATCAGTTTGAGTTTGAAATGAATTGCAGGTTTGAGCTGTAATAATTTTTAATTAAATACCTGCCCCAAGGGGGTACCCTTATTTTACTTGGGAGGAAAACCTCAATAAGGAAAAAGTTCACTGCACTGTTCTTGGTCACAGCAGTGTTTTGTGTGGGTGGATATAAGGGGAGATAAGTAGATGATGACATTGGAAGCCATTAAAGATGAATAGTAGAAACAAGAAAAAACCTCGACAAAAATCATCCTACACAAAAAGGGGGTCAGTTGTACTCATGAACATGAACAGCCACAAAGATGATCAACCTCAAGTGCTTGTGGCAGATATTTTCATTGCCTCCACACAGAGAGCATTTCAGTGATATATGGAGGACTTTATGGCCTTTATGCCATTTTCTTATTCTGAGGAAACTAAGTTACCAGACACTGGAGTTTTCTCTGTCATCCAATACAGGTTACTGGTAACTTTGGTTAGGCGATCCGCCCCTTTAATTGTAGGCAGGAACAATTCTAGAATTGTATGCAGGGGGTGGAGCCTACCTTCCCTCCTTGGCTGCAGCTAGCCAACCAGCTCCAGAAAGATTTGTTCCTTGGTGAAGACACAGGCAAGAGAACAGTTCTGCTGTAGTTTTAGAAATTTTTTATTTTTCTTTTAGAAATGGAATACCACCATTAGGCAGATTACCATAACTGACAGTGCCCTTAGATGTGGCTAGCTCAGTAACCAGATGCTTTTTGTGGAACTTAAGCCCTGGGGGGGAAATCTTGGCTACAAGTTCTTTCCTCAGGAGTTGCCCACCGAGGTTTCTTCTTAATTCGTGGTCAGGCCCGGACTGGGACAAAAAATAGGCCCGGGCATTTAAAGCTGAGCAGCCCATTTTTATTTTCTGAGCAGCCCATGGGAGGGGGGGCGCGTTCGCTCGTTAATTATTTATATTTTTTTAAACACCCGGACCGGCCCCCGGGCCCGTACAAGGATTTATGTATACACAGGGCGAAGGTGCATTTTGATGCCCCCACCCCCCTCCGACCCGGACACAATCCCCTGCCTCGCCCACATATTCACCCCCACACTCTGCCCAGCTCCACACTGCCCACCCCATCCTCCTCCCCACCTCCACAATGCCCTCTTCATCTCCACATTGCCCCTTTCATCTCCACATTGCCCAGGGCCGGTGCAAGGATTTTTGTCTACATAGGAGAAGGTGCATTTTGATGCCCCCGCCTCCAGTCCCCTCCACTGACTGTGTGTGAGTTCAAACACTGCGTAATATAATTCCTTTTGGATTCACACAAGGTCAGGATTTCCAATGGATGCACTGAAGGCCACATCACAAGAAGAGCAGACTCCTGCCCTGGAGCCTTCAGCAGCCTAACAGTAACAGCCTGGGTACCCTGGGAACGCATACAGTTTTTTGGGACAAATGTATGCAGTAGGGGACAATCCAGGACCCTCTCGTGATCTGGGTTACAGACTTTGCACTGCATCTCTAATCTGTGTGAGCACACCTCTCACAGAAAATGATCTCCAGGCCTGCCAGTTTGCCTCTCTCACACTAAATGTCCCTTCCCTCAGCATGGGTAATGATGGAGGCATGATAATACCCCCTTGTTCATGGTTCCCATTGTGCCCTACCCTAAAAATGGCCCTGTCACAAAATTTTACACAACTGATCGACTTAAACATTATTGGTGATTATCCCTTATGCAATGTAGTATGAAAACATATCACTCTTATTCTAATATTACATGTAATCAAATTACAGGTCACCAGATATTACAATTAATACTATGACAATCACTGAAAGATTGTGTCTCACAAAGCTAAGCACTGTCATAATCTGCCCTCTATTCACATAAATAAAATAGCTGTGTGCTGACTTGCCTGCTGCAGATATTGTGCTCCTCTTCTTCCTGGCGCAGCTCCTCCATGAGCACTGAGCACTAGGTGCTTAACTGCTGCTGAAAATTCAAGCGAGTCCAGCGTGGTGACACAGGGATGTCACAGCACAATTAGTGTGCGGGGATTTTCTCTTGGACTCCTCTCGCTGCCTCTTCTCTCCCTCACAGGCCTCCACATTGCCAGCTGCTCTCTCCCTCATTACCCTCCACATTGACATAAGAGGGAGAGAAAAGAGAGAGGCAAGAAGAGGAGAAAAAGAGAGGCAAGAAGGAGAGAAATAGTAAAGAAAGAGAAATAGAGAGGAAAGAACAGGAGAAAGAGGATGCAAGAGGAAGGATAAAGGAGAAAGAAGAGGATAGAGAGGATTAAAATGAGGGATAAAGAGACAAGAGGGGGATAAAGAGGATGAAAGAGAAGGGATAAAGAGAAAGGAAAGAGAGGGAGAAAGAAGAGAGATAAAGACGCAAGGGGGAAAGAGGCAAGAAGGGGGATAAAGAGAAGGGCAAGTTGAGGGATAAAGAGGCAAGGGCAGGATGCAAGAGGAGAGACAAAAGCAATAGGGGGATAAAGAGGGAGGAAAAATAAGGGATAACAAGTGGAATAAAGAGACAAGGGGGTAAAAAGATAAAGGGGAAAGAGGGAGTAGGAGTTAAGAATGGAATAAAGAGAAAGAGGCAAGGGGGGAAGAAATACTATATTTCTCTGCATCTTGCCTCCCCTATGTACTTGTTTCACTCACCTTGTGCCTCTCCCCCATGTACTTGTTTCACCCCACCATGTGCCTCTCTCCCCCATGTACTTCTTTCACCCCCACTTGTACTTCTTTCACCCCTTTGTGCCTCTTTCTCCCCTTGCACCTTTCTTGCCCCATGTACTTCTTTCACCCCACCATGTGCCTCTCTCCCCCATGTACTTGTTTCACTCACCTTGTGCCTCTCTCCCCCATGTACTTGTTTCACCCACCTTGTGCCTCTCTCTCCCCCATGTACTTGTTTCACCCCAGCTTGTGCCTCTCTCCCCCATGTACTTGTTTCACCCCAGCTTGTGCCTCTCTCCCCCATGTACTTGTTTCACCCCAGCTTGTGCCTCTCTCCCCCATGTACTTGTTTCACCCACCTTGTGCCTGTCTCCCCCATGTACTTGTTTCACCCCAGCTTGTGCCTCTCTCCCCCATGTACTTGTTTCATCCCAGCTTGTGCCTCTCTCCCCCATGTACTTGTTTCACCCACCTTGTGCCTCTCTCCCCCATGTACTTGTTTCACCCCACCTTGTGCCTCTCTCCCCCATGTACTTGTTTCACCCCACCTTGTGCCTCTCTCCCCTATGTACTTCTTTCACCCCACCTTGTGCCTCTCTCCCCCATGTACTTGTTTCACCCCACCTTGTGCCTCTCTCTCCCCTATGTACTTCTTTCACCCCACCTTGTGCCTCTCTCCCCCATGTACTTGTTTCACCCCACCTTGTGCCTCTCTCTCCCCCATGTACTTGTTTCACCCCACCTTGTGCCTCTCTCTCTCCCCCATGTACTTGTTTCACCCCACCTTGTGCCTCTCTCTCCCCCATGTACTTGTTTCACCCCACCATGTGCCTCTCTCTCTCCCCCATGTACTTGTTTCAACCCCACTTGTACTTCTTTCACCCCTTTGTGCCTCTTTCTCCCCTTGCACCTTTCTTGCCCCATGTACTTGTTTCACCCTACCATGTGCCTCTCTCTCCCATGTACTTGTTTCACCCCACCATGTGCCTCTCTCCCCCATGTACTTGTTTCACCCCCACTTGTACTTCTTTCACCCCTTTGTGCCTCTTTCTCCCCTTGCACCTTTCTTGCCCCATGTACTTCTTTCACCCCACCATGTGCCTCTCTCCCCCATGTACTTGTTTCACCCTACCTTGTGCCTCTCTCCCCCATGTACTTGTTTCACCCCACCATGTGCCTCTCTCCCCCATGTACTTCTTTCACCCCCAATTGTACTTCTTTCACCCCTTTGTGCCTCTTTCTCCCCTTGCACCTTTCTTGCTCCATGTACTTCTTTCACCCCCTTGCACCTCTTTCTCCCCTTTAACCTTTCTTGCCCCATGTACTTCTTTCACCCCCTTGCACCTCTCTTTCTTCCCCCTATGTACTTCTCTCTCTCCCCTCCCTTGTGCCTCTTTCTCTCCTCTGTACCGCTCCCACCCACCCCTGTACCTCTTTCTCGTCTTCTCTTCTCCACACTGCCCGCACTGATGACAGCCAGGACCGCATCACACACGGAGACGCTGCGTGGTGCATGCTGGGGTTTTCTTCCTCAGTCTGGGCGCCAGTTTTAAAGTTGCACTGGCCTCAGAACAGAGGAAGGAAACCACAAGCATGCTCCACGCGGCACCGGCTGCCATCATTGCAGGCAGTGGGGAGACACAGTAAAGGACCTAACTAAATAGATTTAAAAAAAAAAATTCTTCCCATTTTGGCGCCCCTCCGGTGCGGCGCCCTAAGGCGGCTGCCTAAGCCGCCTTATGGTAGCGCCGGCCCTGACATTGCCCCCTTCCACCCCACAATGCTCCCTTCATCTACACATTGCTCCTTCCACAATGCCCCCTTCATCTCCACATTGCCCCTTCCACAATGCCCCCTTCATCTCCATATTGCCCCTTCCACAATGCCCCCTTCATCTCCACATTGCCCCTTCCACAATTCCCCCTTCATCTCCACATTGCCCCTTCCATGTCCACAATGCACCTTCCACAATGCCCCCTTCATCTCCACATTGCCCCTTCCACATCCACAATGCCCCCTTCCACAATGCTCCCTTCATCTCCACAATGCCTCTTCCACAATACCCCCTTAATGTCCACAATGCCCCTTCCACAATGCCCCCTCCACAATGCCCCCTTCATGTCCACAATGCACCCTTTATGTCCACAATGCCCCCTTCATCTCCACAATGCCTCCTTCAACAATTCCCCTCCATCTCCACATTGCCCCTTCATCAATGCCCCATAAAGCCCCTTCATCTCCACATTGCCCGTTCGTCTCCACAATGCCCCTTGATCCATGCCCGATAAAGCCCGTTCGTCTCCACAGTGCCCCTTGATCCCCTACCTCATGGCATGCCGCTAGATCACCAGGGACTTAGTGCTCTGTGCCTCCCTCTGCACAGAGCTGAATCTCCCGCGCGCGGGTCGCAGTAATGCAGAGCGCTGGGAGATGATGTCATCTTCCAGCGCTCTGTATTACTACAGAGTCTGGGTCACCGGACCGGCCCACCGGGCAAATGCCCGGTATGCCCGATGGCCAGTCCGGGCCTGTTCATGGTAATCTGAAGACAAAAGATCTGCAGGAAAAGTGAGCAACCCTTTGAGTGCTGCAGGTCCACTTGGCCCACAGTGCCCCTCCGCACAGGGATTTACCTTAGGAGTCCCTAGTGCACACTCCTGCACTCATTGGGTCTATCTGTATGTCTGTTGGGTGTTTTGGAGCAGGTTTCTGTGGTACTTTAACCCTTTAGCTGCTGGTTTAGCATCTTTTGGGGGGTTTCTGACACTTTTCTTACTGGTTCAATGTTTTTTGGATATTCTAACATGTTCTAGTGATGTTTCATACATTTTTATTTCAATTTTGTAAAATTTGAGTTCCGGTGTGCTTTACCGCGTAGGTGTCATTGCTCCATTCACGCCTATGGGACTGTACAGTTTGGGATATATCTCTACAACCTTCTAACTCAGCGACTTCAGAGATGGCTCATTTTTCTTGTCTGCCCTTGCTCTATCATCTGATTCATGTTTCAAGTGTGTTGGGGGGCTCAGGGGGTTTTGTGCACTGTTTGGGTACTTTTTCTGGGAAAACTACATTTCCTATGAGCGCTTGCTTCATGCTCTCGTTTCTGATTGCCTCCTGCCACGGCAGCCACTTTGTGCTGTTTCCAGAGCGAGTATCCTGCGCAGGGCTTGGACTCTCCTTCTCTCCTCTGCTGATTAACCCTTCACTTGCCAGATAGGTCTAGTTTAGCGATTTCTAGGGTGAAACTTTAATCTTACTCACTGTACTTGGGTGATTTCTTTTATTATAAGGTTATTGACACTGTGAGAATGTCTGTACCATTGGAGCTTGGGGCCAGACCTAAGACTAAGGCTGCTGGGCACTCTGTATCCCCTATTGCGCATTGCTCTTCCTGTCATTCTGGGTTACATAGAGAATTCTCAGGTCATTTAAGCCCAGCATGTTCTGATGTCCCTGAGAGTCTCCCAGGGACCTCCAGCCATGCATTAGAGCCAGTTTGGGTATAAGAGTTCAAGGCTGCTACCAGGGACCTTAGGTCTACATTGCAACTTTTCCATCCCAGTTACAGGGGGTCTTCCATTCTTGGCAGACCCCCTCCTCCGTCAAGTCTTCCCTGCCAAAACCTCAGGGAGTACCTGACGTATCAGATTCCTCTGAGGAGGAACTGTTGGTGGATTCAGATGTTGAGGAATGTTCTGCTGTGGGCTCCTTTCAGTTTTTTGGGGATCCTTTTGAGGCTGATCCTGAGCCCTCTGCTGAGGGCCTGATCAGAGCTGTTCCGCATGCCCTTAACATTCCCTTAGTTCAGGAGGTTCCTTCTGATCCCTCTGATGTGTTTCAGGAGCCTAAAAAGCCCCTTACTTGTTTTCCACCTAACCCTAGTCTTGACCGCCTTGTGTCTGAAGAATGGAAATCTCTAGACAAGAAGCCTTCTGTGTCCAAGAAATTTGCCAAGCTTTATCCCTTCTCTGAGGCAGCGCTTGCTCAGTGGGTTCATCCTCCCAAAGTGGATGCTGCTATCTCCAGGCTATCTAAGTCTACTGCCTTACCAGTGTCTGATGCGTCCACTTTGAAGGACTGGACTGACAAGAAACTTGAGGTCTCCCTCAAGTCCATTTTTGCCACTTCTGGTACTGCCATACGTCCATCATTCACTGCAGCATGGGTGAACAGGACCATTGCGGTCTGGACTGAACAGCTTGCCCTGGCTGTCCGTCAGGGTGCTCCTGCTTTGGATATGTTGCTCCTTCTTGCCAACATTTCTGAGGCACAGCACTATGTCTCTGCTGCCTTATTTGATGCCATCAGTTTAGTGGCTAGGGTTTCCACCATGTCTGTGGTTGCCAGACGGGCCCTTTGGCTCAAGATCTGGTCTGCTGACACTGCTTCCAAGAAAGCATTGCTCTCCTTACCTTTTCAAGGCACTTCCTTGTTTGGCCAGATCTTAAAGATCTGATCAGTGAGGCCACTGGGGGTAAGAGTACCCTTCTACCTTTGGTCCCCAGGAAGAAAACACTGATTAAACATAATCTGTATTTTCATTCCTTTCAGACTGAGACATGTCCGGCGAACTAGACTGTTCCCTCAGCCCAAACAGCAATGGAAGCCCAAGGTCTCCTCCAAACCCAAGGCTTCCAAGCCTTCTTTGGCATGACTCTCTAAACGCAGGTCCCCACTCTGCTGTGGGTGGCCGTCTGCGTCACTACCACAGCATCTGGGAGGATTCAGTGGCGGACCCACGGGTTTTACAGGTGGTGGCTGAAGGATACAGGATCCCTTTCGCCTCTCTTCCTCCCTTTCTGTTTTTCCCCTCTCATACGCCCCAGGGCATAGAAAAATTCCGTCTGTTCAATGGCACTATCCAGGCCCTTCTGGACAAGGATGTTCTGGAACCTGTTCCAGTTCAGGACAGAGGTATGGGTTTTTTATGGGTTTTTACTCAAACCTCTTTCTGGTCTCCAGGAAGGATGGCGGCTGTTGTCCCATTTTGGATTTGAAGGCTCTCAATTCTTTTGTGATAAAGACGCATTATCACCAGGAGTCCCTAAGGACGGTGATTGCTGCTATGTCCCCGGGAAAATTCCTTGCCTCTCTGGATCTTCAGGACTCATTTCTACACATCGCCATTCATCCAGAGAGTCGGCAGTATCTCATATTTGCTTGTGACCAAGGGCACTTTCAGTTTCCAGCTCTTCCCTTTGTTCTGACCACAGCTCCTCAAGTCTTCAACTGTGTCCTGGGAGCCTTAGTATCCGTCCTTCATTGGGACGGCATCAGAGTTACTCCATACATGGATGACCTGCTTCTGAAAGCCCCTTCTGTGGAACTTCTTCATCAGCAGGTTCAGGACTGTATTCATGCTCTCACCCATAACCGTTGGATCATCAACATGGACAAGTCAGATCTTGTCCCATCCTGGTGTCTGGTCTTCCTGGGCCTTCTCTTTGACACTCAGCAGAGCATGGTGTTTCTCACGGACGAGGTGGCTCACCAGATCGCCCGCAGGGTTTCTGCTGTTCTGGCTCATGATCCAGTTCCAGTCAAGAAGCTGTCCCCTCTAGTGGGGAAATTCATCTCCACCATAGAAACGGTCCCGTTTGCTATGGCACACACCAGGGAACTCCAGAGGTTTGTGATCCAGGTGTGCAAGGGTCAGCCGGACCTTCTGAAGATGTCAGTGTCCCTCCCTCTTCATGTGGAACTGAGTTTTTCGTGGTGGCTTGACCTATGCAATCTGTTGAATCTTCCTGGTATCCTTCTGGACCACGGTGATGACAGACTCCAGCTTCTCCTGCTGGGGAGTGGTCCTGGGTCACCTGAGTGCTCAGGGTCGATGGTCTCCGGAGGAATCTCTCCTTTCCATCAACATGTTGGAGCTTTGGGTCATATTTCATGCTCTTCGTCATTTGACATCTCAGCTTGAAGACTGTCCAGTCCGGGTACAGTCCGACAACACCACAGCCATGGCTTATATCAACAAGCAGGGAGGAACAAGAAGTCTGGCCGCTTGGTTAGAGGTCAAGGCTGTTGTGTCCTGGGCAGAAGAACACGTTCCTGCCATATCCGCAGTGCACATTCCTGATGTAGACAACTCATGGCGGACTTCCTCAGTCAACACACAGTGGACAGCGGAGAGTGGGAACTGCACCCAGAGGTGTTCACCCTCATTGTTCAGAAGTGGGGTCTTCCTTACATCGACCTGATGGCTACAAGACACAACAGGAAGGTTCTGATGTTCTGCTTTCGGTGGAGGGACCTTCTAGCTGTGGAGGTGGATGCATTGTCCATTCCTTGGTTGTTTCCTCTGGCCTATATCTTTCATCCCCTCCCAATGTTGCTCAGGGTGTTACAGAAATTGCGACTTGAACGCTGTCCAGTCATTCTGATTGCTCCGTACTGGCCTTACCAAGTTTGGTTTCTGGAGTTGCTGGATCTGTCAGTGGCGGAGCCATTCCGGCTTACTTGCCGTCCAGATCTTCTTCTACAGGGTTACCTGTGGAAGGAAGATTTTCATCGGCTAGCTTTGACGGCTTGGAAATTGAATCCTTAATATTGAAGAAGAAAGGTTTTTCTTCTGGGGTGGTGGCTACTATGCTCAGTGCCCACAAATCTGTTTCTTCCAAGATCTACCATTGTGTCTGATCGACCTTTCTATCTTATTGTGCTGACAAGGACCTTTCTCAGGAATTTGATCTGCCTACGGTCCTGGCCTATTTGCAGGACAGTGTGGATAAGGGCCTCAGTTAGAGTTCTCTTAAGGTTCAGATGCCTGCTTCCTCTATTTTCTTTCAGAGGCGCATTGCCATCCTTCCTAATGTCAAGGTTTTCTTCCAGGGTGTTGCTCATACTCGTCCTGCCTTCAAGAATCCCGTTACTCTGTGGGATCTTAACTTGGTTTTGGGCGTTCTTCAGCGCCCTTCATTTGAGTCCTTGCCTACTATTCCTCTATGCCTGTTGACATGGAAAATGGCCTTTCTCCTGGCAATCGTGTCCGTTCGCCATTTCACGGAGTTACATGCTCTGTCCTGTAAACCACTTTTTTTTGGTGTTTCAGACGGACAAGGTGGTGCTTCGCACTTCTCAGGAGTTTCTCCCAAAGATGGTTTCGGAGTTCCACATCAATCAGGATGGTGGTGCCTTCTTTCTGCCCTGGCCCCACCCCTGACAAGGAGAGGGATCTCCACTTGTTGGATGTGGTGCGTTGTCTCAAGTTTTATGTACGTCGCACTGAGTCTATCAGACAATCTGACACGCTGTTCGTCATTCCTGAGGACCCCAGGGCAGGAAGACCTGCATCCAAAGGTGATTATTGCTTCTTGGATCAAGTTAACTGTTTGTAAGGCTTACAAGCTGAGGAAGAAGCCTGTGCCCTTTCAGGTCACGGCTCATTCTACAATATCCATTGGGGCTTCTTGGGCTTACAAGAATCAGGCCTCAGCTGATCAGTTGTGTAAGGCTGCCACTTGGTCGTCTGTGCACACCTTTTCGAAGCACTACCATGTTGATGTGCTGGCATTGGCTGATGCCAGCTTTTAGAGGAAGATTCTGGAGACAGTCTTGCCTGTCTAGGATCTTCTTCGGTTCTTGGTGCTTCCTTCACTTTTGAGCCCTGTTGGCTCTAGTTCAGTGTGCTGTGTAACAGTTCCTGGGGTGTTGTTACACCTGTTCAGTGTCCGTTAACACGTCATTGTTTTGTTGGGCTATCTCTGATCTGATGGTTCATATCTGCTCTGGTGACTTTGGGGGCCTTGCACCTGGTTCTTGCCTTCCTTCCTGCCTCTGGGAAACTCAATGGTTGGACATCCCAGATTTATCAGTAACCTGTATTGGACAACAGAGAAAAGAGGATTTTAGTCTTACCTGATAAATCCTTTTCCCTTAGTCCATACAGGTTACTGGTCTCCCACTCTGTCAAGGGACCATGCTTGGCTGTCCTGTGACAGACCGTGGGGGTCCTTCAGGGTCATGCTCACAGGAGTTTTCTTTCCCTTCCACTATCTAGTCAATAGTTAGTGTCTCAAATCTTTCTGCAGCTGGTTGGCTAGCTGCAGCCAAGGAGGGAAAGTAGGCTCCGCCCCCTGCATTCACTTCTAGAATTGTTCCTGCCTACAATTAAAGGGGTGGATCGCCTTCTCAAAGTTACCAGTAACCTGTATAGACTCTTTTTCTGCCAGAACAAGTCTGGATTCATAAACCCTGTAGGTTCTCTCACTGGTTACCCACTGGCTGACTGGCTGAATGTGTAAGAACAGAATATTTTCAACATAGGAATCTTAATTGTTTGTTTGTACATAGAAGGTAAGCGCGCTCCAATTTTTCTCCTTTGTGTTTCCAAGCTGTCCAGGACATACTTGAAAACGAGAGAAATCTCAGTGTATTCTTCCTGGTAAAACATTTTCTAACTAAATAAACTAAGCTGAGTAATGTTCTGTTTGAGAGACAACCTCAAAATGTTGTTGATGTGCTTGGAGGAGGCCTGATCCTGGTCGCATCAAATCTATGACCCATTTAGAGCCAGTTTCCTCTCTTATCCAGGGATCTGCAACCTGCGATCTCCAGCAATTGTTAGACCACAGTTCCTATCATCCTCAGCTGGTTAATGTCCTGCTGAGGATGCTGGGAGTTGTAATCTAACAACAGCTGGAACCTTGCAGATTGTCCATCCCTGGTCTGAGCTGTTACTTAATGGATAAGCAGAGGGATGGATGTATCAATTCCACTAACCAAAAAGGTGTTCCCTGGCCACCTCTGCCTCGTATTAACAGGACGTGACATCTTACCAGCAGGCCCACACACAGGCTAAGATGTCAGTTTATGTGACAAGGGAGTTAGTAGATTTTACCGATGATGTGCTAAAAAGATATATTATAATTCTTTCACACATCAACTGCACCGAAATTCATCAACTGCATTCGAAATTCCCCAAACACCCATTGATTTAAATGTGGATTTTAATCCTGTGCCTACTAGAGGGGTATGTAACGCATTGCTTTGCAATGCGTTGCATACCCCCTCTGGCACGCAAAGGGTTAACCAAACAAATACTGGGGGGGTCAAAATACATTTCAATGCAATGCAACATCAGCCTCATTGCCTTATACTGAACCGCTATTGGAACTGCATGACAATATCCTTAACACATTTTTACTATGCATATGAATAATTCTTAAAGGCACGGTAGAGTGTAATTATGCAAATACTTATATAAATGACTATGCTGCTAAAATTAAAATTGCTGGTGAAATAGCTTGGCTGATCTTTATGAATAAAGGGATTTTTTTGCATAAGCCATGATATGTTTTAACACCTTAAGGACCAGAGCAGTGTGCAATACATTACCTTGCAATTGCTTGCTCGCCTTTCTGGTCCTTAAGGGGTTAAAGGAGAACTTAGACCTCCTAATAATAACCTACCACTCAACTTAATATGGTTACAAATCCTAATGACCCACTATAAATTTTTCCCTAGTGCTTTTGTTCAATCAGTCTTGAAAATCAGGACCGTGGAGGCGGACATGATAGCTGCTGTCAGGACCATGGGACACAAACTCCGCCCACTGCATTTGGTAATCTTAAGTAGGCTAATGCACTCTGCCTGCTCTAGTTTGAAAAAATTGCCAGCAACTCTCATGTCTGCCTCCATGGACCTGATATCCAGGACTGATTGAAAATATTTGTCTCTTGAAGAAAGGCAAACGAGCACAGTTCATAGGCGCCATTAGGAATTTTTGGCCATAGTAAAGTGAGGAGTTATTATCAGGTGTTACTTCTTCTTTAATTTAATGACACTCCACTAAAAGTACAATGTATTTCATACCACAGGTAATTTGTTATTCTCGGATTCCTGCAAAAGTTATTAGATCTGAAACTTGTTTATCATCTTTTAATCAATATTCATTTATAAAAAGTCACCACTAGATGGTGTCATTGGTAAGGGGGAGCTTCACCCTTAGACACATTTGGTAGACTCTGTAGACTCTGAATAGAAGATTATAATATAATTTAGTTCAAATATATCAAATATTAGGCATACTGAACTCCATCTTGCAAGTTACAACTTATAGTTGGTCCCTTCTAAATCAAAGCATGAATCAACAGAAGGGACCAACTAAATTCTGATAAGCTGGAGTTCATTATGCCTCTTACTTTGGAACATTTGGGATAATTTATATATTTGTACTTGTTATCATTTGCATTGTTCTAACATTATATTGTATATCTTATAAACTGAGAGTCTATAATGACCTCATGTATGTCCTCTGCAATTGTTGGAGCACCACAATCAGAAACCAGAAGTTTTCCAAAGAGAGAATAATAAGGCGTATGTGGTCTGGTATGAGCTGCAATCGCTTTTGAAACAAGCAACTCCCAACAGCAGGTGCAGCTTTCTTTTCACTCAGCCAGAAAAAAACCCTCATAGAATAAAACATTACTAACATTACTATGCCTTTAAAATCTCAGATGCTATTGGCATCTCCAAGACATCACAAAACAAGGGGTAAATAAATTGTTACATTTTAACATTTTTTCAATCTAAAAGCTTGGTGATGAAGAGTGTTTGGAGAATGATACCTCTAAGCCTACATATGCCAGTACAAATGAAGACTACTTGGATTCTACTGATCACCACTCGAAAGGTAATTTCCACATCTTACTACTAAGAGACAAAGTACTGTATTTGTTGTACTTGCCACTTAAAGAGGAAAGAAATGTGATTTTGTGGATTTTGAAATTATGTATATCATTTAGAAACAAGATTTGCACAGTCCGTTTTTCAGTTCATCAGCAGTGGAGGTTTTTATGATTTACTCACAAGACCAAAGTCAGACTCTTTCGCTGATGAGTTAATGTCTTTGAGTTCTGCTCTAATATTCCAAATTGTATGCTTTACTGCAGGACCCACCAGAAGATGGCCTTACGCGTTTCACTCTCATATATCGCTTAAACCCTTGAGGACAAGAGGGGTACTGCATTGCACACTGCTCTGTCCTCAAGAGGCATGTAATAATAATCCCCAAATTTTCTCAAGCAGGCAGAAAATCCTAATGACCACTATGAATCAATTTATGTAGTCGGATCTCCAGAATTAGTCATTAATTGGTGCTGGATGTCATGCCCATGGAGGAAGACATGATTCCCTGATACAGGACTTAAATGGATAGTAATGTTTCATAATAAAAGCAGCTCTAATTAATCATCATAGTATTTGGACTTTGGAGAGTGTTATTTCAATTGTAGTTCAAGATTAATTCACTGACAAAGTGTCCCCCTCCCGCCCCTTTTACTGATGTAACACTGTTCAGCCAGAGCAGAAGGGAGGTGCCCAGGTAGACTGCAGAGAGGGACAATCTTCAATTAATATAAGGGAAAAACCTGAAAAACTTGTCAAGGGGGGCAGGGATTTCATTGTTCTCAGAGGAAGAAGATTGTCCCCTGCTGTCTGGTCTATGGACTGCATTCCACATCTGAGAAGAGATGGCTTACACTAGGTAAAAGGGGCGGGAGGGGAAACTTTGCTTGTGAATATCTCTCAAACCATAAAGGTTTGAGAGATAAGACTTATATCATTATTATTATATCGTCCTTCATGTTTTTTTAATGCCTACAAAATAAAATAAAGATAAAACAAATTATTTCTTAGGTAGCTCAGTTGGGAGGAGTTGGGAGGAGTTTTGGGTCCTTGAGTTTTCCAACAAAGAATCAAGTCTGTCTCTATGACTTGATGTCCAGTACTAATTAAAGTTGATTTTGGAGAACCAGCCCAATCGGAATTGATTTATAGTGGCCATTAGGATTTTGTGCCCATATTAAGAAAAGCGTTGGTTTATCATTACGTGCCCCTCGTATAACACTTCATTATAGCTCTGTGATTAACCCCTTGAGGACCAGAGGGGTGTGCAATACTTAGCTTAGCAATGTGTTTCACATCAAACTGGTCTTCAGAAGTTTAAGCACTATAATTGTGAAACGAGTAAGGCCATCTTCTTACTGTTTCCTTGACCCCAGCAATGAAATGTTTTTCAGGGTTCTTTAACCCTTTGAGTGCCAGAGGGTTATGCAGTGCATTGCAGAGCAATGTGTTGCATACCCCTCTGGCACTCAAAGGGTTAATTCAGCAGAGTACAGTGATATAGCAAGATTGCGTTGCCTAAAGTCAAGGGATGCAGCGGTGGCGTTCCCACTCTGCTGTACGTGTGAACATCCCACAGCGGTGAGTCCACTGCCCCATAGCATACATGTGCTTTGAGTAGCTTAATTGTAGACTTTGTTTATGGCAGTGGCTCTCAACTAGGGTGCCGTTGACACCAGCTTTGGGTGCCTCATTTTTTTATGTGAAGATTTTGACTGAAAAGCGTTAAAGGGACAGTAATGTTTCACAATAAAAGCAGCTCCAATTAGTCTTCATAGTATTTGGGCCATGGAGAGTGTTATTTCAATACTGTCAGAGTTGTAGTTCAAGAGTAATTGAATGATAAAGTATCCCCCTCCCTCCCCTTTTACTGATGTAATACTGCTCACCTCAGAGCAGCAAGACTGTCTGGATGGATCGCAGAGAGGGACAATCTTCAGTGAGCATAAGGGAAAAACCTGTCAAAGAGGACGGCAGGGTTTTCATTGTTCTCACAATAAGAAGATTGTCTCTTGCTGTGACCTGTCCGGTCCCAGGACCAGATTCCACATCTGAGGTGAGCAGTGTTACACCAGGTAAAAGGGCGGGAGGGGGATACTTTATCATTCAATTACTCTTGAACTACAACTCTGACAGTAATGAAATAACATTCTCCATGGCTCAAATACTATGAAGATTAATTGAAGCTGCTTTTATTGTGAAACATTACTATCTCTTTAAAGTTCAGTTTCTGTGGAATGTTATTGGAAATGTATTACACCCAATATGCTCCTTGTTTTCATTCTGACTGTGAAACCTAAAAATTATATATTTAAAATACCTAGTTAGCTGAATGGGAATCTGGGGAATCTTTATACCTTTGAATGCCAGAGTGGTACACAGAGCAATGCGTACCGCCTTGACAGTCCTGGCATGTCTTGTGACGCTAAGGGGTTAAAAGATTAAGTAGGCTCATACTGCCCGCTTCAGTCTGAAAAGAAGACTTCCAACAGCTGTCATGTCTGCCCCCAATGGATCTGACATGCATAACTGATTGTAGATGGTATCTCTTTAACCAAGGGGCCAGGGCAAAATTCATAAGGACCGTTAGGAATTTCTGGCCATAGTAGGGTTAGAAGGGGGTTATTATTAGGAGATGTTAATTCTCCTTTAATTACTAATCCTTTGTGTGTTCAGGTCATACTAATCTTGAGTGGAAGTGGATAATCCTGGATGGCCCAGTGGACACAGAGTGGGTAGAGAACCTAAACACCGTTCTAGATGACACCAGAACACTGTGTCTGGCCAACAGTGAAAGGATCCAACTGCAACAAGGGATGAGAATGATATTCGAGGTGGACAGTTTGTCGCAAGCAAGCCCTGCTACTGTCAGCAGATGTGCTATGGTGTATATGGTGAGATGCACGTACATGTGTCTGGTATCCTTTTGAATAGGCTGACCAGACCTCACCTTTAACTAGGGACACATAGGAAAAATGCATACTGCAGGAGTGCTTTGATTTCAGTGAAGCACTGAAAAATGGCTACTTCCTATGTGTCCCCAGTTAAAGGTGAGATCTGGTCAGCCTCCTTTTGAAATGTCACCCACTATTGGGCAACATACAAAAAGGGCGTATTAAACATGTCACTGGCCTGAAAACAGCGATATCAGAATCTTTCCCGCATCCAAAGGGCTAGATTCTGATATTGCAGACTTAAGAGTCACACATTTTAAGTGGTAAAGCAAGTTTATTTGAATGTGGTTATAACAATGTATACCTGTATTAGATTGTCTGCTTTTACTGCTTTGATTCTCAGGGTAGCGTGTGTGCTGGTCAAAGCATTTCCATCGGTTTCACAATATTCCAGACTAAAGATACAGTGCACTAACACTTAGACAATCCCTTTGAACCCGCTCGAGTGCCAGATGGGTACGGATGTCAAGTGTTGGTGCGCTATATCTTTAGTCTGGAATATTGTGAAACCGATGGAGAAGCTTTGAGCAACACACACACTACGCTGAGAATAAAAGCCCTGGACACCCCGTAATGCAGAGTGAAAACCAGAGTCTCTGCGGAAAATCCGGGGAGTTTCCAGCTATGGTAATGTCTGTGAGTAACCACACTAGAACAAAGGACTTAGATTTTAGAAGGGCAGATTTTTCTCTTATGACGAACACATAATTCGTTATTTAGCAGAGTAGGATTTCCTCATGGTGTGCAAGAACATCTTAAACACTAAATTGTATTTGCAACTGAATTCTGAATCAGGCATGTAAATAAAGGTAAACAAAAAAGAAAACCAATCTGGTTCTTTAAGGAGGTGGCACGTGTTGTAAAAGCATAAACATGTGCACACAGGAGGTACAGGCATACTCAGTCAGAGGAAGACAGAAAAGTTTATAAGGTTAAACATAGAGAAGCTAAGTGTGTTATAAGATGTGCTAAATCCCAAGCAGGAGAGAAATAGTCTGTAAAAAATGATGGCAAACTTTTTTAGTTATATTAGTGAAAAAAGAAAGGAGGCGTAATAATGTTAAATCCAGAAAATGGTAAATATGTGGAGGGAAATAAGGAAATAGCTGACTGTCTATGTAATTTCTACTCCGTCTTTACAGAAGGTTGTGAGGAAGGGGACCACCCATTATGAAAGGGAACTGTTAAAGTTAAATCAGTTGACTCTAGTCTGTTTGCAGAGGATGAGGCGTTACGGATATTATGAAAATTGAAAGATGATAAACCTGTTGGTCCACTCCAGATGAGATTTCATTCAATAGTATTAAAAGAGCTTAGGACTTTGCTTGCAGCACTTCTTACTCAGGACTGGATTTCCCATAAGGGAGAGTAGGCATCTGCCTACAGGCGCACCCTACAGAGGGGCACCTGCTGCTGCAATTTATTTATTTATTTATTGACGTGAAGCGGCTTGCCATTCGTGCCGAGCCGCCCGCCACCGCATTGTAAGCTGTGCCTTTAGCTGCTGAGCTCTTATGGCTCTTTAGTAATGCAGAGCGATGGAAGATGAAATCTCCCAGCGCTCTGCATTACTAAAGAGAAGACCGCGTGGGAGCTCCAGCAGCTGCAGGTCTGTGCAGAAGCACAGATCTCTCCATCCGCTGGACCACCAAGGAGGTAGGAAACGGATGTCGGGGAGAGAATGAGGCTTAATTTGGAGATAATGGGGGGCAATGTGAGGTCAATATGCGGATGATGGGGGGCAAGCGATGTGGAGCTGATGGGGGGGCAATGTGGAGCTTATGGGGGGGCAATGTGAGGGCAATATGGAGTTGAATGGGACAATGTTGAGATGATGGGGCAATATGAGGGCAATGTGGAGCTGATGGGGTGCAATGTGGATCTGATGGGGGCAATGTGAAGGTGATGGGGGGCAATGTGAGGGCAATATGGAGATTTGGAGCATTGTGGAGATGGCCAAGGCGGGGGGGCACTTCAGATATCTGTGCCTACAGGCTCCTGAGATGTAAATCCAGCCCTGTTCTTACTGAGCTTCTTAACCAATCCTCATTGACATGAATGGTTAGAGATGACTGTAAAATTGCCAGTGTAGTGCCTTTACACAAAACAGCAGTAGGGAAGACTCTGGCCATTACAGGCCTTTGAGTCGGACATCAATAGTTGTTAAATTAAAGGGATAATAAAAGAAAATAAACAGAGCTCCGATTTACCAGTGTACTTTGTTAACCACATAGAGAGGTATACCAGTGGTACTGGAGTTGTAGTTCAACAGCAATTCATTTATAAACAATCCCCCTACCCACCCATTTTACCTCAGGTATGCTACCTCCCGTCAGATGTGGAATACGGTCCTGAGACTGGACAGCACGCAGCGACGGACAATCTTCATCCACTGAAGGAAAACCCTGCCCCCCTTGACGAAGGAGGCCAGGATTTTTATTATGCTTAGTGAAGATTGTCCTTCGCTGCTCTCCATCCGGACCTGCATGAGAGGTAGCGTTACATAACAGAAAGGTACTAATGACATTCTATAGATCACTGGTAAGGCGTCACCTGGACTACTGTGTACAGTTCTGTAGACCACATTTCCAGGAGGACATTAGTAAATTGGAGGCAGATCAAAGAAGAACCACCAAAAAAGAGCAGTGTCTTCGTGACACATAGTACCACGATAGACCCAAAAACGTAATATGTAAAGCTTTGAAAAAATGAAGGAGAGGGGTGATATGATAGACAACTTTAAATATATTCATGGATTTAAAACCGTTCAAGAGGTAAGCATTTTTGAGAAAAAAGAGGAATACTATAACAAGAGGTCATGATTAAAGTTAGAGGGTGAAAAATTCAGAAGTAATATGCATAAGTACTAATTTACGGAAAGTGTGATCGACTAATGGAACAGACTCCCAGCAGAGGTGATAGGGACAAACACTATTAGGGAGTTCAGAAATGCCTGGAATAGACCTGTCTATTCCGAGAAGTAAAGACAGTGTTATTAAATACTGGTAGACTGGATGAGCCATATGGTTATTTTCTGCTGTCAAAATCTATGTTTGTATGACTGATAGAAGATATTATCTCTTGAACAAGGGTGGATTTCATTTGGGTGTTTGGATTTAGTGGCCACAGTAAGGTAAGTAGGGGGGTTATTATTACCATAGCTGGGACCTCCCTGTACTTGACCCGGAGATTTCAGTTTTGACTTTGAATTACCGGGTCTCCGGGGCAGAGGATGATTCTCTGGATGTGGGGAGTTGCTAATGAAACTCTGCCCACTTCTCCACCTTCCCCAGTCTATTCCTCCATTGTTTTTTTTATATTTAGGAAGCCCCGCCTCCACTTATGATTAAGTCCCACCCCTTTTTTGACGCAAATTGCATAATTTATCTCCCTCATTGGCTCCAGTCCACAAAGCAAAGTTTGCAGGAATGATTATTAGGATGTGTTACTTCTCTTTTTAAACCTTTGAGTGCCAGAGAGGGGTTCCTGAAAGGGTTAACCCTGCACTGTTAAAGGGTCATGAAGACTACAACTGATAAACACTGGATTAGGGTACAGAGGATTAACCCTTTGAGTGCCAGAGGGGTACGCTTTGCAATGCGTTGCGTACCCCTCTGGCACTCAAAGGGTTAAAGGGACAGTATTGCCATTTTTTTACAAACGTGAATCTTGTAGGCATTAAAAAATAAAAGTAAATGCCCCCAGTCACTGACGTCAGGGAAGGGGAGGGAGGGGGGAACTTTGGTGCCGAATATCTCTCAAAACTTAAAGGTAACGGTTTGAGAGATCGGACTTGGGGTGTTTAGGTTTATTTTTTAATGCCTACAAGATTCACGTTTGTAAAAAAAAAATAATGGCAATACTGTCCCTTTATCCATATGCACAACAGGAAAAAATAGTAAATTCATTATATCTCTAAAGCCTGTTCTCCATTCGGTAAGTGCCAGCCCTGTTTTTTTGTGTACAGTGTAATTCTAAGTGTCTCTTCTGCAGGATCCTGCTGACTTAGGATGGAAACCTTTTATTAAAACCTGGATAACTCGACTGTCTGTCAGAGTGCCCTCCAGTGGCGTGCAATACCTGGACACCTTATTTACTATGAGCGTGGAAGAGGGACTTACATTCATACGAAAGCACAAGACTGTGCAGCCTTTTCCTGTGCCAGAGCTGGGAATAATAATGAACCTCTGCAAAATTCTAGAAGCTTTCATTGATTTCATCAGCAGGAATGGAGGCTTTGGTCAAGGTAAGTCAGCAGCACAGCCTATGGCTGATGTTCTAAGGCAACCTGGGAAGTTATGCACTAAGGAGGGGAGATTTAAAAACTCCTCAAGCCCCTGGCAAAATAATGAGTGGAGGTCCCAAACACAGGGGAAGAGGATCCTTTTAAGAATTGTTTTAATCTTCCTTCCCTTCCTGTTTGTATCAAAAAAGACATACATGTATGGGGCTTTCAGACCAGCCTCACTCTTTTCTGTGAGCAAAATAGTTTTTTCCTGTAAAGCTGGGGCTGCTGGGAACCCAAGGTGGGGTCCCCTGAAGCTGAAGCCCCCCACTACGTACATCCATGCATTAAAATGCTCCTGCATTAAAGGGATAGTAATGTTTCATAATAAAAGCAGCTCTAATTAATCATAGTATTTGGACCTTGGAGAGTGTTATTTCAATTCTGTCAGAGTTGTAGTTCAAGAGTAATTCAATGACAAAGTATCCCTCTCCCGCCCCTTTTACTGATGTCACACTCTTCAGCCAGAGCAGAAGGGAGGTGCCCAGGTAGATTGCAGAGAGGGACAATCTTCAATTAAGATAAGGGAAAAACCTGAAAAACTTGTCAAGGGGGGAAGGGCTTTCATTGTTCTCATAGGAAGAAGACTGTCCCCTTCTGTTATCTGTCTGGTCTATGGACTGGATTCCACATCTGAGGTGAGCAGTGTTACATCAGTAAAAGGGACAGGAGGGGAGACTTTATCCTTCAATTACTCTTGAACTACAACTCTGACAGTATTGAAATAACACTCTCTATGGCTCAAATACTATGAAGATTAATTGGAGCTGCTGTTTTTGTGAAACATTACTATCCCTTTAAGTTACGATAAAGAGGTCATATAGAGGAGACACATTCTCCAGTAGAATAGCATTCTCCAGTTCCTACTGAACCACTGAACTAAGATCTGTGCAGCTGAGTCATCTTAGTTCATCTGATCCATATAATGACATAGGAACTGGACTGTTTATAAGAATGACCTCCTCTTTATCACACACACTGGTACTTAGCCTCCACTGAAGCCATTCTGGGTCAAACCAATAATATGCCAGAGGACTAGTAAAAAATCCCAGAACTCCTACTGATTTACATGGGGTGTGTAAAGCTTTGAATGCTCGGGAGATCTTGAACACTTTGTAAGCGGGTTAACCCTTTGAGTACCAATGTGTTGCGTACCCCTCTGGCATTCAAAGTGTTAAACTCCTCATAGAGCAATTGGTTCACCACAGTCCATCTTTGTACATTATCTTCAGTAGGTTATTGTTTTTCAATTCCTGAAAGCAATGTACAGCCTTTTTATAAACATACTAGTTGAACAGCCCGTTACACGGGCCACAGTGCCTCTGGCAGCCAGTCGCGTGGCAGTCAGCGGAGCGCCCAGCTCTGTATCAGCCGCGGCGCGGGCAGTCTCTACTGCGCGTGACTGCCGCACGCGCAGCAGTGTCTACTGCGCATGTCAGGCGTTACACACAACTTGGCGAATTATTATATAGGATAGGGCTGGATATTGTAAAGAAAAGTGGGGGCGTTGTGCAGCAAACTAATTGCTCAATAGGGAGAAACAATGATCCTCAGTGATTTAAATGGGGGATTCTAATCGCTTGAGATCTAGTATTCGAGGGCCTAGATTCACTAAAGTTCAAAGAGGGCTGAACATGTTGAAATCCTGTTGCAGCTCTGTTGAGGCACATGGACATTATTCACTAAAGTGTCTTCGACATCACATCACCATCAGTCTGACAATAATCTGCCCACAGTGACATTCGTCCAACAGGTTTATGAATTTTTACTCATCACATCAACAATGACCTACTTCCATATGGAAATGCAGGATAATGAGCCATTATTGTATGTAAGGGGGGGGTGTTGATATGTTAATGTGGCACTTCACCACGTTCATTAACTCGGATACCAGCCTCTGCTGTCAGAGATCAGTCTCAACCTCTCCTACCTGAGGCTGGTGAAGTTGGGATATCCCTTTAGTTTCCTATGCAGTAGCAGTCCTCAATCAGTCAGAAGCAGGGAAGGCTGTGAATTGCTGTCGATGTGGAAGGGATGGCCTCCCTCACCCATCACCAGCACTACGACAATCCTGAAGTCTGACAGCATTCTCTCTGCTTCCCCTCTTGGTAACTAGGGGAGTGGAAAGGATGCTTTCAGCACCAAAGGGTTAAACAAAAAGTACACCGAGCACTACACAATTATCCCCTTAACTCTGTATCATATATTATACATGTTGTGCACTCCCAAGGGACAAGGCTAGGAACTGGCAGCATCTATGGGGATTTGTGGCTACCATTTGCCCTATAGACTTGTTCTCTTGCCCACTGGTAGCCACAGATCCCCATGTACACTGTCTGACCCTCTCCAGCCTTTTACCCTTGCCTACTGCCTGCCACAAATCCCCATGGCCACTGTCTGGGCAAGGGAAGAAGGCTGGGGGGTGCCAGTCACTGTATGTGGGCTAACACACTGGTGATGTTCCCCTAGAATACTCATATCCAACATGCTGATCCACAGTTCAAAGTTGACACATGCTGCTTCCCCATTAAAGCTGCTAATTATGTAGGACTC
Organism: Rhinophrynus dorsalis; assembly: GCA_037306005.1. Taxonomy (NCBI): domain Eukaryota; kingdom Metazoa; phylum Chordata; class Amphibia; order Anura; family Rhinophrynidae; genus Rhinophrynus; species Rhinophrynus dorsalis. The sequence continues at coordinate 38,057,085 of CM074720.1, read as the reverse complement.
ACCATTAATATCTGACAAATGATGCCTCACACTGTTAACCCTTTGAGTGCCAGAGGGATACTCAATGTATTGCTTAGCAATGCGATATGTACCCTTCTGGCGCTCAAAGGCTTAATGTCCGTCCCATACTGTGTAAATCATTGTATCAAAAAAACATAGTGCAGTGTTCTGAATTGTAAAAACAAATCAGACTTCATGAGGGGCATTGGGACCCCTCCTGATAACCCCCTGGCTTTGATCACCTATCCAACAGGATAGATGATCAATGCGGCGACCAGAAAGGCTTGAGCCGCTTGCTTTTTTCTCAGTGACCAGCTTGAGTAGGACTCCCCCTACTGAACCCGGTCTTCAGACTGGGTGATTGCTTCATTCATAAAAACAGGAGTTGAAGTAAAACTCTGGTTTCATGAATGAAGCAAGCAATCATCTGGCTTGAAGACCGGGTTCAGTAGGGGAGAGTCCTACTCAAGCTGGTCACTGAGAAAAAAGCAGGCGGCTCAAGTAGGAAGAAGATGAAGGCAGTAATATAGCCTTCCTGGTCGCCATATTGATCACCTATCCTACTGGATAGGTGATCAATGCCAAGGGGGCATCAGGAGGGGTCCCAGTGCCTCCCCCAGTGAAGTCTGATTTATTTTTACAATTCAAAACACTGTACTATGTTTTTTGACACACGGATTTACACAGTAAAAAAAGGATAGTAATGTTAAAGGAATATTAATGTTTGCACGGAAAAAGCAGTTCCGATTAATCTATATAGTATTTGGGCCATGGAGAGTGTTATTTCAATACTGTCAGAGATGTAGTTGAAGAGTAATTGAATGATAAAGCATCCCCACCCTTTTTACCTAATTTAAGCCTTCTCCCCTCAGATGTGGAATCCGGTCGCTTGACCAGACAGCTTGTAGTGAGGGACAATCATCAGTGAGCATAAGGAAAACCTACCCTCCTTTGTCAAGGTTTTCCTTATGATCACAGCATGAAGATTGTCCCTCACTATGAGCTGTCTCGTCAAGCGACCAGATTCCACATCTGAGGGGAGGTGGCTTACACTAGGTAAAAGGGGCAGAAGGGGGATATTTTATCATTCAATTACTCTTGAACTACAACTTTGACAGTATTGAAATAACACTCTCCGTGGCCCAAATACTATGAAGATTAATGGGAGTTGCCTTTTTGTGAAACATTACTATCCCTTTAACAGAATGAGACATTATTTATCTGATATTAAAGCTGGTTTGTTCCAAAATTGCTCCACTTCTTTTTAGTACATCATCCTCCTTGGCTAACATCTCTGAGCTTCTTACAGCAAGGAACGAGATCCCTATGGAACAGTCCATGTCACAGTTCTCTCCTGGAGCGGACAGTGGTACCAGGAGACTGTACACCCCCAGTGTCAATGGGAGCCTGAGCACAAGGTGAGGAAAATCTCAATAAAATGGTTTACACATATTTTCCCTTTCCTGTTAGCATAATTTAAATGAACACTTTCAGTGCCAGAGTGGTACGCAGTGCATTGCAATGCGTTGTGTACCCCTCTGGTGCTGGAAGGGTTAAACGGATAGTAATGTTTCACAAAAACAGCAGCTCCAAGTAATCTTCATAATATTTGGGCCATGGAGAGTGTTATTTCAGTATTGTCAGACTTGTAGTTCAAGAGTAATTGAATGATAAAGTATCCCCCTCCCGCTCCTTTTACCTAGTGTAACATTGCTCACCTCAGATGTGGAATCTGGTCTCTTGATTGGACAGATCACAGCAAAGAACAATCTTCTTACTGTGAACATAAGTTTAACTCTGCCCCCCTTGACAGGTTTTTCCTTATGCTCACTGATGATTGTCCCTCTCTGTGATCATCCGGACAGTTTTGCTGCTTTGAGGTGAGCAGTGTTACATCAGTAACTGATGAATACCTTTCTGGAACTCAAAGGGTTAAATCAGTGATTCTCAACCAGGGTGCCGTGGCACGATGGAGATCCACAGACCACCGACATCCAGACAGGGTACTTCTATTTATTTACAAATAATGCATATCTATGGAAATCTTTATGCACAATTTATTTTTTTTTGTTATTTTGATATTGAGATGTAAGAATAACGTGATATTTATGTATGCGTACCCCTAATTATGTCATTGACATGTGAAATAAAATGTTAGGGGTTCCCTGAGTATGCCAGGCTGTGTGTTAGGGGTGCCTCAAGCAAAAACACATTGGGGGAAATGCACTAAGGCGGGATAAAGAGGTGATAAAGTGGAGATAACTTCTCCAATGATATCACTTCTCCAATTCCTATGTTATTCTACAGAGCCTGTGCAATATGATCTCCAAAGTGCGTTGGTTCCATAGAATAACATATGAAGTGGAGAAGTGATATCACTAGAGAAGTCATCTCCGCTTTATCACCTCTTTATCACACCTTAGTGCATAACCCCCTTGTGTGTTTACTTGTTCTTCTATAGGGCAGTTGGTTTATCCTATAATTATTCCTCTTTTCTTTGTCCATATGACCCCACATTGCTAGGACTGCAAATATCTTCCCATCCTCTAGTGACCAAACTTGTCATATTAACTTCATTTTTAGGGAAGAACAAAAATGGTTCTTGGAAAAGCATCCTGAAAAACTGATATCACTTCTGGGAAAACTCTATATATTTGCATTTACTTGGGCATTTGGGGGCATTCTGAAAAGGGAGGACGAAGAGGAACTAGACGTTCTGATTGGATTAAAGGCCAGAGATGAGTCACTGTTAAATCTAACGTATGACTTCAGTAGTTTTGTGTATGACCTGTTCGAGGGAGAACAAAGCCACGGTAAGGAACTTTATTCATTCATTTTCATATTACAACACTACCGTTAAAGGGAAATTAACAACTCCTAATTCTAACCCCACCTATACATTATCTTCTTTACTGTGGTCAGAACATCCTAATGGACCCTCTGAATTTTTTAATTAATTCAAGACATAACGTCTTCAATCAGTCCTGGTTGTCATGTCCATGGAGGCAGACTGGACAATTGCTAGCGGGACCAGGGGACCTCAGACTTTGCTCACTGCTCATGGTAATCTTTGCACTGTAAGGACAAGAGGCTTGTTTGCAGTGCAATACAAACTCCTCTGGTTTTTAAAGGGTTAACCCCTTATCGACCACCCGATTCGCTTTTTTTTGCGAACTGAATTCTGGGATGGCAGAGGGACGTGCAGCTGTGTTGCCATCATAGAATTCTATGACGTGCCAGGACCATCACCTGTCCTTAACGTCCGAGACCAGCATGGCGGTCCTTGCATATCATGGGTCTTTAACCCCTTAACGACCGGCCATGCCCAATGGATTCAGGGGTCCCCAGTCGGCTTGCAGCCACGTGGGAACCCCTAAATTCCATGACTGTCACTGGACCTTAGCGGAAGTTTACTCATGGGTCCTTAAAGTGGATCTCTCCCCCTCTATAAAAGTTTGCCTCTGTGTAATCTTCTTATACCATTAACATGCAATCTGTAATTTTTTTTAATGTAATGTAGGCTAGAGTGAAATTTACCTTAAAAGTGAGCCAGTGATGTAACTCTAGGACAGGCTGTAGCACAACTCTGCCCGCAGCCTGTCAATCTTCGTCTGTTCCCCTCCCCATGTAGCGCCTTGTTCCAACCTCCTCCGATGATGGAGGATTTCTCCATGTGAGTTGGAGTGCTCTCTAGCCAATAAGACAGCTCCAGCTCACATGGAGAAATCCTCCATCATCGGAGTAGGTTGGAACAAGGCATTACATGGGGAGGGGAACAGACGAAGATTGAAAGGCTGCGGGCAAAGTAGTGCCACAGTCTGTCCTGAAGTTACGTCACTGGCTCACTTTTAAAACTGTAAATTGCACTATAGGCTTCATTAAATAGAAAGAAATTACAGATTACATGTTCACGTTACAAGAAGATTACATAGAGGCAAACTTTTATAGAGGGGAGAGATCCACTTTAAGGGGTTAAATAGACTCATGTAGTCTTCCTGCTTCAGTCTGAAAAAACTGAACAGCCATGTTTGCCTCTATGGACATTATATCCAGTACTGACTGAAGATGTTATCTCTTGAACAATGGCACAAGGATAAAATTCATAGGGCCATTAGGATTTTCTGACATTATTATGGTAAGCAGTCGGGTTAGTATTGGGTGGTGTTAATTCTTCTTTAAGCAGTGGGTTTTCTCATTTTGTCAGTGCACAGGAAGCATTTAACTAGTCAGACAGAGACAACCATCTCTGTGTGAGTGAGTTTCTCGGCAGGTTGCCGTTGGCAGCCGCTCAGTAGCATCACCTAGTCCATTAACCCCTTAAGGACCGGCCACGAGCACACGCGGCTGGCACTTAAGGACCACGGACCTTTTTTTTTTTTCTTTGTTTCTGGTTCCGGACTCCCTGAACGGCGTGCAGCCACGGGGGGAGCCCAGAATTCCATGACGGTCATTATACGTCATGGGTAGTTAAGTCAGATCTACCCATGACCTGCTATGACCGTCAAGGGTCGTTAAGGGGTTAACTAGGGGATTGGCTGAGGTCTGGGATAGGAAAAGGAGGAGAGAGAAAGTGTATGAATAATATAATTCACACTACTCACTATTTCACAATGCAATGAGATAGTCATTTAATGCATTGCTATATCTTTACTATAAAGACAAATATAACATTTTGAAGATAAAAACCTGAAAGAATTTTGAGAATGTTCTTGTTTTATTTCAAAACACGCGCTCATATACATAGACACATGTACACAAGTAGAAACACACACGCACATAAACGTACAAATAAATACACACACACACTCATATTCATACAAACATACACATGCACCTACACACAAACGTGTGCATGGATTCATCAGAAAACTAAAGTATTAACATCACTAAAAGAGTAAAGCACCTTAAATGGAAATGGCAGGCCACATAGCAAGGAAGCCTGAAGGCAGATGGATCAAACGAATTCTGAAATGGATTCCACTTGATACTAAATTCCCAAGAAGCCAAGATGGATAGAGGAAATTACCAGATGTGTTGGTACACAGGGGCAACAACAAGCACAAGACTGAAATTGTTGGAAAATTGCTGATGAAGCCTTCATCCTGCAGTGGATCAACAATGGCTGAAGATGATGATGATGATATACACACAAACATATACATACACACACCTGTACACAAACTCATACACACACACATCTACACATATACAAAAATACACATGTACATGCAAAAACACAAATATACATACACACAAACAGATACATACATGTACACACACACACACACAAACACATTCTTACACACACATACATACACACACACACACCTACACACAAGCACATACACAAGTACATTCAAATATACAAACGTACACACACCTACACACAAACACATGCACACACACATCTATATACACGCATACAAACATGCATACCCCCCACACACGCACACACACACACACACACACATTATAAACATAAACACATAGATATCTATACACACAGGCATGCTAATATAATGTATCCTGGGATATACAAGCCTGTGTGTTTCCAGTTTTGCTATATGTTGGAGAATTCTCAAGCAACCAAGAGGTTAATGCTTCTGTCTCTAAGTCCATTATATGAACATCTCCTGTATATCTAACTTTATTCCTATTGTGTTTTATACCAATCTCCAGGAGTTCAGATGCCTTTGGGCGAGAATTCTGTTTTTAGCTATTTTGTTGATCTCCAGACAGGAAACTTTGTGCCTTGGGAAAATTTAGTTCCTTCCACAGACTCATTAATTCAGAAAGGTAATGTGTGTCTGCTGTGTTACACTCCACATGGTGTGAATGACTAACGAACAACTAACATTTACTAATAACCCCCTTTTTACCGGATGACTAACTCCCTACTTCTGCCATCATCCTGAAAGGAGAAATAATTTCTTTTAATAATAATAACAACTCCCCAGTTAACTTACTATTGCCAAAATATCCCTAATAATTTTGCCTTTGATCTTCAATCAGTCCTGGGTGTCAGCTCCCGGTTGTCCCTCTTTAGGAGATATAAGGGGTCCATACCTCCCATATTGTCCCTCATAGGAGATATTAGGGGCCTATACTTCCCAAATGTCCCTTTTTAAGAGATATTAGGGGTCTATACCTCCCAAGTGTTCCTCTTTAGGAGGTATTATGGATCCATACCTCCCAAGTGTCCCTCTTTAGGAGATATTAGGGGTCCATTCCTCCCAAATGTTCCTCTTTAGAAGGGACAGTCCCTCTTTCAGACCCAAATCCCCCTGTCCCTCTTCCCCACCCTAGTGTTCCTGTGTTTAGGAGATCAGACTGTGTGGTGTGTATATAAGTGTATCACCCTGGTGTCCTGTGTTTAGGAGATCAGACTGTGTGGTGTGTATATAAGTGTATCACCCTGGTGTCCCTGTGTGTAGGAGATCAGACTGTGTGGTGTGTATATATAAGTGTATCACCCTGGTGTCCCTGTGTTTAGGAGATCAGACTGTGTGGTGTGTATATAAGTGTATCACCCTGGTGTCCCTGTGTTTAGGAGATCAGACTGTGTGGTGTGTATATAAGTGTATCACCCTGCTGTCCCTGTGTTTAGGAGATCAGACTGTGTGGTGTGTATATAAGTGTTTCACACTGGTGTCCCTGTGTTTAGGAGATCAGACTGTGTGATGTGTATATAAGTGTATCACCCTGGTTTCCCTGTGTATAGGAGATCAGACTGTGTGTGTGTATAAGTGTATGACCCTGGTGTCCCTGTGTGTAGGAGATCAGACTGTGTGGTGTGTATATAAGTGTATCACCCCGGTGTCCTTGTGTTTAGGAGATCAGACTGTGTGGTGTGTATATAAGTGTATCACCCTGGTGTCCCTGTGTGTAGGAGATCAGACTGTGTGGTGTGTATATAAGTGTATCACCCTGGTGTCCCTGTGTTTAGGAGATCAGACTGTGTGTGTGTATAAGTGTATCACCCTGGTGTCCCTGTGTTTAGGAGATCAGACTGTGTGGTTTGTATATAGAAGTATATCACCCTGGTGTCCCTGTGTTTAGGAGATCAGACTGTGTGGTGTGTATATAAGTGTATCACCCTGATGTCCCTGTGTTTAGGAGATCAGACTGTGTGGTGTGTTTATAAGTGTATCACCCTGGTGTCCCTGTGTTTAGGAGATCAGACTGTGTGGTGTGTGTATATAAGTGTATCACCCTGGTGCCCCTGTTTAGGAGATCAGACTGTGTGGTGTGTATATAAGTATATCACCCTGATGTCCCTGTGTTTAGGAGATCAGACTGTGTGGTGTGTATATAAGTGTATCTCCCTGGTGTCCCTGTGTTTAGGAGATCAGACTGTGTGGTGTGTATATAAGTGTATCACATTGCTCCACAGCAATAACACATTAATATTTGTGTAAAGTTCAGTATATGTGTGTATAAATTAACCTTTTTTGACCGAGTGTGTAACATTTATTCAGTTACACAAAGAGCTCTCAGCAGGTCATGAAATAACATAAAAAGTCTCTGTAACTCCCCTTCCACCCACAATGCCCCAGCATCATCACCTAAAACACAAGTGTTCCTCTTTGGCATCTAAGCGGTTAATAAACTCTACTTCAGATTCTGAAATTTCACTAACTTCACCCCACATCCAAAAGCTTAGAAAATGATCAAGTCTTTGACTTTTGTTGGGGGGTCCATGTATTCTGATTCAATTAAATCTGGCTCATCGTTATCCTTAGTTGCTTTTATCTTTTACTCTAAAGCAAACACACCTTTGTGCTGATGTAAAAATATCCGTTATTCTTTCCCGCTATCCATTCATCTTCCCCTGTGCTGAGCTGTCTCTGGGCTGCGCCCGTGCTAACAGTCCTTCCCGCATGATGCACAGCTGGGCACTCGCTTTAATTGTTCATTATCCAGAGAAGATGAAAAATGAAAATAAAATGCAAACAAAAACAAAACGTGTCTCGTGACACACTGGCAGTATGTTTCCTGGACCCAGATTATGAAGTTTTGATTATTTCATTTTCTTGGGGCTGCTTGAATATTGTTTTGCAAGTTAGCTTGAGTTAATATAAAAAAAGTCTTAACACTTTAAAAGTATAGTAATACTTAAGTATTACTAATCCCTATAGTAAAGTCCTATTAAAAATAAATGTATTGCCTCCAGTGTCATCTCTCAAAACTTTATGGTTTGAGAGATAATCGCTCCTAAAGTTGCCCTCTCCCTCCCCCTTTACCGAAGTCAGCGTTCTAGCTGACTGAAGGGAAATCCAGTCATAAATCATCAGGCGGCTCTGGTGCAGAGCCGCAATCGTGTTAATAAAAAAAATCTTTCACTATAACAGCCTTCTACGTTTGCTTGCAAACCAAGCAAACGTAGAAGACCATTTCTGTGAAAGATTTCTTTTTTATTAACGCGATCGCTGCTCTGCTGCAGAGCCGTCTGAAAGTCATACAACTTGCTTCCCAGCAGTCAGCTAGAACGCTGACTTCGGGGAAGGGGGAGGGAGAGGGCAACTTTAGGAGCGATTATCTCTCAAACCATAAAGTAAAATATATATTGTAGGGCTAGGACACTAAAAAAGAAAGGGGGAAGAAAGAAGAAGCGCCCCTGTGCGGGATCAATTAGTCACTGAACTTTTCTACCACCAACACCCAAAGGTGGATACTCACAAAATACGTGCCCGGATGATGGTATATACCAACACCCAGCAAACAACTGGGGATATAGTACTGCCCCCAGATACAGTGTTTCCGACAGATGTCTTGCAATGATGAGCTGCTCTCAACAAACGCGCTCCCCCAGAGCGCCTAAGGACTTGTAAATGTAGTACAAAACATGGAAGAGAAACACATGAGGGCGCCCAATGGTGTAATACGTCACAAACAGAGTAATAAATGTGAATTAAATTTTGCACTCACGTGTAACTGTGGTCAGAGAGCTAATATTAGTCAATCTGATATATAAGCCTGTGGAGAAATTCACCCCATCTCCACACAGAGAGACTGATGATCCGCTGCAAAAACGGAAACCTCTTGGGGCAAAAAACTGGATCCAAGAAGCCAATTTAATCAATAAAATAAATTTTGAACACAATAATAAAACAATAAATACACTGTAACGCTAACGCGTTTCGCAGCGACAAGGCTTCTTTATCAAAGCTGAAAACAGGTATAAACGCTAACAAGGACCTATTTATTATTTTATTGATTTAATTGGCTTCTTGGATCCAGTTTTTTGTCCCGAGCGGTTTCCTTTTTTGCAGCGGATCATCAGTCCCTCTGTGTGGAGACGGGGTGAATTTCTCCACAGGTTTATATGTCAGATTGACTAATATTAGCTCTCTGACCACAGTTACACGTGAGTGCAAAATTTAATTCATATTTTTTACTCTATTTGTGACATATTACACCATTGGGCTCCCTCTTTTGTTTGTCTTTCATGTTTTACACTACATTTACATATATTGTAGGGCGTTTCCTGTGGAGTAAAATAAGTGTACTCCCACTGCTGATAGATGCATATTTTCAGAGTTATTACTGTTTAAACCCGTGTTTTTTTTACATTAGCAGTGCCCTCTAGTGGTCAAATTCCAATTAGTTCTGTTACATTCTCATGGAGAGGGAAGTCAGTTCCCCTTAAAATGTTATAGAACTATCAGGAAGTAAACTCACAGTAAATTCACTTTCTGGTTATTTTAACTTATAAAGTTTAAATAAAACAAGCAACAGTGGTGGAAGTACCCTTGTTTTACTCAGCAGAAAAAGCATTTATAAGATATAGGTTTTCATAAAAAAAGTTTACTGCTCCTTTCAGGGTAAAAGCTCAGTATTTTATTAATTAACTAGTTGAAGAGCCCGTGTACACGGGCCACAATGCCACCCAGCAACGGCTGCAGTGCAGTCATGCACTGTAGAGACTGCCCACCCCGCAGCTGATAACAGAGCGGGGCGCTCCTAATTGAGACTGTAGTCCTCTCTGGGCACCTTCCTGGGACCTCAGCTGCGGCGCGGGCAGTCTGTACTGAGCATGACTGCAGCACACACAGCCGTCTCTACTACACATGACGGCTTCTGACAAACATCCTTAGTGAATTATTATATAGGATTTCCAATACAATCATCTCTGGGAGTAGCAGTATATAAACTTATAGGCTTATAGAATTGGGATGCTAGAGAGATCTCACAATGCGTTGGAGATCTGTCTAGTAACCAAGGGGTTAAAACTTTTTTTTGTCTGTGCTTCTTATAGGCCAGAGGTATTTTCTGTGCCAGGACATAGTGTATGGGACTGGGGGTGGGGTCATGTGAGGAGTGTGAGTGTTGTCATGGGTGGAGCTAAGTGCAACCAGAGTGCCTTTCCTAGAGGCGTCCCTGAGATGTTAATTTAAAGGGATAGTAATACTTAGTTTTAACTTTATTTTATTTTGTAGGCATTAAAAAAAACATGAAGAACGATATAAGTCTTATCTCTCAATCCTTTATGGTTTGAGAGATATTCACAAGCAAAGTTTCCCCCTCCCGCCCCTTTTTCCTAGTTTAAGCCATCTCTTCTCAGATGTGGAATCTGGTTGTAAGACCAGACAGATAACAGAAGGGGACAATCTTCTTTGTATGAAAACAATGAAAGCCCTTCCCCCCCTTGACAAGTTTTTCAGCTTTTTCCCTTATCTTAATTGAAGATTGTCCCTCTCTGCAGTCTATCTGGGCATCTCCCTTCTGATCTGGCTGAACAGGGGGGGGGATACTTTGCTTGTGAATATCTCTCAAACCATAAAGGTTTGAGAGATAAGACTTATATCATTCTTCATGTTTTTTAATACCTACAAAATAAAATAAAGATAAAACGAAGTATTACTATCCCTTTAAGTCTGGTCCTTAGTGCTGATTCTTCTCTCTGAATAGGTAGTTTATTACACTCGGAATTCAACGTAACAAGCATGATAAAAGACAACTGCAGCACCGTAAGAGAATCCACCCTGCAGGAATTCATACCCACTGTAGACAGCGTGAGATACTCTTTTCTATCCAGTCTGCTCCTCATGAATAAACAGCCGGTGCTGATCACAGGTGAGACAATAAACCCAATGGAATAATGGATTGTGGAGGCTCATTAACCCATTAAGGAGCCATGACGGTCCTTGCATGTCATGGGTCCAACATATGATAAGGAGACGTGATGTGCCAGGACCATCATGGATTTCAGGGCTCCTCGCGCGGCTGCACACCATTCGGGGAGCCCTATGTCAGATAAGAAAAAAAAAAAAAAATTTTGGTTCTTAAACGCCTGCCATGTGCACATGCGGCCGGTCTTTAAGAGGTTAATATTTAATAACTGAATCGGAAACCATCAAAATGTAAAAAATAAAATAATGATGATGATGAAACACAACACCTTTGAGTGCCAAATTGTTGTGTTCCAAGCATTGTAAAGCAGTGAGTGGCACACGCTCTCTGGCACTCAAAGGCTTAAAGAGATAGTAATGTTTCAAAATAAAAGCAGCTCCAATTAAAGCGGAACTACCATCCCTTACAAACATGGCCCCAAATAATTACCCATTTGGCGACAAGCTGCTCAGTAGCGCTAGCTGCCAGAATTATTACCGCGTTAATGAAAATTATACACTGCTCCCAGACTGACAGGCAGGAAACAGCGCAGATGTATTTCCATAGTGATGTCAGCGAGCCTGCGCTGTCAGTCCCAGCCTGCTCTAGAAAGTGTTGCTAGGTAGAGTGTGATTTCAATACTGTCAGAGTTGTAGTACAAGAGTAATTGAATGATAAAGTATCCCCCTCCCACCCCTTTTACCTGTGTAACACTGCTCACCTCAGAACAGAAAGGTGGTGTCCAGATGCATTGCAGAGCGGGACAATTTTCAGTGATCATAAGGGAAAACCTAAAAAACCTGTCAAGGGAGCAGGGTTTTCATTGTTCTCACAGTAAGAAGATTGTCCCTTGCTGTGAGGTGTCTGGTCTTAAGACCAGATTCCACATCTGAGGTGAGCAGTGTTACATCAGTAAATGGGGCGGGAGGGGGATACTTTATCATTCAATTACTCTTGTACTACAACTCAGACATTATTGAAATAACACTCTCCATGGCTCAAATACAATGATGATTAATTGGAGCTGCTTTTATTTTGAAACATTACTATCCCTTTAAAGGAGAACTCACACCTTCTAATGATATCCCCCACTTACTTTATTCTAGTCATAAAACATTAATAGCCCCTATGAATTTTGTCTTTGTGCTTTTGTTCAAGAGATAACATTGTCACTCAGTCCTGGATATTAGGTCCATGGAGGCGGACATGACAGTTGCTGGAATTCTTTTTCAAACTGAAGGAAGCAGAGTGCCGAGTCTGCTTAACCCTTTAAGGACCACAGGGCTATGCAACTCATTGTGAAGCATTGTGTTGCACACTCCTCTGGTCCTTACAGGGTTAAGATTGCAGTGCGCAGAGTTCAAGCACCTGTGGTTCTGCTGGTAACTGTCATGTCCACCTCCATGATCATGGATTCCAGGATTGCTTGAAGATGTTATCTCTTGAACCGAGGTGCAAAGGAAAAATTCATAGTGGCCATTAGGATTTTGTTACCATAGCAAGGTAAGTGGAGGGTTATTTTTAGGAGGTGTTATTTCTCCTTTAATCTGGGGGAAAAAAATTCCTATTAACCACTATGAATCCATTCTGCATGTATTGTTTCCCCAAGGTGAAATTTTATGTATTACTGGATATCATTTCTACGGAGACAGGCATGATTCTCTGTTGCTGGACTCAGGTTATCCACAGTCTTACTGCTGAATTCCTCTTAGGAAGGAAGATTTTGTGGTCATGGAGTTCCGCAACAAAGAATCCTGTCCCACAGCAAGAATCATGGCTGCCTCCATGGAACTAACATCTAGTACAAATTACAGATTCATTTTGGAAAACCAGTTCACAAAGAATTGATTCATAGTGGCCAATAGGATTTTCCTCTCAGATGAAGGTACCAGGGGGTTATAATCAGGAGGGGAGTTGGAGAAAAAGACAAATAGATTAAAACACTAAGAATATTTTTTTTCATAGGGAAAAAATTCCTTTAACTCAAATGGGACTTTTTACTCCCTGGGGTCTCCAACAAATTGCTTGGGGATTTGGGGAGTTTTATCTGTTCCCTATAGTGCTGCAGTTTGCCCGAATATTGATCCATTTCTTCATAGTACATCAGACTCGGTCATACCTGGAAACTTTCAAAATTAGATGACCCTGAGACCTTTAAAATTATAATTAGTGGCGATAATTAGTACAGTCTGTGGGCAACATGAGGCCTTCCAACTATTAAGGGTTGCAACTCCCATCATCCTCAGCCAGCCATCAGCTGTCCAGGGGGCCTGGCTGCACCCTGCGACCCCCTCACCTGGCGCCTGCAGCAAGTAGGTCTGTGCCTTCTCCCTCGCCAGCGCTCTAGTAATGCAGCACGCTGGGAGATGACATCATCTACCAACACTCTGCATCTCTGAGAACCGCACGGGAGCTCCAGCTCTGCTCTTATGCCATGCCACTAGACCACCAGGGAGGTAGGAGATGGACAATGGGGGGGGGGTCAGAAGGGACAATGTGGAGATATGTTGGCAATGTGGAGATATGGTGGCAATGTGGAGATGGGGTGGCAATGTAGAGATTGGGGGCAATGTGGAGGCAATGTGGATATTGGGCAATGTGGAGATGTGGTGGCACTGTGGAGATTGGGAGGAAAATATGGAGACTGGAGGCAATGTGGTTGGGGGGGCATGGCAGTTTCCGCACCAGGGCCCGGTGGCTTCAATTATGCATCTGCCGGGAATGATGGGATTTGTAGCCATGAACGCCTACAGGGCCTTGGGATGCCTAGCCCTGATGTAGGCAGTAGGTAAAACTGGACTCTCTCATCCTGAAAATCTACACCCCCATCCTGAGACTCAGAGATTTGGGTCAAACCCTGAGAGTTCCCAGGTTGTGTCTGAGTGGCTATATTTTGATTATGTATTTGTCTGTCTAAACACACAGAATTAAATATGTGACTTATCCAGTTTAAAATCATAAAGACAATAGGAAAAAATAATAGCTTGTTATCTTCAAGCGCAAGCCTGTTCTTGTGAAAAGTGTTGCATGTTAAATCAGATTACATATGGTTATGATGAGTTATTGTGGCTGGCTTTTGTAATAAATCAACCACAATTTAATGCTGACTTTCCCACATGACCTCATTTCCTACCCAGACCATTCGATTAGGGAACAATGGAGGCAAAATTCCTGCTGTCTATTGTTGTTCAAAGAATATGATAAATGGAACCAGCTGTTCTTATCACTGATGTGCTCATTCATCAAGTTAAAGAGGTTCGGGTCTAAAGCAGACCAACTTTACTATAGGAGGGAATGAAAATCCCAATTGATTCATATGTGACTTTTAACTCCTAGGTGGGAGATGTACTAAGGTGTGATAACGCAGTGATAAAGTGAAGATATCAGTGATATCACTTCTCCAATTCCTATGTTATTCTATAGCCTATGCACTAAGATCCCTAAAGAATCCTATATAATAATTCACTAAAACGTGTGTAAAGCCGCAACATGCTCAGTAGACTGCCCGTGCCGCGTCTGATACAGAGCACCCAGCTCTGTATCAGCCGTGGCGCAGGCAGTCTCTACTGCACGTGACTGCCCTGCGACCGGGTGGCAGTGGGACTGTGGCCCGTGTAACGGGCTGTCCAATTAGTATAGAATAACATGATAATTAGAGAAGTGATGTCACTGGAGAAGTTATCACCACGTTATCACTGCTTAATCAAACCTTAGTGCATCTTCTCCCTAAAATACTAAAGAGGTCTCCAGTGCATTGCACTGAAATGTGTCAGAGACTTCACCAGCATTCAAGGGGTTAGAAAAACATTTAACTCAGTGGGGAATTTGTAAAATGTTCATTTTTACTTTGCGGCACAGATGGTGCTCCAGAATTGCACTTCTTTAACTTAGTGAATAAATCCCTGTATTCTCTTTTTTTTCAGGTGAATCAGGTGTCGGAAAATCTTCATTAATCCAGAACATGCTTCAGAAGATCCAGAAGCCCGGAGGGCTGTCTGTAAAAGCAGGGACTGTTCTAGGAGACATCTTCTTATTTAATGAATCGAGAAAAATAAGGTAAACTTTTGTAATGCATTTTCATAATGATGACGGGGTTTATGCAGTAAGGCGTGAAAAACAGGGGATAAAGCAGAGATGATGTCTCATTGATATCACTTCTCCAGTTCCTATTTTATTCTATGGCGCCTATGCACTAAGATCTCTAGAATTTAAGAATGTTAGTGAATTTGCTCCATAGAATAACATAGGAACTGGAGACGTGATATCACTGGAGAAGTCATCTCCACTTTATTGAATAACCCCCGACATATTTAAAGGACTAAGGGCTTGATCCATTTGACCGTGATAAAAAAAAAGTACCGTCGGTAGATTTAAGTCACAGTAAGGTATGTAATTACCCTCGCTGTGACACACTATCGAATCAAAAAGATGCATGTTGGGCTCTAAATTTGCTCCTGTTGGAAGCAATGGAAAAGAAGCTGAATTTGGGATTCAATTCCATGAGCATTAATTGACTGAACTTTATCACCAAAAATCTGCGCCAACAAAAGTTGGTGTTTTGCATCCCCTAATGTGTGTACCTAACCACCGAAGTGTATTTGCAGTGTAAAGGGAGTTAAGAAAAAAGCTAAATGACCCGTGGGTGTATTGATATGGGGCCCTAAGCCCATATCAACACATCCAAAGTACTTAAAGGGATAGTAATGTTTCAAAATAAAAGCAGCTCCAATTAATCTTCATAGTATTTGGGCCATGGAGAGTGTTATTTCAATAATGTCAGAGTTGTAGTTCAAGAGTAATTGAATGATTAACCCCTTAAGGACCGGAGCAATTCTGACCTTTTTGACGATGTCTTTGTTCAACAGTGTTTTCCCTCTTAGGCTTTTATTCCACCCCCATAAATTATATATTGTTTTTTTAAGCACAAATAGGGCTTTCATTTGATACCCTATTTATATGGATAACCCACCATTCACTTTATTAAAATTAAAAAAAAAGGTAAAAAAATGTAAAAAAAAAAAAAACATTTTTGATTTTTCTCTTGGGATCAATTGGCCACAAAGGGTTAAATTTTTATGGAGACTGCATGAAAAGTATGACCGGTCAGTCATACCTACAAAATGCGCAGTTTAAAGTGGCCACTGTCCTCCCTGGGTGAAAATCCCCATGTCCCTTTTTCCCACCCTATTTTGATACTTTTTTGTCCCTGGCATTTGGTAGTGTATATAAGTGTATTACATGGCTCCACAACAATCACACTTGCAATATTGTTTAATTATATATATATTTTTTTTTAAATAAAAAAATGTTTTTGTAAAAAAAAAAAAAAAAGTGTGTTGTGTTTTTAAAAAAAACAAAAAAAACAAAAAAACAAAAGTGTATAATTGCAGGTCAAAAATTGACCTGCATTTAGCCAGCCTCCTGCACCAGCAATGAAGGGGTTAATACCCCCAGCTGCTGTATTTTTTTAACCACTAGGTGTCTCCCGTCTACTTCTGTCTCCCTTACTTTGATAGCAAGGGAGACAGAGGCAGACAAGACAGGCACAGACAGCATGCCTCTGTCTGTCACTATGCCGGTACATGTGATCGCTGATACATCGATCGCATGAACCGGAAGAAGCAAGAAGGGCTGAGACTGAATGCCCCGGTCTCGGAGCGCTCAGTCTCAGCCTGGAATTAATGATAGCAGCGTGCACGGAGGCACGCTGCTATCATTTAAGCCATGACGGTCCTGGACCATCATGGGTCGTTAAGGGTATAACAACTCATGACGGTGCAGGACTGTCATGGGTCCTTAAGGGGTTAAGTATCCCCCTCCCACCCCTTTTACCTACTGTAAGCCACCTCCCCTCAGATGTGGAATCTGGTACTGCAGTCTACCTGGGCACCTCCCTTCTGATCTGGCTGAGCAGTGTTACATCAGTAAAAGGGGCAGGAGGGGGATACTTTATCATTCATTTACTCTTGAACTAGAACTCTGACAGTATTGAAATAGCACTTTCTATGGCTCAAATACTATGAAGATTAATTGGAGATCCTTTTATTGTGGAACATTGCTATCGCTTTAAAAGATGTATGTAATGTAAAAATAATTAACCTTTAGTGCCAAAAGGGTATACAATGTGTTAGGAGTTATACAGTGTGTTATGCAATGCATTGCATACCCGTCTGGCACCAAAAGTGTTTCCAAAATGTGTGTTAAGCATGAATAAGTAACCCTTTCAATGCCAGAGGGGTAGTCAATGCATTGTAAACAATATGTTGCGAACACCTGTAGCATTGCAAGGGTTCAAATAATGTGTGTAAATATAAATAACCCTTTGAGTGCCAGTAGGATATGCAAAACATTGCACAGTGTTGCATACCCCAGTGGCACTCAAAGGGTTAAACAGCCAAAAAAAAACACCAAAAAGTAAAATCAACACTTTCTAGTAATCCTTATTTCTACCTGGGTCTTCTTCAATTCTTCTTCTTCATCTGTCATATTCATCTGTCATATCCATCTTCATCTGTCATCTTCATCTTCTTTCTTCATCTGTCATATCCATCTTCATCTGTCATATCCATCTTCATCTGTCATCTTCATCTTCTTTCTTCATCTGTCATATCCATCTTCATCTTCTTTCTTCATCTGTCATATCCATCTGTTATATCCATCTGTCATATCCATCTGTCATATCCATCTGTTATCTTCATCTGTCATCTTCATCTGTCATATCCATCTTCATCTGTCATATCCATCTTCTTCTGTCATCTTCATCTGTCATCGTCATCTGTCATATCCATCTTCATCTTCTTTCTTCATCTGTCATATCCATCTTCATCTGTCATCTTCAGCTTCGTTCTTCATCTGTCATATCCATCTTCATCTGTCATCTTCATCTGTCATATCCATCTTCATTCTTCATCTGTCATATCCATCTCATCTGTCATATCCATCTTCATCTGTCATATCCATCTTCATCTTCTTTCTTCATCTGTCATATCTATCTTCATCTGTCATCTTCATCTGTCATCTCCATCTTCATCTTCTTTCTTCATCTGTTATCTTCATCTGTCATCTTCATCTGTCATATCCATCTTCATCTTCTTTCTTCATCTGTCATATCCATCTTCATCTGTCATCTTCATCTGTCATATCCATCTTCATCTTCTTTCTTCATCTGTCATATCCATCTTCATCTGTCATATCCATCTTTTTGTCATCTTCATCTGTCATATCCATCTTCATCTTCTTTCTTCACCTGTCATATCCATCTTCATCAGTCATATCCATCTTCATCTGTCATCTTCATCTTCTTTCTTCATCTGTCATATCCATCTTCATCAGTCATATCCATCTTCATCTGTCATCTTCATCTTCTTTCTTCATCTGTCATATCCATCTTCATCAGTCATATCCATCTTCATCTGTCATCTTCATCTTCTTTCTTCATCTGTCATCTTCATCTGTCATCTTCATCTGTCATATCCATCTTCATCTGTTCTCTTCATCTGTCATCTTCATCTGTCATATCCATCTTCATCTTTCTTCATCTGTCATCTTCATCCGCTATCTTCATCTGTCATCTTCATCTTCTTTCTTCATCTGTCATATCCATCTTCATCTGTCATCTTCATCTGTCATACCCATCTTCATCTGTCATCTTCATCTGTCATCTTAATCTGTCATATCCATCTTCATCTTCTTTCTTCATCTGTCATCTTCATCTGTTATCTTCATGTGTCATCTTCATCTGTCATCTTCATCTGTCATACCCATCTTCATCTTCTTTCTTCATCTGTCATATCCATCTTCATCTGTCATCTTCATCTGTTATCTTCATCTGTCATCTTCATCTGTCATCTTCATCTGTCATATCCATCTTCATATGTCATCTTCATCTGTCATCTTCATCTGTCATACCCATCTTCATCTTCTTTCTTCATCTGTCATATCCATCTTCATCTGTCATCTTCATCTGTTATCTTCATCTGTCATCTTCATCTGTCATATCCATCTTCATCTGTCATCTTCATCTGTCATCTTCATCTGTCATATCCATCTTCATCTGTCATTTTCATCTGTCATCTCCATCTGTCATATCCATCTTCATCTGTCATCTATCATCTTCATCTGTCCTATCCATCTTCATCTGTCATCTTCATCTGTCATATCCATCTTCATCTCTTATCTTCATCTGTCATCTTCATCTGTCATATCCATCTTCATCTCTTATCTTCATCTGTCATCTTCATCTGTCATATCCATCTTCATCTGTCATATCCATCTTCATCTGTTAACTTCATCTGTCATGTCCATCTTCATCTGTCATCTTCATCTTCTTTCTTCATCTGTCATATCCATCTTCATCAGTCATATCCATCTTCATCTGTCATCTTCATCTTCTTTCTTCATCTGTCATATCCATCTTCATCAGTCATATCCATCTTCATCTGTCATCTTCATCTTCTTTCTTCATCTGTCATATCCATCTTCATCAGTCATATCCATCTTCATCTGTCATCTTCATCTTCTTTCTTCATCTGTCATCTTCATCTGTCATCTTCATCTGTCATATCCATCTTCATCTGTTCTCTTCATCTGTCATCTTCATCTGTCATATCCATCTTCATCTTTCTTCATCTGTCATCTTCATCCGCTATCTTCATCTGTCATCTTCATCTTCTTTCTTCATCTGTCATATCCATCTTCATCTGTCATCTTCATCTGTCATACCCATCTTCATCTGTCATCTTCATCTGTCATCTTAATCTGTCATATCCATCTTCATCTTCTTTCTTCATCTGTCATCTTCATCTGTTATCTTCATGTGTCATCTTCATCTGTCATCTTCATCTGTCATACCCATCTTCATCTTCTTTCTTCATCTGTCATATCCATCTTCATCTGTCATCTTCATCTGTTATCTTCATCTGTCATCTTCATCTGTCATCTTCATCTGTCATATCCATCTTCATATGTCATCTTCATCTGTCATCTTCATCTGTCATACCCATCTTCATCTTCTTTCTTCATCTGTCATATCCATCTTCATCTGTCATCTTCATCTGTTATCTTCATCTGTCATCTTCATCTGTCATATCCATCTTCATCTGTCATCTTCATCTGTCATCTTCATCTGTCATATCCATCTTCATCTGTCATTTTCATCTGTCATCTCCATCTGTCATATCCATCTTCATCTGTCATCTATCATCTTCATCTGTCCTATCCATCTTCATCTGTCATATCCATCTTCATCTCTTATCTTCATCTGTCATCTTCATCTGTCATATCCATCTTCATCTCTTATCTTCATCTGTCATCTTCATCTGTCATATCCATCTTCATCTGTCATATCCATCTTCATCTGTTAACTTCATCTGTCATGTCCATCTTCATCTGTCATCTTCATCTTCTTTCTTCATCTGTCATATCCATCTTCATCTGTCATATCCATCTTCATCTGTCATCTTCTTTCTTCATCTGTGCTCCTCTTCATTCATCTACTTTAACCTTAGTGTGGAATCTGAAAAATAATATATAGTTATTAAAAAAAATCTAACTTTAAACAATTGCAAAATTCCCCCCTCCTCATACCTTTCGGGCTTCTGCCTGAAGAGCACTGAGGTAAATTTGAACAGGGACTTCCTTTTATATGGCCAGCCCCTGTTTAAACTAATTTCCACTCTCCCATTGGCTAGGATGTGGGGTTACCTAGGGCATGTTAACATGCCTTGCAGTAACCTCACCACTCAGCCAATCAGCTTCCACTGCATAGAGTCATCCATCCAGCTAGAAGCTGATTGTCTGCGAGGTGTGGTTACTGCAGGGCGTGTTACGTGTCCAGCGTAATCCCACATCCCAACCAAGGGGAGCATGGAGGAGCAATTTGAGCAATGTAAAAGGCAGTCCCTGTTCAAATTTCCTTCACTTGGCATCAGCGCAACAGCCTGAAAGGTACGAAGAGGGGGATTTTTGCTATTGTTTCCTGCTATTGCGCCGCAGTGTATGCTTAATATTAGATTATTTTTAAATAACTTTTATTTTCCTCACCTTCCACACTACGTTTAAAGGGGAAGACACTGTATCTTATTTGATTCATCTACTAAAATGGTCTATAGATTGGCAATTTTTTTTTAAGTACATATCTTAGCTATATTTTTAGCTATAAATATTTCCCTGTGACGTAACCAGCTCTGCTTTCTGCTTCACAAGGTCAATACGACACAGCTCTGCTGAACGTCCCATGTCCTCAAATTCTTCTCCCACCTCCCTCCCAGCTCTCCCTGGATAGCGTTCACTCTTCCCTTCATAGCGATGGGCAGCACATATAATGGAACAGCAAGCTCTCACTAACAACCAGTTCATTATGTTACACTGTGTTGCATAATCTTCTGGCCCTAAACCCTTTGATTTCAAACAATTACAAGCATTTGCAATGCTTTGGATACCCCTCTGACACTCAAATGTTTTAAGGGTTTAAAAAGTAAAGCTGCTTCATCAATGTAATGTTGTTGAAGCAGAATTTATCCGACTGGGAGTGGATGTGATAGTGGGAATCTCAATGGGATGCAATAATCACTTGACGTTGCAGTGTCTGTTTAGGATAAGCTGTGTTATATTTGTCTTTTGATACACCACAAAGTCAAGTCCTGTAGATGTTGAATGATTGCAATGTGATTACTTGATTGGAAAAAGCTTTTTGCATGAATTTTGCTCCCGATGTGCACTTTGGCTGAAATCTAACCAAGCCCATGTTGGCTTCTTATAAATGTACATATGGATATTAATGAGGAACTGTCACTATGGTGTAGTTGGTCTGTTCATGCTGCTTTCCTTTCTTGTGTAAGGCCCTTAGAGTATTATATATATATATATATATATATATATATATATATATATATATATATATATATATATATATATATATTAGTATTGAAGGCCAAAGTGCCACCCAACGGAGCAGAGACAGGTGTGAGCTGTTTGGAGCTCCCCGCTCCAGATCAGCCGTGCCTCGGACTGGAGGCCGGTGCTTTCATCTCTACTCCGCATGACTGCATCATTCAGGCAGTCTGTACTGTGCATGTGTGGTTACACACACAGGGAGTGATGCATTCTAGTGAATTATATATATTGATGGACTCAAGCAAATGTCACCTAGAACAGAGGTGGGCATTGTGAGGACCTCCAGCTGCCTCCAAACTACAACTCCATGCTGTTGTAGTTTGTCAACAGCTAAAAGGTTTAATTTCACCTATCCAACACCTAGACTCACTTAGGTGTCTCAATAATGCTTACATGCAACCCCTAGTCTTGAGACTTAAGAGAAATAAAAGATACATCCATTCTAGAGAACATTGTGGTCCAGGCTAAGTCCGCTGGATACCTGGATATCTATGATACCATATGATAAGGGGTTGTTGGCTGTTAAATACCATCTCAATTCCTACAACTGATACTCTGAACAAGCTCTTATTGGAAGTTACTCAATACCTCTTGACACACAACGGTAAGTATGATGGTGATTTCTGTCTCCAAAGCATAGGACCTTGATTGGCATAAAACTCACCCCATCTTGTGTTAATTTATATATGGGATTGTTGAGGAGTCCCACATTTTTGGAGACAAGAATCACTTTCAGCTCTATATCCAGGTATACCACAGTTATATTGATGTTTATTTGCTCATGATCGCATGATTTCTGGAATTTGTTAATTATATAAATGGAAACTATTTGAAATGGATTATTCTCTATGAACTTCAGAGACAAAGGATTGGTTTCCTGGATTTATCACTTACCTTTGGCGGAGCCACGGTGGAGAGCTAGGTTTATAGGAAGCCATTCTATACTACACACTACGTTTTGTCACCCTACACATGTCATTAGAGGGGCATTCCTATGGGACAGTTCCTGAACAAGAATTTCTAGTCCAGTCTGTCTTTTTAAGATAAATATTTTCCCTCTTGGCCTGATATCTCAGGCTTTTTTAAGGTCCTGGAATGCTGATAGACATACCCTTTCAAGATAAACTGACAAGACTCACACCCCAGGCAAATCGTTGAGGGGCATATATTTTGTGCCTGAATGTCCCACAGAGTTTGGTGACATTAGGAAAATTGTACAAAAACATCTACCGACCTTTGAATTCATGAATATGTTTATTTATGTAGCACCACAAGTGTATGCAGCGCTTTACAATTTCAGGGTTTAAACAATACAGGGTTACAGGTGCTTTGTAGAGTGAAACATTGGGTGCGAGGTCCCTGCCCGAAAGCTTACAATCTAAAGTGGTAATGGGAGACATACAGAGTACATAAGGGTCAAGTGCTGAATACAGTGCTAGAGTTCTGATGATGACAGAGGACATCAGACTGAGACCATTGTTGAGTGGGGGCTGCCAGATTTTTACTAATAAGAGCTCCATCATTAGCTAAATCATTGTCCCCCTGGTTTATTCTGAGGCAGTGATCCAGCAGTGCCAACTTGGCTTAACACACAAGGTATATATATTTATTTTCCGTAGTTACCTACCTACTGGCAATGTGTTTGAAAGTACCCACACTGATTAACAGTACTTTATGAAGCCATACGTTAATTGACACACAACAACATTTTGTTTACCAGATTACTTGTACACAATGCGAAATACAGCATTTGGGTTGCACAATATGTGCACTTAACCAGTTGAGTGCCAGAGGTGCGGTGCATACCCCTCTGGCACACAGAGGGTTAAGGACAGAACAAGGGAACCCATAGTTTCATGGCTTAATGCTTTATTGATTTTAGCAACCGGAACATTTAAAATTTGAGTTTTCAATGAACTGACCAAGTATATTTATCATAAAGGGGTTGATATGTTTGTCAAGCATAACAGATAGACGTGAAGCAGGGGAGGGCTGGCAACTTGTGGCCTGGGGGGCAAATACAATTATGTGGCCCATTTCTACTATGGTTCCAGCCCACTGTCCTACTCCACCCCCTTTTGTTAATTTTAAAATCGGCATTAATGTTGGGACGTAAGGCAGCTGATGCCACTTAGTTTACAATTGAAATGGGTGTATACTAGTGATACCACAGAGCTTACAAAAGAAATGGGTTAATGCCACTAGTGTAGCTTCATATGGATTGTAGCTCTGTGGAATCATTTGTGTAGCTTCGTTTCATTTGTAAGATCTGTGGTATCACTAGGGTAGCTCCATTTACAGCATATCCAGAAACAATTGTTGCGGAAGCACTTATAGCCAGCTTCATACATCAATTATGAAACAGATCCACATGAATTGGTATAAAATACAACTTGCTTTTATTGAAAAATATAAAATACTTCTCAAGGCACAACAAAGAAAAAATTACATAGAAAACGTCTTACGCATTTCGTGCTATACAACTTAATCATAGCTCCATTTACAGCAGCAAGAGGGAGATTCAGTGAGGCAGTGGCCCACCAGCCCAGGGGGCAATTGCCCCTCTGCCCCCCAGGCCAGCCCACCCCTGATGTGAAGTGAAATGAATCTTTAGCCTTGGCACTAGGTCATCTGTGGACGTCAACTGGGGTCATGATGAGGAATTATTTATTAATACTTACCAAGATTTGGAATAATTTATCTTACTATTGCTTTTATCAAAGTTGATATGGTTCAAAGATGTTGATATACACATGCATAGACTTTTGTTCACTTAATTATTAACTATTTGGCTTATGTTTCACCTTTGATTGGCAGAGGGGTATTCCACACATTGCTACACAATGAGTGGCGTACCCTTCTGGCACTCAAGGAGTAAAGTATGCTTTTTTTCTATGCTTGACAGAAGTAAATATAACATACTAGTGTAAAAGCTCGTGTATACGGGCCAAAGGCCGGGTAATGTTAACCCTTTGAGTGCCAGAGTGGTAAGCAACCTCACTGCTACCTCACTGCTCCACGCGATGCAGTCTTGCGTCACCTTACTCACGAGATGCAATCATGTGCAGTAGAGACTGCCTGAACGTGGGCAGTCTCTGCTGTGCATGACTGCATCGTGACAAACATCCTAGCAAATTATTATATAGGATGATATATTACATGGTGCTTTAACATTAATCATTGATTGTTCTTGATCTCTGGCAGCCTTCTGCAGACTATTACCTCTCTAACAGCCGATTCGCTGAGTGATGACAGATCTGTTCTACCTACTGAAGACTTAGGTAAGACCAGGGCCATTTTCAGAAAGCTAAAAAGTAGCAATTCTGGAACAGTCCTGTTGCACTATAGGGTACAAATGAAACTTCCCAATTATTTAAATGGGGCTTTTTACCATTCAAAAAGTTTTATACATGTGTATATATATATATATATATATATATATATATATATATATAACTTAAATCAATGGAAATTTTAATTTTGTTCCAGCTGTGGTGTTCCAGAATTGCACCTCATTTCTCTCTGTATATTTCTCAAGAGTCATCTGTGTTTAGTTTAGCAATTTTTATTTAAAACTATAGTTTATGAATCATTTAGATTGATTTAGGCAGTAATTACTGGCACAGCTTGGTGTGTGTGTCAGACAATAAACTTACACTCTTGCTCCCAACTGCTGCTTCCTACCAGGAAGTACTAGGTAATTTACATAAACTGATAAGTAAATAAAACGAAATATCTCTTAAACTGTAGTTTTAAATTAAGACAGGTTATCATAAGCAAAGGTGACTTTGAGATATATAGAAAACGCATTCAATATCATCCAAGTCATTATAAAGTGTTAAATCCCCTTTAAGCCTTATTCAGAACTAAGTTTTTGCCCCCTGCAGCAGTGTGCCAACAGGAACTTCAGTGGTTCCTATCCCTAAGTAAAAATCCAGCCAAGATGTTTTAACCCGTTAAGGACCAGTGGCGTGTGCAATATTGCATGTTTCTTCTCACTTAAAGGGACAGTAATGCCCCATAAAAATGTTTAGAGTTTTGTAGAGATTAAAAAATAAGCTAAATGCCACAAATCCTATCTCTCGAACTGCTATGGTTTGAGAGATATCCTCCGCTAAAGTTCCTCTTCTCCTTATGTCAGCTGTAAAGCTGACAGAAGGAGATCTGTGTCGGCCGACACAAGGAGGCTCTTCAGCAGAGCTGAAATAACGCGATTTAAAAATAATTACTTCTTTTCAGCGGTCTAAAACGTGTGCTTGCAAGCCAGGGGCACTTTGTAGACCGTTCCAAAGAAGTATTTCTTTTTAAATTGCGCTATTGCGGCTCTGCTGAAGAGCCGCTTGTCAGTCCCCGGACCAGGAACTCCTGCTGTCGGCATACAGCTGACGTCAGGAGAAGGGGAGGGAGAGGGGAACTTTAACAGAGGCTCTCTCTCAAACCATAACGGTATGAGAGACAGGATTTGTGGCATTTAGCTTATTTTTTTTAATCTCTACAAAACTCTACACATTTTTATGGGACATTACTGTCCCTTTGCGTAAGGAGTTAGGGGCAGTAGATTAGTCAAATAGTTTTTAAAATGGATCTATAACATATAGAGAAGTAATGCTCATTAGAGCATTTAGCAAAAAAGTTTAATATGTTACTAATTAAAAAAAAAACAAAAAACCATTATCATCGCAAAAATGAATGTTTAAAACGTGCCCAACAGCCTACTTCCTGCTTGCAGCACTGCCTCTGCTCCCGTCCCACTACCCCTGCATCCTCCAATGACGGAGGCTTTCTTTCTCTAAGTTGCAGCGATCTCATTGGCAGAGATCGATATCTAGCCAATAAGATCGCTCCAGCTTAGAGACAGAAGCCTCCGTCATCGGAGGATGCTGGGTAGTGGGACGGCAGCAGCTTCTGTGCGGCAAACTGCGCCAAGCATAAGTAGGCTGCTGGGCACTTTTTAAACATTAATTTCACTGTCGTCCAATACAGGTCACTGGTACTCTGGGAGGCGTAAGTCCCCTTTAATAGGCAGGAACAACTATGCAAATGATTTGCAAGGGGCGGAGCCTCCCCTCTTACTTAAGCCACCTTCTGGCCAGAGCCACTTAGATTGATTTGTTCCTGGAGTGCCTTGCACACCAGGTAGAGAACATCTATGCATCTTAGTATTTTATTATTTTTTATTCAAATATGGAATACCACCATTAGGAGGGTGACCATGGCTGTGAATTGCCCTCTTTAAAGTGGCTGGTGCAGCTTCCAGGGATTTTCTGTGGACCTTATGCCCTGAAGAGGGGACAGCTTGTGTTAAGCAGCTCCCCTACTGGGGAATTTACCTCTGGTTCTTTCCCACCTTATCATGGTCACCTGAAGACAGAAGTCCTGCAAGAAAGATGAGTCACCCATTGAGTGCTGAAGGTCCACTTGTCCCCACAGTGTCCCTTTGATGGGCTTGTATTTGGGAGTTTCAATACACTCCAGCACTCATAGGGTGTTTTTATTGCATTATTACTGTTATTATGCAATTTATGTGGTATTCTCTGGGTTTTGGAGCCTTTGATATTCGTTTACTCATGTTTCTTATGTGTTTCATACTTGTTTGGGCACTTTTTTATGTTTTCTCAAACTTTGTTAAAAATGGTGTTCCGTGCCTTTAAGCGCGGCTTTTTCCCGCTCAGACGCAAGGGCTCCTTTACTCTCTATGAGAATTCACAGTGTGGGACGTATCTCTGGAACCGCTTGTCACAGCAGCTTCAGAGAGGGCTCATTTTAATGCTAGGCTCCTGCTCTATCATCCGAAATGTGTTTTATGTATGTGGGGTGTTCAGGGGGGCTTCGGGCACTGTTTGGGGTACTTGTAAGGGAAAAACTACATTTCCCATGAGCGCCTGGTTCGCGCTCGTTTCTGATTGGCTATCATGACGGCCGCCATTTTGTGGTACTTTTCCTAAGCGAGTACACTACGCAGGGACCGAGCCTTCTCTCTCCTCAACAGATTAACCCTTCGCTGGCCAGATAAGTCCGAATTTAGACATTTCTGGGGTGAAACTTTAATCATTTACACTTCTTCTGGGTGATAGTGTTATTAGTGGGGTATATTGACGCTGTGAGCATGTCTACTTCACTGGAGCTAGGGGCTAGACCCAAGTCTAAGGAGGATGGGGGGGTCTGCTACCCCCATGGCGTTTTGCTCCTCTTGCCACATTGGGCTGTCTACCGATAATGTGGGGGATCTATGCCCTAATTGTACTGGTCAAGATAGCAACCCTGGGCTTTCCAGCCACGCTATTGAGCCATCTTGGGTGAGGGAGTTTAAAGCTGCCACTAGGGATCTCAGATCCACGCTTCAACTCTTTCCCTCTCAGATACAGGGGGCTCTCCAGGTCTGGCAGACCCCCTCTACCATCAGGACCTCCCTGCCTAAGCCACAGGGAGCTCCTGATGTCACTGATTCTTCTGAAGAAGAACTCCTACAGGATTCTGATGCTGAGGAACGTACTGTTATTGAATCTAACAGGTCCATTGGGGACCCCTATGAGTGTGACCCTGAAGTCTCGGCTGAGGGTCTGATCAGAGCGGTTCTGAATACGCTCAACCTTCCTCTGACTCAGGAATCCACGTATGATCCTACTGATGTTTTTCAGAAAAAGCCATCTAAACCAGTTGTTTGTTTTCCAACTAACCCTACTCTTGCCCGTCTGGTCTCTGAGGCATGGAAGAATCCTGATAGATCTTCCTCTGTCTCTAAAAAGTTTGCTAAACTTTACCCCTTTCCTGAGGCTGAGTTGGCAAAATGGGTTCATCCTCCCAAGGTGGATGCTCCTGTTTCTAGACTATCCAAGTCTACCGCCTTGGCTGTCTCTGATGCCTCTGCCCTGCAGGATTGGACAGATAAAAAGCTAGAGCTTTCTCTTAAAGCTATTTTTGCCTCCATTGGCACTGCCATGCGCCCAACCTTTGCTGTGGCTTGGGTTAATAGAGCCATTGCGGCCTGGACTGAACGACTGACTGAAGCAGTTCGCCAGGATGCGCCAGTATCTGAACAGTTGCAGCTCCTTGCTAATATCACTGAAGCTCAGAACTATGTTGCTGACGCTGCTTTTGATGCTGTGCGCATGATGGCGAGGGCCTCCACTTCTTCTGTGGTGGCTAGACGCTCTCTTTGGCTGAAAATTTGGTCTGCTGATACAGCCTCCAAGAAAGCCTTGCTTTCCTTGCCCTTTCAGGGGAATTTGCTTTTTGGGTCTGAACTCAAAGAAATGATCAGTGAGGCTACTGGCGGTAAAAGTACTCTTCTGCCCTCAGTCTTTAAGAAAAAGTTTCCAGCCAAACGCAATCGGTCCTTTCGTTCCTTTCAGACTGAGACACGCTCCTCGGCCCAGACGGGTCCTCCCGCTACGCGCTCCTCCTCCAAGCCCAAACAGTCCTGGAAGCCCAAAGTTGCCCCCAAGGCCAAGACCTCCAAGACTGCTTCGGCATGACTCGCCGAACCCGGGTCCGCATCCGGCTGTAGGCGGTCGTCTCCACATCTTTCGCCGGACTTGGGAGGAGTCAGTGGCGGACCCATGGGTTCTTCAGGTGGTGTCAGAGGGATACAGGATCCCTTTCTCTTCCCTTCCTCCTTTTCGGTTCCATTTTACTCGTCCTTCTCAGGAACCCACAAAAAGGCGTCTGTTCGACGACGCTATTCAGGATCTCTTGGACAAAGAGGTCCTGGAGGTGGTTCCTCAAGGGGACACAGGTTCAGGATTCTATTCCAACCTGTTTGTGGTAGCCAAAAAGGACGGAGGAGCTCGTCCCATTTTGGATCTCAAAGATCTCAATGCCTATGTGGTGACTTCCCACTTCCGCCAGGAATCTCTGCGTTCTGTGATTGCAGCAATGTCTCCAGGGGAGTTTCTTGCCTCCCTGGACCTTCAGGATGCTTATCTTCACATCCCTATTCATCCAGAGAGCAGGCGGTATCTCAGGATTGCCTGCCACAGGGGACACTTTCAGTTTGCAGCGCTCCCCTTTGGGCTGACTTCAGCCCCTCAGGTCTTCCAGAGGGTGTTAGGCTCCTTGATAGCGGTGCTCCATCAGGATGGGATCAGAGTGACCCCCTACATGGACAATCTCCTACTGAAGGCCTCCTCAGCGGAGCTTCTCCGTCAGCAATTACAGAAGTGCATGCACACCCTGAACCGTCATGGCTGGATCCTGAATCTGGACAAGTCGGACTTGATTCCATCTCAGAGGCTTCTGTTCCTGGGTCTCCTGTTCGACACTCGCCAATGCATGGTGTTTCTTCCAGAGGACGTGGCTCACCAGATAGCCGTCAGAGTGGCTGGGATTCTGGACTTGGACGAAATTCCAGTACCGAAGTTGTCGTCTTTAGTGGGGAAGTTCATTTCCACGATCGAAGCAGTCCCATTTGCCATGGCCCACTCCAGGGAACTTCAGAGATTTGTGATCCAGACGTGCAAGAATCATCCAGATCATCAACATCTGTCTGTTTCTCTTCCTCCTCATGTCGAGTCGAGTCTGCACTGGTGGTTAGATCTCTCTCATCTCCTGAAAGGGAGATCCTTTCTAGTTCCTCATTGGACCACAGTCACAACGGATGCCAGCCTTCGGGGCTGGGGTGCAGTCTGGGGTCGCTTCAGTGCTCAGGGGAAATGGGGTCTGGAGGCATCCATGCTCTTCATCAATGTTCTGGAACTTCGAGCTGTCCGGCTTGCCCTGAAGCACTGGGAGTCTCAACTGACCGGTCTTCCGATCAGAGTGGAGTCCGACAACGCCACGGCGGTGGCTTACATCAACAGGCAAGGCGGCACAAGAAGCGGTTCCGCCTGGTGGGAGGTCAAGGATATTTTGTCTTGGGCAGAAGATCACGTGCCTGTCATCTCTGCAGTTCATATCCCAGGCGTGGACAACGTCATGGCAGACTTCCTCAGTCGTCACACCGTCGACAGCGGAGAATGGGCTCTTCATCCAGAGGTATTTCACATGCTCACACAGCGGTGGGGGATGCCTGTGGTGGACCTGATGGCTACCAGACACAACAGGAAGGTTCCGGTGTTTTGCTCCCTGTTGAGGGACTCCCTGGCTCTAGCAGTGGATGCCTTGTCGATCCCTTGGGACTTCTCCCTGGCTTACATCTTCCCTCCTCTTCCTCTATTGATCAGAGTTATCCAGAAGTTGAAGAGGGAGCGTTGTCCTGTCATCCTGATTGCTCCAAACTGGCCTCGCCAGTCCTGGTATCCGGAGTTGATGGCCATGTCAGTGACGGATCCGATCCCGCTTCCTGCCCGTCCGGACCTACTTCTTCAGGGATATCTGTGGAAGGAGGATGTTCACTCTCTCCATTTGATGGCATGGCGGTTGAATCCTCGATTCTAGCAAAGAAAGGATTTTCTCCTTCTGTGGTGTCGACTATGCTCAGTGCTCGTAAGCCTGTGTCTTCCAAGATCTATCATCGCATATGGTCAACTTTTGTGACATGGTGCTCTGATAAGAAGTTATCCCTTGAATTCCATCTTCCCGCTGTCCTGGCCTTCTTGCAGGACGGTGTGGATAAGGGGCTCAGTCTGAGTTCCCTCAAAGTTCAGACTTCTGCCTTGTCTGTGTTTTTCCAGGAAAGGATCGCTGTCCTTCCTGATGTGAAAGTTTTCTTCCAAGGTGTGACTCATGTTCGACCTGCCTTCAAGAGTCCTGCTCCCCAGTGGGACCTCAACTTGGTGCTGGGAGTTCTCCAGCGACCACCGTTTGAATCCTTGGCTTCCATTCCATTACGTCTCTTGACCTGGAAGATGGCCTTCCTTTTGGCTATTGTTTCAGTTCGCCGGGTAGCAGAGTTACAGGCCTTGTCTTGTAAACCTCCTTACCTGGTGTTCCACAAGGATAAGGCTGTGCTTCGCACTACCAAGGAATTCTTACCCAAGGTTGTGTCCGAGTTTCACATCAATCAGGAGATTGTGGTTCCCTCTTTCTGCCCTGATCCTTCATCTGACAAGGAAAGAGATCTCCATCTGTTGGATGTGGTGCGTTGCCTCAAGTTTTATGTTCATCGCACCGAGTCTATCAGGAAGTCTGACGCTCTATTCGTCATTCCTGAGGGGCCTAGGGCAGGGAGACCGGCTTCCAAAGTTACCATTGCCTCTTGGATTAAGGCTACTATCCGTGAAGCCTACAAGTTGAGGAATAAGCATGTTCCCTTCCGGGTGACTGCCCATTCCACCAGATCTATTGGGGCCTCTTGGGCCTACAAGAATCAAGCTTCTGCTGATCAACTGTGCAGAGCGGCCACTTGGTCCTCTGTGCACACTTTTTCTAAGCACTATCGAGTTGATGTACTGGCTTCGGCTGATGCCAGTTTTGGAAGGAAGGTCCTGGAGGCAGTCTTGCCTGTGTAGGTCTTCCGCTCTGTGATCCTTAGTGCTTCCTTACTGTTGAGCCCGGTTGGCTCTGGTTTCGTGTGCTGTGTTAGTTCAGGGATTTTTCCCTTGGTTGGTGTCCGTTGACACTTACAGTTTGGGCTATGTTATTAACTGGGTCATAGCAGTTCTAGTGACTTGGGCCTTGCGCCTGGTCCTTGCCTTACTTCCCGCCTCTGGATCAGCTCAATGTTTGTACATCCCAGAGTACCAGTGACCTGTATTGGACGACAGTGAAAATAGGATTTTAGTCTTACCTGTTAAATCCTTTTCACTTAGTCCATACAGGTCACTGGTCTCCCACCCTGTCAAGGGACCAGTCTTGGCTCTCCTGTGGCATCCAGTGGGAGACCGTTCGGGCATGCTCACAGGAGTCTTTCTTTTTGCTTACCTGAGGTCAGTTTTAGGGTCTCAAATCAATCTAAGTGGCTCTGGCCAGAAGGTGGCTTAAGTAAGAGGGGAGGCTCCGCCCCTTGCAAATCATTTGCATAGTTGTTCCTGCCTATTAAAGGGGACTTACGCCTCCCAGAGTACCAGTGACCTGTATGGACTAAGTGAAAAGGATTTAACAGGTAAGACTAAAATCCTATTTTTTGTGCAGAAAACGTTTTTTTTTTTTTTTTTTAAATGAGTAACATGTTAAACTTTTTCGCTAAATGCTCTAACTAATGAGCATTACTTTTCTATATATGATAGATCCACTTTAAATAAGTGCTAAATTCATTCCACAAAAATATTAACTTCCTGTATTCTAGGGTCTTCTACACACTAAGGGAGTTACACTATGAAATGTGGAACAATCTTGTTGCAAACCAATTGCACTATAGGGAAAATTCCCAGAATTCTCATTACGATTACTAATCACGTGTGACAGCTCCCCTAATGGGGGTCTGATAATGACCGCTCTGGTCTTGAATCGGTAGTACTCACAAGGCTCCAGCAGGAGTGCTGAGAGTAAAAAATACATGGTGGTCCCTTAAAGGGATAGCAATGGCTTAAATGAATAAAAAGTAATATTGTAGATAATGCAAAAAGAAATCGATTGGTGCAAGTCCTATCTCTCAAACCTTTATGGTTTGAAATATAGAACGTTTTAGTGTTCTCCTGTCACTGATGTCAGCTGTAAAGCTGACAGCAGGAGATGACGTCGGCCGACTCAAGGCGGCTCTTCAGCAAAGCCGAGATACCGAAATCTAAAAAGATATACTTCACTGGAATGGTCTACAAAGTGTGCCTGGTTTGCAAGCACACTTTGTAGACCGTTCCAATGAAGTTTTTTTTTTTTTAGATTTCGGTATCTCGGCTCTGATGAAGAGCCACCTGCCAGTCCGTGGACCAGGATCTCCTGCTGTCAGCTTACAGCTGACATCAGAGAAAGGGGAGGGAGAGGTGGACTGTAAAATTTTATATCTCTCAAACCATAAAGGTTTAGGAGATATGATTTGCACCAATCGATTTCTTTTTGCCTTATCTACAATATTACTTTTTATTCATTTAAGCCATTACTAACCCTTTAATGCAATTTATCCATAATGGTCCTAGCATGTCATCTGTCACTAATGAGTTAAATAAATTGGGATTTTTATTCGATTCCTTTAGTGCAGTAAGTTTGCTCCGGAATTACATAGTACAACAGGCAGTATGTATGTG
This sequence comes from Rhinophrynus dorsalis, assembly GCA_037306005.1. Classification (NCBI taxonomy): domain Eukaryota; kingdom Metazoa; phylum Chordata; class Amphibia; order Anura; family Rhinophrynidae; genus Rhinophrynus; species Rhinophrynus dorsalis. The sequence continues at coordinate 38,023,021 of CM074720.1, read as the reverse complement.
AGATCTTCTAGCATGCAAGTGAATACAGTAAATGTTCTCTTGACACAGATGGATGGATGTCTGCCAGCGAACAAGAATCCAGAAGATCAAGCCAATTAATAGTTTCAACTGTGCAATTAGGAGCTCACACAAGCGCTGCCAGAATCCAAGGCCAAATCCTGAATAAATTAATGAAAAAAGGTCGAGATACTCTTGGAGCGCCCAAACATAAAAAAGTAAGTTTAATAAAACATGATTTGTACCTCATGAGCAGGTAATATTTCAGCGTACAGTACACTGGAGAATGACATTGTCGCAGGGCTGTCGCTTATTACGCTGGATGGCAGAGAAATGTTACAGGTGCTGGGTTAATCCTTTGAGTGCCTGAGGGGTATGCAACGCATTGCAAAGCAACGTGTTGCATGCCCCTCTGGCACTCAAAGGGTTAAAAACTGACCTCATTTGGTAAAAAAGTGCAGAAATAATAAGCATAAATTACAGCGTTCTCAGAACTTTGCAAAATAACAGTAAACTTTTTATGGAAAAATATATTTCCTGTTATATGAGGGTATACCAATCAATGGCAGATTTTTCATTCAAGTATTATGGCTCATGCTCATTTCTTTAATCGGACTCTTAGCAATAGCGCCACCTAGTGTCCAAAAAGGCAATTTTGTTATATTACACTCTGGGAGACTTAAAGGGATAGTAATACTTCATTTTATATTTATTTTATTTTGTAGGCATTGAAAAAAACATGAAGAACGATATGTCGTATCTCTCAAATCTTTATAGTTTAAGAGATATTCACAAGCAAAGTTTCCCCTCCCGCCCCTTTTACCTAGTGTAAGCCATCTCTTCTCAGATGTGAAATCTGGTCCATAGATCAGACAGATAACAGAAGGGGACAATCTTCTTCCTATGAGAACAATGAAAGCCCTGCTCCCCTTGACAAGCTTTTCAGGGTTTTCCCTTATCTTAATTGAAGATTGTCCCTCTCTGCAGTCTACCTGGGCACCTCCCTTCTGATCTGGCTGAGCAGTGTTACATCAGTAAAAGGGGCGGGAGGGGGATACTTTGTCATTGAATTACTCTTGAACTACAACTCTGACAGAATTGAAATAACACTCTCCAAAGTCCAAATACTAGGATGATTTATTAGAGCTGCTTTTATTATGAAACATTACTATCCCTTTAATGGAGATGCACTAAAGTGTGATAAAGAGGTGATAAAGCAGAGGTGACTTCTCCAGTGATATCCCTTCTCCAAGTCCTATGTTATTCTATGGAGCCTATGTACTAAGATTTCTCCAACTTTGGAGATCTTATTGCATGACTCCATTGAATAATATAGGACCTGGAGAAGGGATATCACTGGAGCAGAGCCGGATCATCCATTATGGCACCCCAGGCTACTGCCTAGGGCCCAGGAAATATGAGGGGTCCTGCCTCCAGACGAGGGTTCACAGACAGAGGCCCAGCGGTTCCTGCTGCTATCATCCTGTATCAGACGCCCTTTTTATTAAGAGACCAACATCATCCAGTTGCTCACACTTCCATTAGAGCCACAATGCCAGTACCTACTAGCAGCACTCTGTGTCAGAAGCACAGGATCAAGAGCTGTGGGGCCCCAAATTGGTTCCTTGCCTAGGGCCCTATGGAGCCTAAATCCGTCTCTGCAATGGAGAAGTAATCTCGGCTTTTTCACCTCTTTATCACACCTTAGTGCATAACCCCCCCTGAGTCATTGACTACAGCTCTCCGTGGTAAGTGATGGAAACAGCACCACTGGTTGTCCAGAATCAAAAACTACAGCTTATTTTAAAAACAAATTCTTCTGAATTAATCTTTGAATGGCAAAAATCTCCCAGCATTTGGGAGCACCCTTGTTTTACTTAAAAGCAAAAAGTTCTGTAACATATATATTAACCTTTTGTGTGCCAGACAAGTATCCAACATATTGCATTGCAGTGCAATGGATACCTTTCTGGGGCTCAAAGGGGTTAATTAAAAAAAAAGTTTACTGTTCTTTGAACCACTGAAGGACCAGAGGAAACATTTTACTTGCGGTACGTCTGCCTAATGCCAAGTTGCTATGCCTTTTTACTCAGCAAATTCCCCAGTTATCCCCGCTTGCATGAAAGGGTGTGTAGGGTAGGGGTGTATGGGCATCTTGGAGCATTTTGTTCCACTTTACCTTGTCTAACCCTCTGAGTGCCAGAGTGGTTCTCAACGCCATGCTCTGCAATGTGTTGCGTACCCCTCTGTCACTCAAAGGGTTAAAGCCATTCAGTAAATAAGGCAGGGGGGCACCTGGCATAGCTTTCCTCTATGTTCCTGTGTATTCTATGTGGGAGGCATTGTCCGCATTATAGTTTTAGCAGCGACTTCATGTTTGCGTGTGTGCACTCAAGTGATCATGAATACCTGGAGGTACAATGGAGGTTAACGTTGTAGTGTAGAAAATGAGCGACATTGGCAGATTCGTGCTTTCTCCCGGTGACGGACGACACCACCCTGGACTAGGGCTCCATCGTGGGGTTGTACATGTTCCCTTGGAAGAATGAGCTCCAGGATGAAAAGCGGAACAACATAACTTTATTCCACATCACCAACATGACAACAGCAACAGTGGAGCATCTGAGTGACACCCACAGCACTAGAACACCCTCTACCTGAACTACACTAATAATTACAACCCACTCCTTACCTTAATATGGCCTCTAGTAACTTTCCTCTTGTACCTTCATAACATCTGCAATCAGTCCTGGATGTCATGTGCTGGAGGCAGACATGACAGATGATAGCAGGACCCCAGGACCTCAAACGCTGCTTTACAGCACAAGGTAATTGTAACCTTTTTAGTCCCAGAGTGGTGTACAGCTCATTGCTTCACAATACATTACAAACCCCCTCTGGTCCTTAAAGGGTTAAGTAAGCCCATGCAGTCTGCCTGGTTCAGCTGACTAAAACTGCCAGCAACTGTCATGTCCGCCTCCATGGATGGGATACCCACAACTGATTGAAGAAGTTATCTCTTGAACAAAGACTCAAGGGAAATATTGAAAGGGGCCACTTGTATTTTCAGGTCATATTAAGGTAAGCGGGGAGCTATTATTAGGGGGGTCTTATGGGTGTCCTCAGAAATTTTTTCGGGAGGGAAGGCAAAGTCATAATTGGACCACCAAGCCCGCCCACCCAGCCCCTAAGTTTATATGCCCTGCTCATTATTCTTACCGACTGTCACTCTTTTCTTCAGGTGGCTGTGTTTATTGATGACCTGAACATGCCAATCCCAGAGAAATATGGATCCCAGCCACCACTGGAGCTGATTCGGCAGTTTTTGGAGCTGGGGGGATTTTATGACACCAAAACACTTACCTGGAAGGTAAGTCTAAACAGTCAGTGGTTCTCAATCTTTTTATGTACAAGGAACCCCGGACGGCCAGTGTGGAATTATCAGGGACGAATTTTCCTAAGAAACCTGAAGGAGTTCTGGGAAAAAACATTTGCACTATAGAGGAGAACTAAACATTCCAGGAATCTGGGGGATTTTTAGCTCTCCGCTGTAGTGAAAATGGTTTGTCCCAGAACTCCTCCACTTTTCTTTGGAACATACAGCACTAAAAGATTCATAGGTCACTGTAAGAGTATAACGAAGTGTTCCAAGTACATGAACATATAATTATTTCGCAATCAGAATGACACAAGTATATTTATTGTACTTATAAAATTCCATAATTACACATCTGAAACCCAACATTCTCATTTTTCCCCACAGTCGTCATAGAACAAAAAAATGGCAACCTCAGCTGGTGGCCATGATATACCAACTCCTCATGGCACACCCTGATTGCCAACCACTGCAGATTGTCCTATGTCTTTAGCTGGCTGGGGATGATGGGAGTTGTCTTCTCCAACAGCTGAAGAGCCAGCAGTTTACTTCCCCCGTCCTAAACGGTATATCCACTCCAGTGTGTGTTACCTAGGGAAATGTTTCGAAAAGAAATAAACCAATATCTGATGACTCTTTGGGTGTTATGTATAAAGACAAACGTGGAACAATTGTGTGCAAATTAACGGTACTATAATGAGACATATAAAATATTTAACCCCTTGACATCCCACATCAAGGGGTTAAAAACCCCATTTAAATCAATGGTACATTTCCTAATAGCAGCTTACAGGGCTGGATTTCCAAACAGGCAGAGTAGGCAACTGCCCGGAGCTCCAGATTTTTATGAGGCGCCTCAACAGATCTGGACACACCCACATTCTGGATTGTGGGTGTGGCCAGTGCTATTTCAATGCCCCTGCTCCTGTTTTATTCCCCTTTACAGGCTATTATTTAACCCCTTGGGTGCTAGAGAGAGCAATGGAGATCTGTGTAGCATCTAAGAGGTTACAGCTAATTTTGTCCTTGCTTGTTATGGGCCTTAGGTATTTTCTGTTCCAGTAAATGGTGGATGGGACTGGGGGTGGGCCCATGTGAGGATTGGGGGTGTGATTATGGGTGGAGTTAAGGACATCTAGAAGTCCTTGCCTAGGGCACCTGGGATGTAAATCTGGCCCTGGCAACTTAGTTGATGAGGCTGAAAAAAGACATGAGTTCATCAGCCTTTGTCATCACCACTGAGGTAATTTGGGCCTTCTTCTTTCCTAACGTGTTCAGCTGTGTGATTGGACAATATGGCACCTCCAATCACTTTCTTTTTTCTAATGAGACCAATTGTGTATGCCTGGACCATAACACAATATTAGACATTTGCTCTCTTTCTAACACCTCCCATCTATTTCTATTTGATGAAAGTCTTCTTAAAGGGGAACTACCACCCCACAAGAACTGTATCTTAATTAAGTCTTCATCTGCCGACTAGCTGCTTAGTAGCGCTAGTCGCCAGAAATATTACCTGGTTTAAAAGATTTTCAACCGGCCGGCTCCAAAAGGGACTGACAGCGCAGGCGCACGGACGTCACGGACGTCACTATGGCAAGATGCCGTGCTTCCTGCTACTGTCAGCCTCCGAATAAGTTGAAAATCTTTTAAACCAGGTAATATTTCTGGCGACTAGCGCTACTAAGCAGCTAGTTGCCAGATAAAAACTTAATTAAGATACAGTTTTTACGGGGTGGTAGTTCCTCTTTAACCCCTTAAGGACTGGCCGATCATGCATGCGGCTGGCACTTAAGGACCACGGACCATTTTTTTTTCTTGCCGCATCCGGTTCAGGGCTCCCTGAACGCCGTGCAGCCGTGCGGGGAACCCTGAATTCCATGATGGTTCTGGCACGTCATGGGTCCTTATGGCTCACCAGCTCATGACGTGCCAGGACCATCAAGTGTCCTTAAGGGGTTAAGCAGCACCTGCACGTCTTTTATACCAGGGTGTTGATCACACGTCTTGGTATACAGGTTCCTCTTTCTGTAGAACTGCTGAATATTCTGGATTTTTTGGATGATTATAATTAGAAAGTATTTATTGTTTCTAACAGAATGTTCAGGATATTTCATTGATAGCGGCCTGTGCTCCACCTGGTGGGGGGAGACATGAGATCAGCCCACGTCTGCTCAAACACTTCTGCATGTTGGTCCTTCCTCATCCTTCCGTGCAGGCATTACAGCATATTTTTCAGGTAATCATTAACTGGAATGAGAATGTGTATTGAACAGGATAGTCCTTTCAGCTGGACTACATCAAAAAAAAGGTTTAAAAAAAAACCTCTTTTAATTGTACTAGGACTTGTTATTCTAAATGCAGGAGTTGTTTCACTTACTAGGTTATAAAAAAGCCTTAAAAAGATAAGTCCATTATAGTACCAATAAAGACTTGGCAATATCATACTGTACTGAAAATAACGAGTTATATAGCCCTTACCTTGTGTGATTCAATCAGAGTTCAGCCACAAAGCTGATGAGATAGATCAGTTGGTTAATGTGCCAGCTGTAGAATCTGTCCAAGCCGCAAGGTTGCAGGTTCTATTCCCGGCAAGGTCAGCTCAGCCTTTCACCCTTGTGAGGTAGATAAAATAAGTCTAGTACATATTTGAAAACAGTAGACAATCTCAATGTATTCTTCCTGGTACAAAAAAAACACCAGGAGCTCATCTCAAAGTTGTATATATGATTTTTTAATGGATGCAATAAAATCAAGTCAAGATAATGGAATCGATAAAATGAAGATGTAATGAATGAAAAGGATGTTTCCAAATTCTCATTCTCTTGTTTCCACTGTGACATTTCTGTGCCACTAATCATATTTGGCCCTGTCCACCACAGATAGAAGATACACTATAGAAAGGACAGGTAGAGCACAAAGATAACCCAGAGGAGGGACCTCTAAGGGCGCTGTTTAATGATTTACACTGATAAATACACAGTGCTCACAACTGCTCACTTATATTGTACCCACATTTTGAGCACTGTGTTTTCATCAACGTAAGAGTTCACTGCTTTGTTTTTTCTTAGTGTGATCTCTGTTCTCTCTCAAATACATACTTGTGTGTCTTCCCCCCAATCAAATAAAGAAGAAAAGAGAGCAGGAGATTTATAGTTACCACTGCAGTGCTTGAAATAAAAATGTGTGTGTATGTGTGTCTATGTTTGTTACTGTGTGTGTACTTGTGCAAGTACTCACCACTGTGAAACAACGTGCCCCCAATGGTGCTATGCAAATGGAAAATTTCCGCCTGGGAACTCTCAGGGATTTGACACATATTTCATGTAGAAGGGCCAGTTTCTCAGGGTGAGAGAGTCCAGTGTTATGTACTATAAGATATTCGCCATATACCTGCTTATTTAGTCACTGAATCAGTGTCATTTCTACTAGAAAGAGAAGAGGAGATGTTCTGCTTGTCTTGTGTTTGCCCAAGCAGTGATATTCTGAAGTTGTAGCATGTTGGGAATTCTGAGGACTCATTAGATCATCTGGGTTATCTCAATTATGGAAATATCGCACTAGAATCTACATTTTGGGGAACTTAAGGGCTTAATGTCACAACGATCTCATGGTCAGCTCATTTTGAAAGTTCCAAGTATGAACCTAAGGCAGCACGCTGAAACTTATATGCACTCATGCACTGGACACATGGCAGCCTATGTTCTGCCACACAAATTGTTCAGACTGGCAACTTTGGAGGTTACAGTGCTTTGAGCAGCTTCCAACAACTGACCAGCCCACCTGGGACTTGGCCAATAATATATGGTTTAGCCCCACTTTTGATGTGTGCAGGGAAATCAGAACATCGGATGTAAATAAACATGGATGGCTTGGCATATGCTGAAATGTAGAGCATCCAAGTCAACTGAGTGAACAAAGCCCTATCCTGATTTCTTAGATTGCTTTGCACGTACTAGAATTGGGTATCCTTTTGAAGTGTCGCCCTCTAGTTGGTGACCATCAAAAAGGCGAGATCATAATGTCTCCCGAATCAAAAGGCAACATCACAATGACGCCTGCATCAACAGGGAGATATTCTTATGTCGCACGCCTAAGGGTTACCAACTAGAGGGCGACATTTCAATAGTAGATACAGCTGATGTTGCACTTATATACAGACACAAAGATGGGGAAAGAGAGTGATGGAGACAAGAGGGAGACAGGGTGAGAGAAACAGAGATATGGAGACATTGGAAGTAGAAAAAGAAGGGGGTGATGGACATGAAGAAATGAGGGAAAGAGGGGGATCTTTACCTGCTGCACTGGCTCCACAATCTGCATAGAACTGGCATAAGCAGCTTTGGCTCTCCGAATGTTGGGGCCTGCAACTCCCATCATCCCAGTCCCCAACTGCTGGTAAGCCAAAGGTTGCCTATGTCTGTACTAGACAATGCAAACACTTAATCATTTATAAATACCAGTGGGGTTTTTATCAGTGATTATACTAGCCCCAGAGAGCTGTGTATCTGATTCTCTGATATCTCCACTAGTTGAGAAATAGATTCCCTTGTACATTAACATGCATATCTCTTTACATATTACTGTAATTATTGCCATTTACTAATGTAATCAGTATATCTAACTGCTTCTAAACCGCTTTACTAACCAGTTTATTTAACATGCTCGAGAGGTTTCCATCGCATCACACTGCAATGCAGTTGACCTGTCCTGTAAATAAGGGTCACGCAAGAAAGAGCATAACCTAATAAAATGTAATTTATTGTGCTCTTCATCCATAATAAACATATGTAAACTGACATGCCATTTTTCTTTCCTTTAGGTTCAATTAGGTTCCTTTTTGAAAAGCAATAATTTTTTGGCCGATATCCAGAAGTGCAGAGATTTCTTGTCTTCCTCCTCAATTGCCATTTATTTTAAGATGTGCCATAACATGTTAGCAACACCGGCCAAATGCCACTACACCTTTAACTTAAGGGATCTGTTTAAGGTAATATTGTAACAGAATGAAAGAAGGATATTTTGCCAATGCTTTTTTTCATTCTTAGTGTCAAGATGGTCAACAAAAAGAGTTGCCCATCTGTTGTTGTTATTGTTTTTTGTGTGTGTGTGTGTGTGTTTGTTTTTTTCAAACAATGGCCCCTAAGGACCAGCCACATGCGTGGCTGACACTTAACCCTTTGAGTGCCAGAGGGGTGCACAAAGCATTGCAAAGCGTTGCATACCCCTCTGGGTGTGATCCGGTTCAGGGCTCCCCGAACAGTGTGCGGGCCGCGTGGGGAGCCCTGAAATCCATGATGGTTGTGGCACATCATGGGTCCTTATGGCTCACCAACCCATGACGTGCCAGGACCTTCATGTGTTCTTAGGGGGTTAAGGCTTTGAGTAGCAGAGGGTACACAATGCATTGCAATGCATTGTATACTCCTCTGCCATTCAAAGGGTTAATGTGAAGCTCAGCAACACAGCAGTGTATATACAATGGATATTAATGTACAGTGTGTACATTAATATATGCAAAGAGCTGGTCAGAGATGCTCAACTAGGAACGAGCCTGCACTAGAATTGAGCAGGCTCCAGGGTGCAATCTCCATTAGCTCACTAGTGCCTTTCACAGAGAGGAAATAACGTAAAGCACATCATACTGATCCTCCCAAAAGGCAGTCCAGCCATGAAGTGCCAAGCAATTCCTCTCTGTACAAGAGAAGCAGCCAACCCCAGACGTACGTTTCGGCCGTGCTGGGTCTCGTCAGTTAGCTGCAGTTCATCTCTCTAGGCACTGTGAGCAAATGGTCCACGTCTAGATTCCCCTGTTACCCTTAGGTTAACTGATCCCAAGGTTAATTTGCATATGCAAATAGCTGGTCAGAGATGCTCAACTAAGAACGAGCCTGCACTAGAATTGAGCAGGCTCTATAGAAATGGTGTCCTACCCAGGGTGCAATTTCCTTTAGCTCACTGGTGCCTTTCACAGAGAGGAAATAACCTAAAGCACATCATACTGATCCTACCAAAAGGCAGTCCAGCCACGAAGTGCCAAGCAATTCCTCTGTGTACAAGAGAAGCAGCCAACCCCAGACGTATGTTTCAGCCTAGTTGAGCGTTTCTGACCAGCTCTTTTCGTATATTAATATACATTATACATATAAACACTCAAGTGTGTACAATGTGTAGATTGCTAGTACATTATATTGTGTGTACAGTGTGTACGCTAGTATATACTATAAATATATACTAGTTGAAGAGCCCGGGTACGCGGGTCACAGTGGCACCCAGCAACAGCCGCGATGCACTAATGCACAGTAGAGATTGCCAGCACAGTGGCTGATATGGAGCTGGGTGCTCCGAATTCAAACCGCGCGCAGAGAGGACTACGGTCTGAATTTGGAGCCCAGCTCCGTTATCAGCCGTCTGTACTGTGCATGACTGCAGCGTGTGCAGTCGTCTCTACTGTGCATGATGGCTTCTGACAAACACACACTTAGTGAGTTATTATATAGGATAGATTCCTGTGTGTATAATGTGATATACACTCCTGACTCTACAGGTACATTAATATACATTATATATAGTCCTCATTGAGCTATAACACATTATATAAATGGCTAGTGAATCAATAGTGGGCCAGGAACGGTCTTGCATCATCGGAGTGTCCTGTCAGTGAGTTGTTTTAAATTAATTTATCTGTAGGTACTACAAGGATTGCTTCAGGCCAATGAGTCCGTTATTGTAACTAAAGATGCCGCAGCCCTGCTCTTAGTAAATGAGATAACACGCGTGTTCCATGATCGTCTCGTTGAGGGAAAGGACAGAGATATGTTTTATCAGTTTCTGTCTGATGAGCTTCATAATTACTTCAAGGTAAATAGAGTATATTATAGTTTCTAGTAAATATGTTTACTAGTGCACATGTACTGGTTCCATCACCTTTAAATTAACGTTGTTGTAAGAAAATATATATATTGCAGAGTTTTTCATGGTGAATAAAACAAGGGTGTTCTCGTTGCTGGGAGATGCTTCATACTAAGGTGTTACAGCTTAAAGGGATAGTAATGTTTCATAATAAAAGCAGCTCTAATTAATCATCATAGTATTTGGACCTTGGAGAGTGTTATATCAATACTGTCAGACTTGTAGTTTAAGAGTAATTCAATGACAACGTGTCCCCCTCCCGCCCCTTTTACTGATGTAACACTGCTCAGCCAGATTAGAAGGGAGGTGCCCAGGTAGACTGCAGAGAGGGACAATCTTCAATTAAGATAAGGGAAAACCCTGAAAAACTTGTCAAGGGCGGCAGGGCTTTCATTGTTCTCACAGTAAGAAGATTGTCCCCTGCTGTTATCTGTCTGGTCTATGGACTGCATTCCACATCTGAGAAGAGATAGCTTACACTAGGTAAAAGGGGCGGGGAGGGGAAACTTTGCTTGTGAATATCTCTCAAACCATAAAGGTTTGAGAGATAAGACTTATATCGTTCTTCATGTTTTTTTAATGCCTACCAAATAAAATAAAGATAAAACGAAGTATTACTATCCCTTTAAACCAGAGAACAAATTGATTATTTTCTTGTCTTTAGAGAACTTTTGTCCTCAACAGTTATTCTTCATTGTAAAATTGTAGCAACATCGCCACCTATTGACATTTCAGAATTTGATTTAAAAAAAAAAATCAAATCTGTTCGAGCTGTATGCATATAATTTTCTTTGTCATAATACAACTATATTGTACTTTTAAAATAAATAATATTGCATGTTGTCTTTTTTCAGCAATTGTCCTTGTCCTCAGTTCTAACTTCAAAGTATAAGAAGATGCTGGCACTTTGAAAAAAGTTACCCATTAGAGTGGAATTGTATTCCAAGTGTTAACACTTTCTTAATTTTGAGAATAGGTTAAAGAGATGGAGGGGTTAACCCTTTTTTTTATACTAGAGAACAAGAACAATTTCGACCTTTTTTAGTATGTCTTTGTTCAACCAGATCTTCTCTCTAATTCATTTAGTACATCCACACAAATTGTATACCATTTTTTAAGAATGAGTAGGGCTTTCTTTTGATGCTATATTTATATGTATAACCTGTTATTTATTCTGATAATAATAATAATAATAATAATTAAAAAATGGAAAAAATTACAGCATTTTTATAGGTTTTCCTGTAATGATTTGTACTCAGTGCATATTGTAACAGGGACTGAATACAAAGTTTGAACATTCTCTCATACCTCCCAAGTGTCCCCTTTTTAGGAGGGACAGTCCCTCTGAGACTCAAATCCCTATGTCCCTCTTTCCTACCATAAGGTTCCTCTTTCTATGAGATCAGACTGTGTTGTATTTATATAAGTGTATCACCCTGGTGTCCCTGTGTTTAGGAGATCAGAGTGTGTGGTGTGTATAGAAGTGTATCACCCTGGTGTCCCTGTGTTTAGGAGATCAGACTGTGTGGTGTGTATATGTGTATCACCCTGGTGTCCCTGTGTTTAGGAGATTAGACTGTGTGGTGTGTATATAAGTGTATCACCCTGGTGTCCCTGTGTTTAGGAGATCAGACTGTGTGTTGTGTATATAAGTGTATCACCCTGGTGTCCCTGTGTTTAAGAGATCAGACTGTGTGGTATGTATATAAGTGTATCACCCTGGTGTCCCTGTGTTTAGGAGATCAGACTGTGTGGTGTGTATAGAAGTGCATCACCCTGGTGTCCCTGTGTTTAGGAGATCAGATTGTGTGGTGTGTATATATAAGTGTATCACCCTGGTGTCCCTGTGTATAGGAGATCAGACTGTGTAGTGTGTATATAAGTATATCACCCTGGTGTGACTGTGTTTAGGAGATCAGACTGTGTGGTGTGTACATAAGTGTATCACCCTGGTGTCCCTGTGTTTAGGAGATCAGACTGTGTGGTGTGTATATAAGTGTATCACCCTGATGTCCCTGTGTTTAGGAGATCAGACTGTGTGGTGTATATAGAAGTGTATCACCCTGGTGTCCCTGTGTTTAAGAGATCAGACTGTGTGGGATGTATATAAATGTATCACCCTGGTGTCCCTGTGTTTAGGAGATCAGACTGTGTGGTGTGTATATAAGTGTATCACCCTGGTGTCCCTGTGTTTAGGAGATCAGACTGTGTGGTGTGTATAGAAGTGTATCACCCTGGTGCCCCTGTGTTTAGGAGATCAGACTGTGTGTTGTGTATATAAGTGTATCACCCTGGTGTCCCTGTGTTTAAGAGATCAGACTGTGTGGTATGTATATAGGTGTATCACCCTGGTGTCCCTGTGTTTAGGAGATCAGACTGTGTGGTGTGTATAGAAGTGCATCACCCTGGTGTCCCTGTGTTTAGGAGATCAGATTGTGTGGTGTGTATATATAAGTGTATCACCCTGGTGTCCCTGTGTATAGGAGATCAGACTGTGTGGTGTGTATATAAGTATATCACCCTGGTGTGACTGTGTTTAGGAGATCAGACTGTGTGGTGTGTACATAAGTGTATCACCCTGGTGTCCCTGTGTTTAGGAGATCAGACTGTGTGGTGTGTATATAAGTGTATCACCCTGATGTCCCTGTGTTTAGGAGATCAGACTGTGTGGTGTATATAGAAGTGTATCACCCTGGTGTCCCTGTGTTTAAGAGATCAGACTGTGTGGGATGTATATAAATGTATCACCATGGTGTCCCTGTGTTTAGGAGATCAGACTGTGTGGTGTGTATATAAGTGTATCACCCTGGTGTCCCTGTGTTTAGGAGATCAGACTGTGTGGTGTGTATAGAAGTGTATCACCCTGGTGTCCCTGTGTTTAGGAGATCAGACTGTGTGGTGTGTATAGAAGTGTATCACCCTGGTGTCCCTGTGTTTAGGAGATCAGACTGTGTGGTGTGTATAGAAGTGTATCACACTGAGCCACAGAAATAAAACTCACATTATTAATGTTTGTTTAAATTTCAGTATGTGTTTATAAATCAGTCTGTCTAAAAATAATTTGATCTTGTTCTAAATAATTTATTTAGTAACACAAGAGATGTCAATAGTTCATGAAATAACCTAAAAATATTTTTAATGCGATATCCACCAGTCATACCCCCAGCAACACCACCTAAAATAAAAGTGCTCCCTCTCTGGCCATTCAAAGCTTTGGGAGGTATGTTCTTTGTCTCTCTCTGTCTCATGATAACAGTGAGGAGGAGAGAGGCAGGAAGAGAACAGTGACAAAGGCAATGTTTACTTGCATTGCCTTTGCCACGTGGCTCCATTTACACATGTGATCACTGTAGCAACATTCACATGTACAGAACCTCTAGGGAACAGCTGATACTGACTGCTCCGGTCCTGGAGCAGTCAGTTATAGCCTTCACACCATAATCACAGTGCACCCAGCATTAAGGTGTTAAACAGGCAAAAAAGTTTTAAAACTTATCCTGTATTATAAACACTTAATTCTTGCAACATTTTATTGCCCCCATTAAAAATATCTCCTAAATACCTTCTTAAATTTAAATAGAGCTCAAGACTTTGAATAAAATCCTACTTATATTTCATGGTGGCACTACCTGCTCAGTAACCCATTGCTTTGCAATTTGTTAGAGACGTCATTAGCATCCATGTTGTTTTGTATGGAATTTTATGATACAAGAAAAATGTTTTTGGTTAACCCTTTGAGTGCAAAGCAATGTGTTGCATACCCCGCTGGGTTAAGTCTGATTAAATCTGATATTCATATGGGTGAAGGAAAGGCATATCCTTTTATTTTTAAAGGAAGAGTAATTTTATATGGCAAATATATGGGGGTTCTCCCACTTCTGAAAAATTCTTTATTTAATAGTTAAAACAGTTCAAGATAATTCCTCTCTGTTTCAGTGTCTGGAGAATTTTACAGGTGATTAACAGAAATTCTCCATAGAAGCCAATGAAACAGCTCCAACTAGTGGTCATCTTTATAGAATACATTTTTTTATTGTGAAATAAAGAGACAAGTTTGATGGGTTATACATTTTGATTGAATTAGTTGTCAGCATAGATATTAATAATATATACAATTTATTTAATAATAAAACTATACTATACCGTTGAATAAAGTGATGAACATCTTGGTGAGTGATCCTGTTCTCAGACTGGGTTGACCAAGCACAATCGACACTCTCCCCGTAGACAGATCACTGTTACGATCTTGTTACCTTGAGTTTCAAGATGTCCCGTTTCCATCCCTGTGACATTGTCTTAACATGAATGAAAAATAAATTGACGTTTGAAAATATTATCAAGACAGATTTAACAGTGAGGGTCCTAATGTTTTTTTCTGTTTTTTTCGTCATTAGATTTCCTGGCCCAAGAAGAAACTGATGGAGGAATCTGTGCAGTTTGTTGACTTTTTAGATATGAATACATCTGCTAAACACAGAATTTATCGGCCCGTCACCAATCATAAACAGCTGATATCCAGACTGGATGAATATCGGATGAGAATGAAAATGAGTTCAGCCAGCGCAGGAGGGGTAAGTACTTGTGTCTTAACCCCTTGACTGGCACTCAAAGGGTTAATCATCTGTGGCCATTTATTTCCAATAGAGGAGATTTATAAACTTGGCGTTATGACAAATGTGGAGTAAAAGTGGCCTAAAAATGAAGGTCTTCATTTAAAAACACAATTGCAGCAGTTTTGGAAGCCTTAACACCACATAGTTGTGTTTTGGGGAAAAGGGACTGTACAGCTGGCGAAAATTCTGGCGTGGCGAATTTATAAATAAATGTCACTAATTGACATTGCGATACTGTACCTAAGAAAATCAAGTTTGAGCTGCAATACTTCTCTGCAGTGGGAGTATAACAATATGTGGATAAGCACTTAAGTCTTAAAGAGATGATATATAATAAAAGATGGTATTGAGGTGTATGGAAGTGCAAATTTACACTTTATTGAACACAGTAGAAATTCAGGTGTACCTGTAACAATCAAATATTTAAAGCAGAACCACCACCTCCTCTAAAGTCACCCTGCAATATTTATGCAGGTGGCTACTAACTTTGTAATCATTATTTTACCTCTCAAAAGTGCCCACTAATAAAGTTATCCTTAAGGTTCCGAGACTGACGGCCAGGTTACTGCAGTCTGTGCGCCTGCACCGTCAGTCTCTTCCGGAGCCGTCCGGGCCAGTGCAATGCCTGTGAAGAGGACTGACAGTGCAGGCGCGCATTCAAGATGTCCGCGGTGATGCCTGGCTTCCGGTCTCGGAACCTAAAGGATAACTTTATTTGTGGGCACTTTTGAGAGGTAAAATAATGATTAGTAAGCTAGTCGCCACCTGCATAAGTAGTGCAGGGCGACTTTAGTGGAGGTGGTAGTTCCACTTTAAATTATAAGCTCTTTAGCAATACATTATATCAGTATGCACTAAATATATTTATGTATTAACGCATAAAGTAGCTAAAGTCTCCGTAATTTAAAACAGCGATTTACCAGGATTTAGTATTCAAGAGGATTCTTTTTAGACACTTGAATTATAATGCCGATTCCACTTGTCCAGTACAGTGGGCAGGGTTCCTTTCCTCCCTTCTTACAGGCACATGCACACATAGACACCAAGAGGGGCTTGAGCACCTACCCTTTTTGTCCAAAGTGCCCTTGTGCCCTTTTAACAAAAAAAAAAACAAAACGCTGCCTCGCCGCCCGCACTAACCCCCCCACCGCCCAGTCAGGTCTGTGCCTCCTTCAGGACAGACCTGTAGATGCTGCGCTCCCTCGTCAGCTCTTTAGTATTACAGAGCGCTGGGAGATGACATCATCTCCCAGCGCTCTGCATGAAGAGAACACCGTGGGGGAGCTCCAGCAGCTACAGGTCTGTGCCAAAGGAGGCACATACAGACCTCTCCTGCCGCTGGACCACCAGGGAAGAGGTAGGAAACGTACACTGGGGGGCAATGTGGAAATGATGGGGCAATATGGATCTGATGGGGGGCAAGATGGAGATGATGTCAATGTAGAGATGATGGGGCAATGTATGTGAGGGTAAGTTGGAGCTGATGGCAATATGGAGCTGATGGGGGGCAAGATGGAGATGATGTCAATGTAGAGATGATGGGGCAAGGTATGTGAGGGTAAGTTCGAGCTGATGGCAATATGGAGCTGATGGGGGGCAATATGGAGATGAAGGGGGCAATGTGAGGGTAAGTTGGAGCTGATGGGGGCAATTTGAGGGTAAGTTGGAGCTGATGGGGGCAATATGGAGATGATGGGGGGCAATGTGGAGATTAGGAGCATTGTGGAGGTGTCCAGTGGAGATGGCCAATGGGGGGGGGGGGGGGGCGCTTCAGATTTCTGTGCCTACAGGCTCCTGAGATGTAAATTATTTTGTTTTTTTTTAAATATATATTTTAAATAAATAACTATGAGAAGTGCCCTTTTTTTCATTTGAGCCCCTGCCCCCCAAAATGTCTGTGCACGTTCCTGCCGTCTTCTGTATACAGTACAATGTGCAATAGCTTAATTCACTTAGGCAAATGATTTATGTCTATCAGTGTCCCATTTGGAGTGGTTCCTATATGGGTTATCTCACTCTTGGAGCGTCTTGTTGAATTTAACTGCAGGGATCAACCTGTAGGATATTAGGTGTTGCAGGCAGGGTTCTCCTCCTCCCATCTCCACAGCTTTTGGTTATGCTGGCATCTCTCCGAAACAGTCTTTTTCTTAAAGCTCCAATTATTCTTTTTGGCTCACAATAGATGAAACAGTTCTTTGTTGTATCTTACTGGTTATTTATAGCTTATATTAACAGGGCAAAGATCTTACGCGTTTCGTACGCTACGGCACTTCATCAGAGAACAACAACAACATATATCTTTTTACATATTAAGTGTTATTATGCCTTTAAACAGTTAAGAATCCCATTTGTAGTGGGTGGAGGTTGTGTACTGAGGTCCCGCTAGCAACTCCCATGTCTGCCTCCATGGACATGACACCCAGCACTGTCTGAATAGGATATCTCTTGAATCAAGGTCAAAATTCATAAGGGCAATTAGGGTCCCCTAGCCATAATAAGGTAATTTTAGGGAGGGTGTTATTATTAGGAAGTGGTAGTTATCCTTAAAAACAAGCACAGATATAATAAGATATTGACATTATGATAAAGTCAGTGTGATTCAATACGCCTTTAATTCTTCCTGTTCAGCTGTCACTCTGTACCTACGCATTTCATGGCGTAAACATGTTCCATATAAGTCTTTAATTTTGTTTTGCATCCTTTTCCAAGGACTCTTATGTATTCTTTAAAGAAGCCATTCAGCACATAACAAGAGCCGCTAGAGTGTTCAGACAACCAGGAGGTCACATGATGCTGGTAAGAAAAGTCACTGATGTAATGTGATTATTTGGCTGGATCCTAAAGGCTTTTCCCTACCCTATACAGCTTACCACAAGTTTGAAGGAGACACTAATGTTGTAAACATCCCTAGCATCCAAAGTTAAATCTTAATTTGTTGTGATTGTACACTGAGCAGCTAACCCAGAGGTCGGCAAAATATGGCCCCTGGGATAAATACCCCTGGCCCTCTGGTCTGTCTGCAGTACTGCTAGATACAGACAGTATCTCTTCTGAGTTTTTCTGCAAAGGAAGAGTGATGCATTGTATCAGTAAGCACCACACTGATGCAATGTTTCACTCTTCCAGAGCAGAGAGACCTAGAATTGATACATTCTGTGTGCAAAAGTGAATGTATCAATTCACAGTCTGTGATCAGACAGACATAGCTCAGTCACTTTCACTGTCAACTCACATCTCTTCCTCTTTCCCTTTCACATACATTTCACTCTCTGTTACCAGTCGTCAAGTGTATTACTAGTCGGGCATGGGTATTAGGCATGTATTTTTAAACACATACAATCTGCTCCTTTCTGTTTGGAGGTACAATACAACTCTGGCCCTCTGAATTGTGTTCCTCATGTAAATTATTTGCCATATCCCACAAACACACACACACCCGGAACCTGACATTTTTACTTTCTGTGGAGAGGGTTTCTTAAGCTTCGATTACTTACATCTGCCGCACAATACAAGTTCACTGGTGTAAGATTGTTCTGAAATTGCCAGGATAACCCCTGTACCCATTATGTGCCAGTGGAAATGTTGCAGATTTCTTCCCAGTTATTTTCATGTCAATACTGAGTAGTTTGGAACAATCTGAGCACCACCTACTGGTCAGGAAAAAAAGAGAAACTTATAACAGAAAATCCACAATACAAGACTGCCACTGCTGTTTCCGTTTTGTTTGTTTTTTAACTTAGAAACTAAAATAAAGAAAGACTATTTTAACGTAGCCTTTTGCTAGTTAACTACAAGCTCCCACCTTTTGGATTAGCTGCATTATAGATCTACAGCCATAATTGTGAAAATCAACCCAAGCCTCTTACTCCCCCTCCTACAAGAACAGAAACTGTCAGTGGCAGCATCATTTTTACTGGTTGTGAAGGTGGGTGGGAGATCACACATGAGTGACCTAGTAGAATGACGTATGAATAAGAATTAGCTGTCTTAGCTTAGGAACAGGACTTTCTCTGAACAGCAACAAATCCATGATTCAGTTGTTCTAAAAATGTGTCCTGTTAAAGAGCTAGTAATGTCTGCGTGCATTCAAATATATTATTGTAGCTATTATAACAATAAACTAACTAATGTATGTCCCATCTCTCAAACCTTTATGGTTTGAGATATATACGAAGATAAAGTTCCCCCTCCCTCACCTTTCCCTGACGTGAGCTATAAAGCTGTCAGAAGGAGATCCTGGCCCTGGGACTGGCCAGCGGCTCTTCAGCAGAGCCGAAATAGCGCGGTCGTGAAACAAATACTTCATTGGAATGGTCTGCAAAGTGTGTCTGAAAACCAGGCACACTTTGTAGACCGTTCCATTGAAGTATTTATTTTTAGATTGCGCTATTTTGGCTCTGCTGAAGAGCTGCTGACCAGCCCTGGGACCAGGATCTCCTTCTCACAGCTTTACAGCTCACGTTAGGGAAAGGGGAGGGAAGGGGGAGCTTTATCTTTGTATAGCTCTCAAACCATCAAGGTGGAGAGTGTTATTTCAATTCTGTCAGAGTTGTAGTTCAAGAGTAATTGAATGATAAAGTATCCCCCTCCTGCCCCTTTTACTTATGCAACACTGCTCACCTTAAAGCATCAAGACTGTCCGGATGGATCGCAGAGAGTGACTATCGTCAGTGAGCATAAGGGAAAACCTGTCAAGGGAGGCAGGTTTTTCCTTATTCTCACAGTAAGAAGATTGTCCCTTGCTGTGAGGTGTCCGTTCCCAGGACCAGATTCCACATCTGAGGGGCGGTGGCTTACACTAGGTAAAAGGGGAGGGAGGGGGAAACGTTATCATTCAATTACTCTTGATCTACAATCTGACAGTACTGAAATAACACTATACATGGCCCAAATACTATGAAGATCAACTGGAGCTGCTGTTTTTGTGAAACATTACTATCCCTATAACTTAACTGGATTGTTTGTGTTTCTCATTTAGTTGATTATATGAAACTAGTTCAAGAGCCCGTTACAAGGACCACAGTGCCACTGCCAGCCGGTCGCGGGGCAGTCATACACAGTACAGACTGCCTGCTCCACGACTGATACAGTGCGGGACGCTCCTTCGGAGCATCCCGCTCTGTATCAGCCTTGTCATGGGCAGTCTCTACTGTGCATGACTGCAGCACACGCAGCAGCCTTTGCTGCGCATGGCTGTGTCGCTACACACGTTTTAGCAAATTATTATATACGATGACAAAGCAGCGGTATGATAAGTGACAGATTTCATTATATCATCTCAGGTTGGACTGGATGGAACAGGGAAGGTCACCAGTGCAGCCATGGCCAGCTATATATCAGAGTGTGATCTCTACCGCCTGTCCATCACTCAGACCTATAGCCACGCGGACTTCAGGGAAGACCTCAAGAAAGTGTTCAGGCAGACGGGAGTGTTGGGAAAAAGCACAGTCTTCCTCATCACCGGCGCAGACATCATCAATGTACAGTCACACCAACATTATTATCATTAACGTGATGTTACATTCTGTAGAAATTCTGCTTTTTGGCCTTGTGTACGAAATCTGGAGCGATTCTGAGGCAACCCAGCTGCATTCAATCCTCATAATCCCCTCTAATGTAAATGGGGATTTTAACCCTGAAAGCAAAGGAGATCTTCAGTGCATTTTGAAGCATTCAAGGGGTTAAACGCTCCGTTTAAATAAATGGGAATTGTTATTATTCTTGTATGGTGCAGACAGTTAATCCAGAATGCCTTCACTACTATTCTAACATGAATCCCTAAGTCTCTTTGAATGGCAGGTGTCCTCAATGCAGTATGTTTGTGCATCACTCTGACCCTTCGGTGGTTAATATTCAATACCCAAACCATTTTCGGGAGACCTAAAATACGAGTAAAGCAGTGCTCTAAAAACCTAAAATTGCTGAAAGTTCACCAGTACCAGGCTTTACAATCAAATTAACCCTTTGAGTGCCAGAGGGTTAAGCAACACATTGTGAAGTAATACAGTGCGTACCTCCGCTGGCAAAGCAATGCATTCCGTACCCCTCTGGCACTCAAAGGGTTAATAAATGGATCAAAAACAAGAAAAATGGTAAACACATATAAAAACCCAAAACAAACAAGAAACCTGCGCTCCTCCAGTCTAATTGTGAATAGTGTGCCCTGTATTAGGCATGGATAATAACACTGTTGGTAAATATGAGGTTTTAGTGCCCACATTTTTGGCCAAAAAGGAGGTGTAAGCTTGCCAACTCCGTCAAGGTACCTCGAACATGGCAAGTACCTATTTTTAATCACCTGAAAACCCTATCTAAACTGAAAATAAAAATTAAAAATAGCCCGAGAAGAGAGATGTTATAATAAACGAGTTGGAGAGGGACCCTTTCTTTTTAAATGCTTGGAGGTCCCCATGTATGCAATTAAAAACAAGTAACAAATAATATTGTAAATAGGTGTAGAGGAGGACTTTCCTTGTGTGCCTGCAGTGAGTGGATAGCTATCCAAAAGGACTGAAACTCAATCAGCCTTTATAGGTAACATGTTACCACCCCTGCAGACCACATGAGGAATAATCAGTTGCAAATAAACAGGGTATATGAAAGCCCAAATAAACCTTTTAAAGTGTTAGTAAAGTCCAAAAAAATTTTTTTTTGCATATAGAAGAGCTTAAAAAGCTGAGCTATATGCAAAAAACCTTATCTCTCAAACCGCTATGGTTTAAGAGATGCAGGCGTTTAAAGTTCGCTGTTTCTTACTGACAGCTGTAAAGCTGTCAGCAGGAGATTCGTGTCGGTCGACATGGTGGCGCTTGAGAAGTGCCGCAATCTTGTTACTTACACGGAATCCCTTCATTGGAATGGTCTAAAATGTGTGCCTGGTGTTCAAGCACATGTTTTAGACCATTCCAATGACGGGATTCCTTGTAAGTAACAAGATCACGGCACTTCTCAAGCGCCACCGTGTCGACCGACATGGATCTCCTGCTGACACACGTTTTAGACCATTCCAGTGAAGGGATTCCGTGTAAGTAACAAGATCTCGGCACTTCTCAAGCGCCACCGTGTCGACCGACATGGATCTCCTGCTGACAGCTTTACAGCTGTCAGTAGGAGACAGCGAACTTTAAACGCCTGTATCTCTTAAACCATAGCGGTTTGAGAGATACGTTTTTTTGCATATAGCTCAGCTTTTTAAGCTTTTCTATATGTAAAAAAAAATTTTTTTTTGGACATTACTAACACTTTAAAGGCCTAGAATATAAAGGGAAAAATGTGTGCAATAAAACATTTATGTGTAATGTTAGTGAAAGTGAAAAGCTGCAAGAATGAGCAAAGGAAATATGCGGAAACAAGAATAAAGAAAAATAGCTCACACCACTAACTCACCTTAGTGTATAGTAATATATATATATATATAATAAAAATGTTTATTTTTTATACATATAAAAACCCGTATTAATAATAGTTCATTAGTCCCACAGTTAATAAATGTGGAGTGGTTCCATAGCAGTTCTCAGTGAAAGCAAAAAAAGATTTCACCCCACTATGACCTTATCTGTGTGTGTAGCATTAATGTAGTTATAAAGCGCTGTGTAATTTTAAAAATCAGAAAACTGATCGATATTGCACAAATGAAGATTAAAGTTTAACCTTGTGACGTGTAGAGCATTGTGAGCGCTACTGCGCATGTCAGTCTGGTTCCCGTGCGGTTACTTAGTCACTCCCATCATTCTCTGTTATCCCGCCCACGTCCGCCTTGTCCTGCCCTTATGTGACATGTCACCTGGCGCACACAAGCCTGTACTAGACTGGAATTAACTTTCAGATACATTTTGCCCATAACTGAGCCAGTGGTGCAAACTCAAAGCATACCATTTGCACCACTGGCTCAGTTATGGGCAAAATGTGGCTGAAAGTTCATTCCAGCTACAAGGTGAAATTTTGGATAATTGATCCAATACTATTCCTATAAGCCAGCAACATGAGAATCTCACCCTTTTGATGTGGGCAAGATTCTCATGTCACCCTTTTCATCCCATCGACATGATTAATGCGCCATGCAACATAGTGTGCAACATTTTGACAGTGAACCCCACCAAATAGGTATTAGTGTATCTTCCAGATCTTCTTGTTTTACCTACTAATACACAGTGTAACCCTGCATGTTCCCTCTTGAAAGAAATACGTATAATATTCTCTTAAATATATCCATTGTATCTGCCATTACTACGTCCTTGGGCAAAGAATGTCACAATTTAATAGACCTTACTGTGAAAAAACCCTTCCTCTGCTGAAGTTGATACCTCTTTTCTTCTAATCGTAAGGGATACTGTTGGTTTGCCCCAGAATTGCTCCAGTTGTTTTTTGTACATATGGCCGGTGAGTTCTCATGTCTTTTCTCTCACCCAATGATACTATTGAAGATTTTAGTTGTGTTCCTTTTCTTCTGTGTCCTTGGTGCAGGATTCATTCCTAGAAGATATAAACTGTATCCTGAATTCAGGAGACGTCCCTGACCTCTTTGATAAGGAGGAGTTGGATGGTCTGTTTGTGGAGCTTAAGACAGCAGAGCTAGAAGATACTCCGTCTCCCAGCCACCAGTCAATGCTTTCCTTATTCCTGCAGGTAATGAGAAAACTAATGGCGGTGGTGTAACGTGTTAAATAGAGACCCAGGGATAAGAAAAATCAGGGCACTCAAAGCTCCCAAAAATAAATACAAATATGTACACACACACTCACTGACACATTCACACACACACATGCACACAAAACATATACAGACACATACACAGAAACAGA
Organism: Rhinophrynus dorsalis; assembly: GCA_037306005.1. Classification (NCBI taxonomy): domain Eukaryota; kingdom Metazoa; phylum Chordata; class Amphibia; order Anura; family Rhinophrynidae; genus Rhinophrynus; species Rhinophrynus dorsalis. Next base: position 37,999,322 of record CM074720.1, on the reverse strand, counting down.
CACACACACACACACACACACAAATACACATGCAAACAGGTACAAAGATATACAAAACATATACAGACACGCACACACTCACATACACACCCACACTCACATTCCTTTAACCCCTTCAGGACCAACAATGTGCCAGGACAATCACATAATTCTGCCTGTCCTAGGCATCATGGGTTACTGACCGCAGCATGCCTCTGGCACACTGCGATCATTGCAGGAAGGCTGTATTTGACTGCTGTAGGACCAGAGCAGTTCGTTTCAGACTCTCCTCGGTGGCACTGCACGTAATCTCTGCTACAGTGATCATGTTGTGTGCCTGCGGAGCCACATGACAAATGCAATGTATGTAAACATTCCATCTGTCACTGTTCTCTGCCTCACTTCTCACTGCGATTGTTAGGAAGAGTGAAGCAGAGAAGACAGTCCAAAGAGGAGGAACTTTTATTGTATGTGGAGGTGCTGGGGGCAGGACTGGTGGGGAGAGAAGGTTTGGCTAATGCATTACCTATTGACACATTTTTTGTGTAGCTAAATAAAGGATTTAGAGCAAGGCCAATGTATTTTATTTACACAGATTAGTTTATAAACACATACACTGATGTATAAGCAAGCATTAATGTGAGTTTTATTGCTGTGGAGCAATGTGATACACTTACATACACATCACAGTCTGGTCTCCTAAATACAGGGACACCAGGGTGGGAAAGAGGGACAGAGGGATTTTCACTGCAGAGGGACAGTATCCCCCCCCTTAAAAATGGACATTTGGAAAGCATGAATGAACGTTCATACCTTTTATCCAGTCCCTGTTAAAATTCACTAATTGAGCACAAAACATCACAGGAAAACGTATTAAAAACCTTTTTTTTTTCGATGTTTTCCTTTTTGCTATGTTATAATCAAACAAAATTTTCGGTTAAACATATAAACATGGCATCAAATAAAGCCCTGTTTATCTTTAAAAAAACAGTATATAGTTGATGTGGGTGTACTAAAGGAATTAAAGGGAAATATGGCTGAACAAAGATATACTGAAAAGGCCAAAATTGCTCCGATCCTCTAGTGTACAAAAAGACCTGGTCACCAAGGGGTTAAGTATATTGAGATCTCAATCAGGCAGGTTGAAGGAAAGCTATCCAGAAAACAGTTGATACATATGCATGCTAGCTAACCATGTGTGTGTGATCAGGTAAAGTAGAATACGGTAAAATATCACCACTTGTGCATAATATGCAGGTGCAAATTATACCGAAGATTTTAGAGTAAAACAAGAGTGCCTATGTCTGCTGACCAAACATGTTAACTTTTTTTTGTTGTTGTTGCCCATGATTCATTCCCTCCTTCCCCCTACCAAGTAAGCACAATATAATCCCCTGCTTAAAGGGATAGTAATGTTTCATAATAAAAGCAGCTCTAATTAATCATCATAGTATTTGGACTTTGGAGAGTGTTATTTCAATTCTGTCAGAGTTGTAGTTCAAGAGTAATTCAATGATAAAGTATCCCCCTCCCGCCCCTTTTACTGATGTAACACTGCTCAGCCAGATCAGAAGGGAGGTGCAAAGGTAGACTGCAGAGAGGGACAATCTTCAATTAAGATAAGGGAAAAACCTGAAAAGCTTATCAAGGGGGGCAGGGCTTTCATTGTTCTCATAGGAAGAAGATTGTCCCGTTCTGTTATCTGTCTGGTCTATGGACTGGATTCCACATCTGAGAAGAGATTGCTTACACTAGGTAAAAGGGGCGGGAGGGGAAACTTTGCTTGTGAATATCTCTTAAGCCATAAAGGTTTGAGAGATAAGACTTATATCATTCTTCATGTTTTTTTAATGCCTACAAAATAAAATAAAGTTAAAACGAAGTATTACTATCCCTTTAACTCACCCCCACGGAGCGGAGCCGGCTTTAATCACTGCCCAGCGGGTGACACTTTTGCATCTGCCGCCCACTTAGAGCAAATCCTTGTGAGGACCTTTTCCTTTTGGACAATGGTAATACCTCAAGGTCCTTGCAGGGTAATACAGTACATCCAATGCTCAGAGATATATTCACTGGATGTACTGTATTGCCCTGCAAGGACCTTGAGGTATTATCATTGGCTAAAAGGTAAAGGTCCTCACAGAGATTTGCTGGAAGCAGGCAGCAGATTCAAGAGTGTCACTCACTGTGCAGTGATTAACCTGTAATAAATCTGGAATACATTTCCCAGCAATTGGAGTAACCTTGTTATATTTATCAGAAAAAGCCCTAAAAGATGCTGATGTGTTTTTGTCATAACAAGTTTACTGTTCTTTTAACCCCTTAAGGACTGGCCACGTACGCATACGGCGGTCACTTAAGCACCAGGGAGCTTTTTTTTTTTTTTTTTTTTTTTTTTGCAAATCCGATTCCGGACTCCCCGAACGGCGTGCAGCTTCACGGGGATCCCTGAATTCCATGACAGTCCAGGACCGTCATGGGTCCTTAAGGGGTTAATAACCACTAGTTTCTCAGTAATTTAATGTTAAAAATCCTCCCTCCCTCCCATTTCCCTGACATCAGCCTTTTCCCCTTAGTTAGGGTCTGACCATGACAGTCCTCCAGGATTTCACTCACAAAACGGCAGTTGTCTTTGTTGGAGTAGTTGGAGTAGTTTTAAGGCATCCTCTGCACTGACTGAATGTTTATCAGTGTTCAGAGGCATTAAAACTACTCATACTGAGACAAGTGTCTCTGAGTGAGTGACCCACCAGACTGATTGCAATGGAAACCAGTCAGTTGACCATTCAGCTGGTCCTCATGAGAACCAGCTGAGATCAGAGTTAGTGGATAGAGGGGTTTTTTAAAAATTAAATTACCTACAAAATAGTGAGTATTAAAGATTGTGACTGGCATCATCCTTACTCTTTGAAACGTTACAATGCATTGACATAAAGTAAAAACACATTACTATTTCTCAAAAGATGACTGCATTTTACTGCCAGTGACACTTGTTCCCACTGAATGAAAGGTAGTAACCCTTCCTCTGTTAGCCGGGGAAGGAAACCACCGTGTGTCTTTGTCTCCTAAATCGTCGTAATTCTAATGATCAGATCTGTAACTTTTCACTAATTTCTCTTTTGTATCATGTTTCAGCGGGTGCGCTGCAAGCTTCACGTGGTTCTGGCGTTAAGCCCTGCAGGACAGACCTTCCGGCAACATTGCCGCTCGCACCCTGCGCTAGTGAACTGCTGCACTGTAGACTGGTATGATGAGTGGCCGGAGGAAGCTCTCCTGAATGTCGCCATGAGCCAAATCATGCAAGAGGACTTGGTACACCATAATGAGGTGAGCTTGCTTTCTTGCTTTTGATATGTAGCATTAACCCTCTGCAGGCCAGAGAGATATCAGACACATTTTGCTGCAATGCATTGGATGCCTCTCTGGCACTCATATTGTTAAGAAGACATTTTTGGCATATTCTTAAAGATAAAGAGGTGCAATTGTGTTGGAAGGCAATTGCACCATATAGGGGAAGTGAAAATCCCCATTGATTTAAATGGGATTTTTAGTAACGTAAACAGGATCGGAGCTGCATGCCAGGTGCCCCTAGGCAAGGCACTCTAGGCCCTTTAGCTCCACCCATAGCCACACCTCCATTCCTCACTTGACCCTGCCCCTAGTCTCTTCCTGGCTCAGAAAATATAATTGGCCTAAAACAAGGAAGGACAAAAAAAATTTTGACCGCTTGGGTGCTAGAAAGATCCAAGGTGTTGGAGATCTCTTCAGCATCCAAGAGGTTAAATAATAGCCTGTAAAGTGTCATAAAACTGGTGCAGGAACATTGACATTGCTCTGGCGACATCTATAGTTCAGAATGTGGGTGTGGCCACCACAGCTGAGGTTCCCCTCAAAAATTTGGAGCTCTGCCCTTAAAGGGATAGTATTAGTTTTATCCTTATTTTATTTTGTAGGCATTAAAAAAACATGAAGAACGATATAAGTCTTATCTCTCAAACCTTTATGGTTTGAGATATATTCACAAGCAAAGTTTCCCCTCACTGACCAAAATGGTCAAGTCTGCCATCTAGCTGTCAGATTTGGAATCCAGTCCGCAGATCACCCGGAGGCTCTTCAGCAGAGCTGAAATTGCAAGATATAAAAATAACTGTTTCATTGGAAGGGTCTAAAAAGTGTGCTTGCAAACCAGGCGCACTTTGTAGGCTATTCAAATGAAGTAGTTCTTGTTATAGCTCATGATCTTGGCTCTGCTGTTGAGCCACGGCCGGTCTGCAGACCAGATTCCAAATCTGACAGCTAGATGGCAGACTTGACCGTTTTGGTCAGTGATTGGAAACTTTGCTTGTGAATATCTCTCAAACCATAATGGTTTGAGAGATAAAACTTACATCATTCTTCATGTTTTTTTAATGCCTATAAAATAAAATAAAGATAAAGCAAAGTATTACTATCCCTTTAACCCTCTGAGTGCCAGAGGGGTACAAAATACAATGCATTGAATACCCCTCTGGTACTCAAAGGGTTAAATGCTATGTGTTGGGGACCTCTCTAGCATTCAGGGAGGTTGGAGCCTCATTTAAATCAATGCACATTTTTATTTGTCCCCTAAATTTCAGTTGGTTGCTTCAGAATCCTTTTCCGTTTTTATCCGTACTCCCCAATGACATCTAACCTCTCAGTATATCTGATTTCAGGAGCTGAGCGAGAATGTTGCTCGTTTGTGCGTTGAAGTCCACAAGAGTGTTTCCAAGACAGACGTGCAGTATCTGAAAGAGACAAGAAGGAGCTATTATGTTACCCCGCAAAATTACCTGGGCTTCATTCACACCTTTTCAAACCTCTTTGTAGCAAAGAAACAAAAGGTTCTGTCGGACAGGTAATGAGTTAATTAATACCATGTGACGGCTTTAGCATTGAGGATGTTCACACTAAGTTAGCATTTTAGAGAATATCCACTTGGCCAGTGGTGTAGTGGGGCCAGGGAAGGACAGAATTCGGCCCTGTTGTTTTTTTCCTCTACCAAGTTTTGTCCAGTGTTCTTTTATGGTTTATAATAATAGTGTAAAAGTAGCAAAATTTACAAACTACCCTCATTATGCCTATACTTAACAGACTCTGCCCGCCTTCTGTGATCAAAGCAGATATGGAAGCAGAGTGTATGAGACTGTTGTGGCCTAACAATAGGGGTAACCCGCGACCCGGGCCCATCACTCCAGGGGCCCGGCCACCCCCTACGACCCCCCAACAGGCAACAAGTAACAAGCTGAGGTCTGTGCCTTCTTCGACACAGACCTGTAGCAGCTGAGCTCCCTCTTCGGCACTCTAGTAATGCAGAGTGCTGAGAGATGACATCATCTCCATGACATCATCTCCCAGCACTCTGCATTACTGAAGAGAGGATTGTGAGGGAGTGCCAACTGTATAGAGGTCTGTGCAGAAGGAGGTACAGACCTTTCCTGCCATGCCGCTGGACCACCAGGGAGGTAGGAGATGGACACTGGGGGTTCAGTATAGGCAGTGTGGAGTTGGCCAATGGAGCAATTTTTGCACCAAGGACCGGTGGCTTCTAGTTACACCTCTGTGCAGTGCACTATGGGTCTTGGATTCCATTCTGCCATTGATGCACATCGTTAGAACTTGTCTCGGGGACTGTGTGTTAGGCACAAGACGCCACAAGATCTTCTCAGGTTAAATGGCCTATGGATAAAGGCACGTATCATTTATTTAACCTGTAATCAACATTTTGTGGCATTGCTGAGGGCAGCAAGTGGGGATATGGAAAGACATATGTCAGGAGGGTTTTAACCCTTTTAGTGCCAGACACGTATCCAATGCGTCAGATGTTCCTGTGGCACTCAAAGAGTTAAAGCACAATGAGCCCTGGTACTGTTTTTTAGGACCAAATCACTGCATGTAGAACCATGGGCATATTCGGGAAGTTAAAGAGGAGTCATTTCTGGAGCAAATGCACCACAAGGAAAAATAAAAGTTCCTGAAATTCCCGTCAATTTCAATGGGGCTTTTGATCCGTATAATGCTTTAGAGACTTCTAGCATTGAAGTGGTTAAAATCCCCATTTAGATAAAAAGGAATTTGAGGAAGTTTATTGGTCCTCTTTGGTACAGTTGGTCTGACCCATAATTGCACGTCTTTAGCTTCCTGAATACAGCAAGATTTGAGTTATAACAAGAACCTTAAAGGGATAGGAATGTTTCACAGAAACAGCAGCTCTAATTAATCTTCATAGTATTTGGGCCATGGAGAGTCTTATTTCATTACTGTCTGAGTTATAGTTCAAGAGTAATTGAATGATAAAGTATCCCCCTCCCGCCCCTTTTACCTAGTGTAAGACTGCTCACCTCAGATGTGGAATCTGGTCCTGGGACCAGACAGATCACAGCAAGGGACAATCTTCTTACTGTGATCATAAGGAAAACCCTGCCCTTGACAGGTTTTTCCCTTATGATCACTGAAGATTGTTCCTCTCTGTGATCCATCCAGACAGTCTTGCTGCTCTGAGGTGAGCAGTGTTACATAAGTAAAAGGGGCGGGAGGGGGATACTTTATCATTCAATTACTCTTGTACCACAGCTCTGACAGTATTGAACTAACACTCTCCATGGCCCAAATCCTATGAAGATTAACTGGAGCTGTTTTTACTGTGAAACATTACTTTCCATTTAAATGGTTTACAGTAATGTGGATTTTGTTTCCTTAAAGAGGAAAAAAATTATGTTTATTTCAAACAATATAGCAGTGGTTCCCCATCCTTTCTTCAGGGAAACACTACCAGGACAGGTCTTTAGTGTTTCCGTGTTTGCACAAAGGTGAGGTAATTAAATGACTGACTCTGATTAACCCCTTCGTGACCATTGACATGCCAGGACCGTCACGGCGGTCCGGCACTTAAGGACCAGTGATGGTCCTGGCACGTCATGGAATTCAGGGCTCCCGGCGCGTCTGCACGCCGCTCCGGGACCCCTGAACCGGAAGTACTAAAAAAAAAAAAAAAAAAAGCCCTGTGGTCGTCAAGTGCCGGCCCTGCGCCGGTCCTTAAGGCGTTAACTCCCTTGTGCAGAAGCAGGGGAATCCTGAAGACCTGGCCTGTTAGTGGTCACTGGGGAAAGTTTTAAGAACCGCTACTCTGTACCAAGGAAAGGAAACCCAAAGCTCTCCAGTTGTTCAGGACTACAATTCCCATCATCCCCAGTCAGCCAACAGCTGACTGGGGATGAGAGGAACTATAGTACTGAAGTCTGTAGGGCCTCAGGTTGCCCACCAATGCTTTATACCAAGTGTTTCAAACCTTCTTCTCAGGGACCCCTATCAGACCATTTCTGTAGGATTCCCCTACTTGTGCACAGGTGAGTTAATTACAGGCTCTGGCATTCAAATGTTAAAAGCCCCATTTGATTCAATGGGTATTGGTTTGGCCCAGTTTTGCTACACTTTGGCTGTGTTGCAGAATGATGCTGGTCCCCATATTAAGCTGACCAAAACTTCCCTTTAACCAGGGACACACAGGAAATAGGCATATTTCAGAACGGTACTGAAATCAAAGCAGCCCTGCAGTATGTATTTTTCATATATGTCCCAGGTTAAAGGTGAGGTCTGGTCACCCTATCCCAGATATACTCTTCCATTGAACAGTAAGCGGCCATATTGCTCCATCTCATTGTGTCACTCTGGCTCTTCCCCCAGGAATCGCTTTTCCACCGGCCTGTCTAAGCTTCTGGAGGCAACATCGTCCATTGAGATAATGCAGCAGGAATTGGTGGCCTTGGGGCCACAAATCGAGCAAAAAACAAAGGTACCAAATGGGGAAAAATACAAGAAAAATAAAAAGGAAAGTGTTCTGTCTAGTGCAGGGTGGCAAACATGTGGCTCTCTTCACCTTTTGTCGGTGACCCGGTACCTTTTGTCGATGACCCAGTACCTTATATCAGTAACTGTACATTTTTTGGCACTTTGCCCACCAAGTATGTTATGACGCGGTACCTTTCTTTGTAAAACCACACACACACACAAATAAACATTTACATTGTGTTTAAATTGGTCTTTTGACCCCTTGAATACCAGAGCAGTCTTCAACGCATTGCTTTTCTATGTTTTGGAGATCTCTCTATCAGTCCGGGGGGAATGATGCACTAAAGACCGGTGCTGTGGCGATATGATTTTGTTGATGTGTTCGAAGCACTTAGACTTTTCAATGTAAACACACATTGTCTTATGCACTAAAATTTAGGGATGTCAAGGGAGGGAAGGAGAAGGTCCTCATTAGCAAACAGGATTGTTGCACTGCTTTCACTGTGGAAGGGATTCCCGACAATCCTGTAGTCTCTCTGCTGCCCCATTTGGTCAGTAGGGGAATGGAGAGGATACGTTCAGCACCACTCCCTTAACCTTTTGAGTGCCATAGGGATGTGCATTGTGCACCCCTGTGCCACTCAAATGGTTCATATAGTACACCAAGCAGTACATAAGCATCCCCTCAGCTCTGTATCATATTTCATACATTTTGTGCACTCCCAATGGAACAGGGCTGGAGCTCAGGCAGCATCCATGGGGACTTGTGGCTACCAGCTGCCCCCCAACCTTGTTCCCTTGCCCACTGGTAGCCACAGATCCCCATTTACACTTTCTTACCACCCCCAGCCTTGTTCTCTTGCCTTCTGGTAGCCACAAATCTCCATGGGCACTGTCTGGGCAAGGGAAGAAGGCTGGGGGACAGCTAGTAGCCACAAATCCCCATGGACGCTACCTGACCCCCTGCCTTGTTCCAGTGGGAGTGCACAATATGTATGAAATATGATACAGAGTTGAGGAGATTGTTTTGTACTGCTTGTTGGAGTTTTTTAACCCTTTGAGTCACCCAGGGGTGCTCAATGAACATCCCTATGGAAATAAGCCAATGTCGATGCGATAAGTGAAAATTTGTAAACCTGTTGAAGGCATGTCAGATTGATGTCGATGTGGGCAGATTTTTTGGGATGGGTAGGGATGTGATGTTGAAGACACTTTAATGCATACTGTCAATGTTCCTTCAACACTGCTCCAACAGGACATCAACGTTTTTAGCTCTTTTTGACATTTAGTGCATCTCTGCCAAGGTGTTAAAAATGCTGTTAAATTAATGTGAATTTGGAAACTTTTATTTGTCAGCTATGGTGCATTTGCTATGCCCCAAAACATCTCCATGTTTGTGTTTATACATTCAGTATCTTTGTGTCTTTGGTTTAAAGTCTCAGGACCTCTCATGTCTATATACAGTTCAGTTCCCGGAAAACAGATAATATATGTTGTTATTATGATTGTTCTGTAGGAAATTGAAGACCTTATGATAAAATCCAAGAAGGACTCCATTGTGGTAGAGCAGGTCAGAGGCATCGTGAAGCAGGAAGAAGAAATTATGGCCCAGGAGACAAAAATCGTACAAGAGTATGCTGAGGTGACATGCCATTTCTCTCAATATATTTTGTGTTTCTGTGTGGGTCAGTGGTTCTCAAGAACCATTGGGTTTCAAATTAAGGCCTATATTCCATTCCGAAACCAATCTTGGTGCTGGGTGTTGCAAGCCTTCCCATGTCTTATCACAAGCAGCAATTAAGGTACCATTCAGCCATTCTAAAATTTTAAAATAAGGAGAGCAAAAGAGCACCATCTGAAAGTTTTATCTTTATTCAAAATTTCTGCACAAAGAGTACATAAAATGCTTACGACACCTTAGCTGTAAATGAGCTCATAATCCGGTATTGGGTACAAGTCTACAATATCCATCTTATTTGGGTGTTGATGTATCCTCCATTCACATGGGAGTCCTCTGTTATTTCCTCTATCTAATGGATAGATAATACCAACAGTACTAGATAGTTCTTAATAAAAATAATATAAATAAATAAATATTCTCTGAGCACCATGACAGTATAACAGTGTGCCAACAAGCGGAAGGCGGGCAACTAACAGGGTGCGTGTCCAGGAGCTACTATCTGTCACAATGAGGGTCTGGTTCAGTTAGTTCAAAGCCCAACACATATCGTGGCATCTTCCTCAGAACTTACCATTCATCAATTGTTTATCCCTGCATGTGGTTTTATGTGTGCTGAAAAAATGTTCAGCCTGGCCAGCTATATATTCAGAGGTCTTTAGTATAAACTTTTTACTAGTTCATTCACATAACTTGTAATAGGGGGGCTGATTAGATAATTGTTCATTCATTATTAGATATGCACTCATATATCCTTGTGTTATTTGTATTGTGTTTTTTATTTGTATTTTTTTGTCTTCTTTATGTTTTTTTCTTATGATTGATTCTTTGTGACCTTTATGTTTGAATTATTTTGAGACCACTATTTTTCATATTTCATGCTGGAGGGTTTATATATAATCCAGTATAACATTTAGTGGGCATCCATTTATTTTCTGATTTGACATATGTGGGATCCTAATCAAGTGGCAGGATTGGTTTGGAAATTGTGTATATTTAGAGCTAGTGAGTGACCTGCTATCCCCTTGGGCACCTACACATAGAATTTCTATTAGTCTATCCTCTAACCCATAAGTGATTTATTGTTTAGGTTCCATTACATTAGAAAAACTCTACCGAATGTCTATTGGACACATTGGTAGATATTTTCTTATGGTCAGATCTTCACTAACATACCAGGTGAGGGATGGAATCTGATTGCCAAATTTGAAAAAATAAACCCTGCATTGGAACCCTTTTAGAGCATTTAAAAAAAAATTCTAAACCAAAATCCAAGAAGCACAAGGAAAGTAGCTGGACATCAGTTTCTTCCCATGGGCAGGACCAGGAAGGGAAAACTGAGATTTGGGCCTTAAATATTTTTTTTTAAAGAGGTCTAACTCCTCTGTTGTTGGAGCATATGGAATGTTTTGATTGCAGTGCATTCTCAGCCAGTCTGGCAATGGTAGGCTTAACCCTTTGAGTGTCAGAGGGGTATCCAATGCATTGCAAAGCATTGCTTTAGATACCCCTCTGCCCCTCAATGGGTTAATGGTGAGCCAGGTTAGGGTAGTAATAGGGAGTTGATTGTTTTAGGTTTCATGTTGCTTTATGTTAACGCCTCCAATTCTAGCAAGTTCATCATGCATTGCACATCAATGTGTTACGAACTGGTATGACATCAGAGGCCTGAATGGGGACTTACTGAAGTGTAAGGACAGTGAATGGGGACACTTAAGGGTACTGCCTTTTGCAGTTGATTAGGTGCTCGATTCTGTTCCCCCCGGTATTTTTAAAACCTGGTGACGGTGGTTTTCTATTCTATCAGCTGCACTGTCAAAAACCACTGCCACGTTAAACTGTCCAGAGGGTGCAAACTTTGCAGCCATTGGACACCACGTAAAACGAATTGAATTTGGGTTTCTGTACCATGCGGTGGCTTCACAGCATGTTAAGGACCCATGTTTTTTCACTAAAAAACTGCGCCATGAAATGGAGGCGCAGAGTCCTTAACGTGCGGTGAAAACCACTGGTGTTTGTGTGTTAGAAAAGTGGTTTCCAACACACACTTGTGCTTAAAAACAAAAGAATATTAACCCTATGAGTGCCAGTGGGCTATGCAACACACTGTACAGCGTTGCATACACTACTGGCACTCACAGGGTTAATCTGACTACAGTTAACACATCCCCTGAAAAATAAACACTGACCTGTAATCCTGATGTCCAGCTGGGTCTTCAGCACCCTGGTCGGCTACTGGCCATGTTTTCTAATCTTCTTTCTTTTGTCTTCTTGTTTATTTCTTCATTAAAATCTTTTTTTTTCATCCAATGAGATTGTGTTTAAAATAAAGTATTGCCCCCAAGAGATGCCACAGTTAACCCTTTAAGTTCCAGAGGGGTACCCCCTCTGGTGCTCAAAGGGTTAAATGAAGTGTGCCATAGCTCTCCAAAGTAATATGTCATTACAGTAAAAAAATATATATATATTTCTTGTTCAAAATAAAAATGCCTCCCAAGTACGCCTAAATGTCCGTTGCTGCTGCTGGCTCTGCTGGTGGAGGCAGCAATGTGTACCAGCACAGAACCCCCCCTTGCATACATACTGGCTGTTGCCCGAGTTCCAATGAGGGACTTTTGAACAGAGTCTGGCTTGACTGGCAGCCTCCAGTTGTCTGGGATGTGTGCTTACGCAATTCCCAGCCAGTCAGCTTCTAGCAGGGGGATAACGACACCTGCTAGAAGCTGATTGGCTGGGAGGTGTGTAAACACACATCCCAGCCAATTGGAGGCTGCCAATCAAGCCAGACTCTGTTCAAAAGTCCCTCATTGGAACTCGGGCAACAGCCGGTATGTATGCAAGGGATGAGGGTCTGTGCAGGTACACATTACTGCTGCCTCTAGTGGAGCCAGCGGCAGAGGACAATTAGGCATACTTGGGAGGCATTTTTATCTTGAACGAGAAATAATTACTTTTTTTTATATATATATTTTAAACAGAATGGCATATTACTTTGGAGAGCTATGCCACACTTCATTTAACCCATTCCTTTATCCCCTACTTCAATACTTTTTTCTCTGTCGTCCAATACAGGTTACTGGTGACTTTGGGTAAGCAATCAGCTCCTTTAAGTAGGCAGGAACAATTCTGAAAAGTGACTGCTGGGTGGAGCCTACCTCCTTTTTTTAGCTTGCAGCTTGCCAATCCCCATCCAGTAAGATTTGTTCCTTGGTCAAGACACAAGGCAAGAGAACAGTTCTGCTGTAGTTTTACTTTTTTATTATTTTCTGTTGGATATGGGATACCACCATTAGGCGGATTACCATCACTGACAATTCCCATCACCCAAATGTGGATAGCTCCAGTTTACCAGGCGCTTTTGTGGACCTAAGCCCTGGCGGAAAATCTTGGCTGCAAGTTCTTTCCCCAGGAGTTGCCCACTGAGGCTTCTTCTTGATACATGGTAATCTGAAGACAGAAAATCTGCTGAAAAAGGTGATCACCCTTTGAGTGCTGAGGTCCACATGTCCCCTCCTCACAGGGGTCTCATTTTGAGTTCCTATTACATACTCATGCACTCATTGGATTTATCTGTATGTCTGTAGGGTGTTTGGAGCAAGTTTCTGTGGTAACGTAACCCTTTTGCTGCTGGTTTGCATCTTTTGGGGTGTTGTGGGCACTTTCCCTACTGGGACTAGTGTTTATTGGGTCTGCTGACTTCTTCTAGTGGGCTTTTGAGTGGTTTTACATTTTGGTATTCACCTTGTTAACTTTGTGTTCTGGCACTCGTTTACTGCATAGACGCCATTGCTCCATTCACTTCTATGGGACTTTACAGTTTGGGACATATCTCTGCAACCGCTCCACATAGCGAGGTCAGAGATGGCTCATTTGGTTGGTCTGCCCTTGCTCTGTTATCCGGTCAATGTTCTGGGCATGTTGGGGGGCTCAGGGGTCTTCGGGCTCTGTTGGGGTAGTTTTTCAGTGGAACTACAATTCCCATGAGCACTTGTTTCACGTGCTCGTTTCTGATTGGCTCCCGTCGCGGCAGCCATTTTTGTGCCTTCGCTGATCCTACACAGGGCTTGGACTCTCCTCTCCTCAGCAGTTTAAACATTTGTCTACCAGATAAGTCTAATTTATTGTTTCTGGGGTTATTTTATTTATCATACACATATTTTGTGGGTGTTTCTGATATTTTGACCGTTTGACTCTGTGAGAATGTCTACTCCATTAGACCTTGGGGCTAGGCCTAAGACTAAGGATACTGGGGTGTCTGTATCCCCCATTGCTTATTGCTTCTCATGTCACTCAGGGTCACCTAGAGAATACTCAGGTCATGTTTGCCCAGCATGCGCTGCTGCCCCTGAATCCCCTGCAGGGGCCTCCAGCCGTGCACTAGAGCCAGTTTGGATGCAAGAGTTTAAGGGTACTATCAGGGACCTCCGGTCCACCTTACAACTCTTTCCATCCACTTTGCAGGGGGTCTTCCACTCATGGCAGGCCCCCACCCCAACCAGATCTTCCCTGCCTAAACTGCCGGGTGTACCTGATTCCTCTGAAGAGGAATTATTGGTGGATTCTGATGACGAAGACTGTTCTGCTGTTCCTTCCTCTCAGTTCTTTGGGGATCCTTTTGAGTCTGATCCTGTCCCCTCGGCTGAGGGCCTGTTCAGGGATGTGTTGAACACACTGAACATTCCCTTGGTGCAGGAGGTTTCTTCTGAACCCTCTGATGAGTTCCAGGAGCCTGTTATGTCCCATACTTGTTTTCCACCTAACCCCACCCTTGACCGCTTGGTGTCTGAGGAGTGGAAGTTTCCATACAGGAAACTGTCTGTCTCTAGGAAATTTGCTAAGCTTTATCCGTTCTCTGAAGCGACCCTAGCTCAGTGGGTTCATCCTCCCAAAGTGGATGCCCCTGTCTACAGGCTTTCTAAGTTCATTGCCTTGCCTGTGGCTGATGCATCTGCTCTGAAAGACTGGACTGACAAGAAGCTTGAGACTGCTCTCAAGGCTATTTTTGCGATGGCTGGTTATGCCCTGCTCCCCACTTTTGCTGCGGCGTGGGTGAATAGAGCTGTGGCTGTTTGGACTGAACAGCTCATTTCAGCTGTCCGTCAGGGGGCTCCTACTACTGATATATTGCGGCTTCTTGCCAACATCTCTGAGGCTCAGCATTATGTTTCTGCTGCCCTGTTTGACACTGTGTGTATGGTCGCCAGGCTGTGATAGCCAGATGTGCTCTTTGGCTGAAGATCAGGTCTGCTGACACGGCCTCCAAGAGGGCTCTCCTGTCCTTGCCCTTTAAGGGCACCTCACTGTTTGGGCCTGATCTCAAGGATCTGATCAGTGAAGCCACTGGAGAGAAGAGTACTCACCTGCCAGTGGTCCAGAGGAAGAAGGCGCCTATCAAAAGGAATCGGCTTTTGCATCCCTTTCAGGCTGACTCGCGCCAGGCGACCCAGGCGGTGCCTCAGGCTCCGCGCTCCTAATCCAAGCCTAAGCAGCAATGGAGGTCCATGTCCTCCGCTAAGCCCAAGGCTTCCAAACCTTCTTCTGCATGACTCGCTGAATCCGGGTCCCCACCCGCATGTA
Organism: Rhinophrynus dorsalis; assembly: GCA_037306005.1. NCBI lineage: Eukaryota > Metazoa > Chordata > Amphibia > Anura > Rhinophrynidae > Rhinophrynus > Rhinophrynus dorsalis. The sequence goes on along the minus strand of CM074720.1, from coordinate 37,984,282 downwards.
GGTGGCCACTTACGCCACTACCTCTTGGCCTGGGAGGCCTCTGTGGTGGACCTGTGGGTTTTGCAGGTGGTGGCTTCGGGGTACAGGATCCCCTTCACCTCCCTTCCTCCTTCTCGGACCTTCTCTTCTCACTCTCCTCTGGATGCAGAAAGGCGCCACCTTTTCGAGGGAGCCATTCAGGCCCTTCTGGACAAGGCAGTCTTGGAACCTGTTCCTCCTCAGGAACGGGGGTTAGGGTTCTACTCCAACCTCTTTGTTGTTTCCAAGAAGGATGGCGGCTGCCATCCCATTTTGGATTTGAAGGATCTCAACTCCTTCGTGATCAGGTCCCAGTATCGCCTGGACTCACTACACATGGTGATCGCTGCCATGTCCCCTGGGATATTTCTGGCCTCGCTGGATCTTTAGGGTGCTTAGCTGCGCATCACCATTCATCCAGATAGTCAGCAATATCTTCGCTTTGCCTGCGACCGAGAGCATTTCCAGTTTTCAGCCCTCCGCTTTGGCCTGACCACAGCTCCTCAAGTCTTCAACAGTGTCCTGGGAACACTGATTTCCGTCCTCCATCGGGACGGCATCTGAGTTACCCCGTACATGGACAACCTCCTTCTGAAGGCATCTTCTCTGGAACTCCTTCATCAGCAGGTGCAGGATTGCATTCATGCTCTGCTCCATCACGGGTGGATCATCAATCTGGACAAGTCTGACCTTGTTCCTTCACAGAGGATGGTGTTTCTGGGCCTCCTTTTCGACACCCAAAGGGGGATGGTGTTTCTCACAGACGAAGTGGCTCATCAGATATCACTGAAGGTCCAAGCTGTCTTGTCTCAGGATCCAGTTCCAGCCAAGAAGTTGTCATCTCTGGTGGGGAAGTTCATTTCCACCATAGAAGCAGTTCTGTTTGCCATGGCTCATACCAGGAAACTTCAGAGGTTTTTAATCCTGGCATGCAGGGGTCGACCAGATCTCCTGGAGAGGTCCCTATCTCTTCCTCTTCACGTGGAGCTGAGCCTCTCGTGGTGGCTCAACCTGAACAATCTCCTGAAAGGAAGGCCGTTCCTGGTGCCATTCTGGACAACAGTGATGACAGATGCCAGCATCTCTGGATGGGGAGCGGTCCTGGGGCACTTAATGCTCAGGGCCGGTGGTCCCAGGAGTAATCTCTCCTTCCCATACATGTCCTGGAGCTTCGGGCGATATTTCACGCCCTGCAACACTGGACATGACAGCTGGAGGATTGCCAGGTCAGGGTCCAGTCGGACAACGCCACAGCCGTAGCCTACATCAACAAGCAAAGTGGCACAAGAAGCCTCGCAGCTTGGCTATAGGTCAAGGCTATTTTGTCCTGGGCAGAGGAGCATGTCCCTGCCATTTCCGAAGTTCATATTCCTGGCGTAGACAACGTTCTGGCAGACTTCCTCAGTCGACACACAGTGGACAGCGGAGAGTGGGAACTGCATCAAGAGGTGTTCAACCTCATTGTCTAGTGGTGGGGTCTTCCATGCATCGACCTGATGGCAACAAGACACAACAGGAAGGTTCCAACGTTCTGCTCTCACTGGGCTCTAGCAGTGGATACCTTGTCGATCCCGTGGAATTTCCCTCTGGCATACATCTTTCCTCCCATTACCCTATTGCACAGGGTGATAGGGAAACTGTGACTGGAGCGCTGCCCAGTCATTCTGATTGCTCCGTACTGGTCTCGACAGGCTTGGATTCCGGAACTTCTGGATCTCTCAGTGGCGAAACTTCTTCGGTTTCCCTCCCATTCAGATCTTCTTCTACAGGGTTACCTGTGGAAGGAGGATGTTCATCATCTGGCTTTGACAGCATGGAGATTGAATCCTCAATTTTGAAGAAGAAAGGATTTTCTTCTGGTGTGGTGGCTACTATGCTTAGTGCTCGTAAGCCGTTTTCCTTTAAGGCCTACCATCGAGTTTGGTCTACCTTTCTGTCTTGGTGTGCTGATAGGGACCTGTCTCAGGATTTTGATCTTCCTAAGGTCCTTTCCTTCCTCCAGGATTGTGTGTATAAGGGTCTCAGTCTGAGTTCTTCTTCTCTCTGTTTTATTTCAGAGGCGTCTTGCTATTCTTCCTGATGTCAAGGTTTTCTTCCAAGGTGTTGCTCATACCCGTGTTTAAGACTCCCACTCCTCAGTGGGACCTTAACTTGGTTTTGGGTGTCCTTCAGCACCCTCCCTTTGAGTCATTGGCCACTATTCCTCTCTGTCTCCTGATGTGCATTTCTCCTGGCGATTGTGTATGTTCGCCGTGTATCTGTTCATGTGCCCTGTCCTGTAGGCCACCCTTTTTGGCATTTCACAAGGACAAGGCGGTATTTCGCACTTCACAGGAGTTTCTCCCGAAGGTGGTGTCTGAGCTCCACATTAATCAGGAGATTGTGGCTCCATCTTTCTGCCCTAACCCTACTTCTGACAAGGAGAAGGATCTTCACCTGTTGGATGTTGTGCATTGTCTCAAGTTCCATGTGCATCGCACTGAGCCATTGAGGCAGTCTGACACTCTTTTTGTCATTCCTGAGGGTCCTAGGGCAGGGAAGCCTGCTTCTTGGATAAAGGCCACTATTCGTAAGGCTTATGAACTTAGGAAGAAGCCTGTTCCCTTTTGGGTCATGGCTCATTCTACGAGGTCTATTGGGGAATCTTGGGCCTACAAGAATCAGGCCTCAGCTGATCGGTTGTGCAAGGCGGCCACTTGGTCGTCTGTGCATACCTTCTCGAAACACTGCCATGTGGATGTGCTGCATCGGCTGATGCCAATTTTGGGAGGAAGATCCTGGAGGCAGCCTTGCCTGTCTAGGATCTCATTAGTCTCTCAGTACTCTTTCACTTTTGAGCCCTGTTGGCTTTTGTTCAGTGTGCTGTGTAACAGTTTCTGGGGTCTGTTTTACCCCTGTTCGGTGTCCATTTACACTTTGTGGTTATTGTTGAGCTTTTCATGATCTGTTCGTTCATTGGTGCTCTGGTGACTTTGGGGGGCCTGCACCTGGTCCTTGCCTTTCTTACCGCCCTGGGGATCTTAATGGTTGGACATCCCAAAGTTACCAGTAACATGTAATGGACGACAGAGAAAAGAGGATTTTAGTCTTACTTGTTAAATCCTTTTCTCTTAGTCCATACAGGTTACTGGTCTCCTACCCTGTCAAGTGACCATGCTTGGCTCTCCTGTGGCAGAATGTGGGGGTCTTTTCAGGTTCATGCTCACAGGAATCTTCCTTTACCTTCATACTACCTAGTCAATAGTTAGTTTTCAAATCTTACTGGATGGGGATTGGCTAGCTGCAAGCTAAGGAGAGGAGGTAGGCTCCACCCAGCAGTCACTTCTCAGATTTGTTCCTGCCTACTTAAAGGGGCTGATCGCCTACCCAAAGTTACCAGTAACCTGTATGGACTAAGAGAAAAAGATTTAACAGGTAAGACTAAAATACTCTTTTAAACCGTATTTACCAAGTTTGTTACGTATCCCGAATTTTAAAGTTCAGGATACATTCTAAGTGGAATGTGGGGGCTCGAAACAGAAAAAGGCAGCAAAAGTAGCTTTTTTGTTGCTCTTTTGCTGGCTGGAGACACATTTGTATGGAATGGAATCTAGGCCTAAATCCCAGTGGAACCTCAGAAACCAAACCCCTTGGATGCCTGGGATGGCTGCAAAGCATTTGTGTTGTTTCATTTTCTCTCATCTAAGGAGTTAACACAGTGTCAGTATCAGATGTATATGAATGCAGGTTGATATCTTAAATTTCATCCAAATAATTTAAAGGAACGCAAACACCAAAAAATGAAGTAGTTTGGAATAGCTTTAACCATTTACATACCAGATGGAAGTGCATGCAGCCCCCATAAGCCAGGAGAGGGTGTCTGCAACAGGGTAATTTGGATTGCTGTAGCCTCACCCACAATTCAGAATGTAGGTGTAGCCAGAACAGCTGGGAAACCACCCCTCAAAATGTGACCCTTTTTTGAAATGGTTGCCTACTCTACCTAATGGGAAATCCAACTGTTCTTCACAGTGCGCTATTCAAGAGCTACGCGATGTCCTTCCGGCCTTGCAGCAGGCTGTGTCTGCTCTTGACTCACTGGACAAATCGGACATTTCAGAAGTAAGGTAAGTGGACTCAGCAAGGGAGTCGCGAAGGGGGAGATTTATAAAAAGTATTCTTAAAGTTTTCTGTATGTTGCCCCTTAAAATATCACTAATGCATGTAAAGCGAGATGCTATTTTTAAATGAACATACCTGGGAACTTCTTCTCTTTGAACTCCCAGAGAAGGCTCATGTGATTCACAGCTGATGTCAGTGATGCAGTTCGCATCATGAAAGGGTGGGGCTTTGAACAGGTAGGCAGGACTTATTCTGCAGTGTGTCATAAAGTGGGTGGGAATTGGGCAGAACAGGGTGGGAGGAACAGAGTGGGCAGTAGAAAAAACTCACCCCCACCGGGGAATCAGCCTTTGTCCTCGGAGACACGATAACAGTCTCCGGGCAGATTCGCAGTTCCCAGGCTATGTAAATGAACAATGGCAGCTTTGGTAAGTGTGGCACAAATCGCTTTTCAATTAATACATTTCTGACACTTTTTTAAGAAAAAGATTATACCTGGTGTTAAAATTAGTTTAAAAATTCTGTTGCAAAATTGTCGCAATTTACGACTTTTTAAATAAAGAATTAAGCATAAGCTCTGTGGATTAACCCCTTCGGTTAGTACTTAGCAACACTCGGTAACGCAAATCTAAGAAAATTAAATGGAATGTTAGTTTAACCCTTTGAGTGCCCGAGGGGTACGCAACGCATTACAAAGTAATGCGTTGCGTACCCCTCTGGCACTCAAAAGGATAAGTCTTACACTTCCAGGAATTGTGATCTGCTCGGCAAATAGCAGCTTTGACAACAAATTAAATTTTCTAAACCCTTGGATGCCAGAGAGAACCCCAACGTATTGTAAAGCAATATTTTGGAGACATCTCTACCAACCGAAGGCTTAAAGTGGACAGGTCACCTTGAATTAACCCTTTGAGTGCCAGAGAGTTATCCAACGCATTGCGTCGGATCCCTCTCTTGCACTCAAAGGGTTAAAGGGATAGTAATACTTCGTTTTATCTTTATCTTATTTTGTAGGCATTTAAAAAACATGAAGAACGATATGTCTTATCTCTCAAACCTTTATGGTTTAAGAGATATTCACAAGCAAAGTACCCCCCCCCCTGTTCAGCCAACTCAGAAGGGAGGTGCCCAGGTAGACTGCAGAGAGGGACAATCTTCAATTAAGATAAGGGAAAAAGCTGAAAAACTTGTCAAGGGGGGCAGGGCTTTCATTGTTCTCATAGGAATAAGAGTGTCCCCTTCTGTTATCTGTCTGGTCTATGGACTGCATTCCACATCTGAGAAGAGATGGCTTACACTAGGTAAAAGGGGCGGATGGGGAAACTTTGCTTGTGAATATCTCTCAAACCATAAAGATTTGAGAGATAAGACTTATATTGTTCTTCATGTTTTTTAATGCCTACAAAATAAAATAAAGATAAAACGAAGAATTACTATCCCTTTAAGTTTGCCTATTGGAAAACTTAATTCATAACTGCGTGGCTGATGTACTGTGAAGAACCGGACCAATTCTGGAGCAACCCAACTGCTCCATAGGGGACGAATTAAAATTCCCCAAAGTGCCATTGATTTAAAGGAGTATTTTAACCCCTTGAATACAATGAAGAATACTTTGGAGACCTAAGGCCCCAATTATATTAATGGACATTTTTATTTTCTCCTGTGGTTCAGTTTATTTGCCCCAGAATTGCTCCAGTTTGTCCTAGTACATGTGTATGTGCATCATGTTGGCCAAAAGGCCTGCAGGTCCCTAGTTTATAAGATATATTATTAGATTTATTTCTGAAAAGGGGTCTCTTTCAGTGCACCACCATATACTAATAAAGGTCTGTGCTGCACTGAGGGCTTAAAGGTATAGCAGCTCCAATTAATCTTCATAGTATTTGAGCTATAGAGAGTGTTATTTCAATACTGTCAGAGATGTAGTTCAACAGTAATTGAATGATAAAGTATCCCCCTCCCACCCCTTTTACCTAGTGTAAGCTACCTCCCCTCAGATGTGTAATCTGGTTCTGGGACCGGACAGCTCACAGCAAGGGACAATCTTCTCATTGTGATCATAAGGAAAACCCTGCCCGCCTTGACAGGTTTTTCAGGTTTTTCCTTATGATCACTGAAGATTGTCCTTCTCTGAGATCCATCCGGACTGTCTTGCTGCTCTGAGGTGAACAGTGTTACATCATGAAGAAGCTGTATTTCTGTGAAACATTGCTATCCCTTTAATTAGCAAATGATGTTGCATAAAAGTATTAATCTTTTTAAATTATTTCTGTGTTAGACTCTTGGCTAACAAACTTTATAGTCCAAATTGCATTTGGGTCTCTTTATTCTTTTATAATATCTGCAAACAAGAGATTTGTAATTAATATTTTATTTAATTTACACAATGCATAGTCCTGAAAACATTTTCCTTTTCCAGAGTGTATACGCACCCACCCTTCCTGGTCCTCACTGTAATGAACGCAGTTTGTGTTCTGCTGCAGAAGAAACCTGATTGGACTACAGCAAAACTCCTACTGGGGGAGCCTGGATTTCTCAAAAGATTGGTCAACCTTGACAAAGACAGTATCCCAGAAAAGGTAACTCTTTACAATGGAAAACAGATCCAGGAAAACAGGATTATTTGAATGAACATGAACAAATTTAAAGGAATAGTAACACTTAATATGTTTTATATATGTAGACAGATAGATAGATAGATAGATAGATAGATAGATAGATAGATAGATAGATAGATAGATATGGTATAGGGTTTATCCTGATGTCTTACAGTAGGGCTATTGCTACACCATCCAATGGACAGCTCTGGTCAGTTGACCCTAAACCTCCATAGGATGATGTAGCAACAGCACAACTAGGTAATTTCAGGCCATTAAGATATTGCATCTAACAAAATTCAAGTTTTAACTGCAATAACTTTTGAATAAAACACCTCCTGGCAGTGGAAGTACCATTGTTTTACTCTGGAGGATAAACTCTACAGTATAGATGTTTAACATATTAAAGTGATAGTAATGTCTAAAAAAAAAACTTTTTTCCATTTAGAAGAGCTTAAAAAGCTGATCTGAATGCAAAAAAACGTATCTCTCAAACCGCTGTGGTTTAAGAGATACAGGCGTTTAAAGTTTGATTTCTCCTACTGACAGCTGTAAAGCTGTCAGCAGGAGATCCGTGTCGGTTGATACTGTGGCGCTTGAGAAGTGCCGAGATCTCCTTACTTACACGGAAACCCTTCATTGGAATGGTCTAAAACGTGTGCCTGAACACTAGGCCTGAACACCAGGCACATGTTTTAGACCATTCCAATGAAGGGATTCCGTGTAAGTAACGAGATCCCGGCACTTCTCAAGCGCCACCATGTTGACCGACACAAATCTCCTGCTGACAGCTTTACAGCTGTCAGTAGGAGAAATCAAACTTTAAACGCCTGTATCTCTTAAACCATAGCGGTTTGAGAGATACGTTTTTTTGCATTTAGATCAGCTTTTTAAGCTCTTCTAAATGCAAAAAAGTTTTTTTTAGACATTACTAACACTTTAAGTGTTACTATCCCTTTAATGCTGCTATAGACTTTATTTTCTCTCTTATTTCTGCCTTTCATATCTGCTTGGAAATACCCACAACGCACACATGCACTCTCACAAATGCACACAAACCTACACACACAACCACACTCATGCACAAATACACACAAACCAACAACTTTCTGAAGACCATGTAGGAGGCTCGGGATTACATAGCAGGATTTTATTCAATTTGGTCATTCACAAACGGAGGTCATGCTCACCCTGGTGGGGGGAGGGAGACATTTCCTGGGAGAGCAGAGATGATTTCTTTCAACACCAAACTTCCATGTTGCTTTGTCCTTACTGACAAAAAATTCTTATGGTCAGAAGTTCAGGAAAGGATGTTTCAAAGAATGGTTGTGAATTGCACAGTCTACCATGTTTGTACTTGTGATATGTTTATATTACACAGAGAGAGCTTATTAACATATATTTCTCTGTCGTCCAATATAGGTTACTGGTAACTTTGGGTAGGCGATCCGCCCCTTTAATTGTAGGCAGGAACAATTCTAGAATTGTATGCAGGGGATGGAGCCTACCTTCCCTCCTTGGCTACAGCTAGCCAACCACTCCAGAAATATTTGTTCCTTGGTGAAGACACAGGCAAGAGAACAGTTCTGATATAGTTTTAGACATTTTTTATTTTTCTGTTAGAAATGGAATACCACCATTAGGTGGATTACCATAACTGACAATGCCCTTAGATGTGGCTAGCTCAGTAACCAGGTTTTGTGCTTTTTGTGGACCTTAAGCCCTGGGGGGAAAATCTTGGCTACAAGTTCTTTCCTCAGGAGTTGCCCACCGAGGTTTCAGCTGCTGGATTAGCATCTTTTGGGGGCTTGTTGGCACTTTCCCTACTGGGTTCAGTGTTTATTGGGTCTAGTGACATGTTTTAGTAATGTCTAGTGTACATTTACTTCTCAGTTACAACTTTTCAAAATTTGTGTGGCGTGCTTTTACTGCATAGACGTCGCTTCTCCATTCACTTCTATGGGACTGTACAGTTTGGGACATATCTCTGCAACCACTCATCGTAGCGACTTCAGAGATGGCTCATTTTGTTTGCCCTTGCTCTATTATCCAGTTAATGTTTGGTGTGTGTTGGGGGGCTCAGGGGGCTTCAGGCACTGTTGGGGTACTTTTTCTGGGAAAACTACATTTCCTGTGAGCGTTTGCTTCGTGCACTCAGCCCTGATGGCTCTAGTTCAATGTGCTGTGTAACAGTTTGGGGTGTTGTTACCCCTGTTTAGTGTCTGCTGACACTTCATTGTTTTTTTGGGCTCTCTCTGATCTGATGGTTCATATCTGCTCTGGTGACTTTGGGGGCCTTGCGCCTGGTCCATGCCTTTCTTCCCGCCTCTGGGAAACTCAATGGTTGGACATCCCAAAGTTACCAGTAACCTGTATTGGATGACAGAGAAAAGATAATTTTAGTCTTACCTGTTAATGCCTTTTCTCTTAGTCCATACAGGTTACTGGTCTCCCACCCTGTCAAGGGACCGTGCTTGGCTCTCCTGTGGCAGACTGTGGGGGTCCTTCGGGGTCATGCTCACAGGAGTCTTCTTTCCCTTCCACTATCTAGTCAATAGTTAGTGTCTCAAATCTTTCTGGAGCTGATTGGCTACCTGCAGCCAAGGAGGGAAGGTAGGCTCCACCCCCTGCATACAATTATAGAATTGTTCCTGCCTACAATTAAAGGGGCGGATCGCCTACCCAAAGTTACCAGTAACCTGTATGGACTAAGAGAAAAGGATTTAACAGGTAAGACTAAAATCCTCTTTTCAAAATAAACAATAAAATAAATACATGTATAAAGGGTTATGTTTATTTTTAATAAAAAAGAGGGGCTTGTAGTTTGCAGAGTGTCTGCTCTTCTTTCTCTGGCTGTTTCCTTCCGCCTTTAACTATTCTTGTCTGAATGTGGCTGTTCTTTGCCATTAATGCCTCCCAACAATCTTAAAGAAGAGGGTGTCCAGGTTCGATCCTCAAGGGCCACCAACAGGCCAGGATTTCAGGATTTCCCTGATTAAGCCCAGGTGAGTTAATCAGTGGCTCATTCATTTTGATTGGCCATCTGTGCTCTAACAGGGAAGTCCTCAAATCCTGGTGACTCTTGAGGATTGAACTTGGACACTGCTGTTAAAGAAGATCAAAGTGAGGCACCTACTGCAGAGAACAGCCACATTCAGACAAAAATAGTCGAAAGCAGAAAGAAACAGCTGAAGAGACCAGAACAGACACCCTGGTCTCTGCCAACTACCTGCAGGTAGAATATACCATTTTGTTTTTCACAAAACTCTGAAGCCCCCTCCTTTTTTATCAAAATAAATATAACCCTTTATACACCTATTTATATTAAATAATAAAACAACTTAGTAACGTTACCATTTCTTATCCCCTTGAATGCTAGGGACATTTCCAGTGCTTTGCAAAGCAGTTTGTTGAGACCTATCCCCATTCATGGGCTTTAAGTTTGCCTTAACTCCTAAAGGACCAAAGTAGTGGACACACCATTATGAAGCAATGCATTGGCAACCCTTCTGGTCCTTAAAGGGTTAAGGATTAAAGTGAAGTGGGTTTCCAACTCCTTCCTTAACCCCTTAAGGACCGGCGCACGCACGGGCGGTCGGCACTTGAGGTCCACGGTTTTTACTTTCACTTGCGGTTTAGGGCTTCTGGAGTGGTGGGCAGCCGCGCCAGGAGCCCTGAACACCATTCTGTGCCAGGACAGTCACTGGTCCTTAAGTGCCGGACCGCCATGACGGTCCTGGCACGTCAGTGGTCGGAAAGGGGATAATGGACCATTAACTCTTTGAGTGCCAGAGAGGTATCCATCGCATTGCAGAGCAAAGCGTTGGATACCTCTTTGGCACGCAAAGGGTTAAAGGGATAGTAATACTTCTAATAAAGTGCAAGTGCAAGTCTTCTGTATGCTTTTTTTTAGCCCGTAGCACTATATTTCAATACTTAGTTTTGTAGTTCAAGTGCCATTAAATACGAAAGGATCCCTCTCCCACTCCTTCTGGGCACCTCCCATCAGTTGTGGAATCCGGTTGTGGGATGAAGGAGGCAGGATTTTCCTTTTGCTTACTGAAGATTGTCCCTCACCTCTCTCCATCTGGACCAGACTGAGAGGCAGAGTGACGCAGGGAAAGGGGCAGGGGGAGATCCTTTCGGATTAAATAGCGCTTGAACTACAAAACTGTACATATTGAAATATAGCGTTACATCCTCATAATAGATTAAAAAAGACTCAGAGATGCACTTTATTAGAATAATTACTATCCCTTCAAATTACTCATTCTAATGGTATCCTTCATTAATGGTATCCCATAAAGCTATTAGCTGACCCATCGGTGCTCAAGCAGTGGTAATTTTAAACTGCATGGCACTAACCTAATGGACCGGATTGCATAGAGCCGAGGTAGTTAACTCCTTAAGGCAGCGGTTCTCAACCTTTCCAGTGCCATGACCCTTTGATAAAATTTCCCAAGTTGTGGCGACCCCTAACAGTAAAATTATTTTCGTTGCTCCTTCATCGCTGTAATTACTGAATTACTCCGTTATAAAGAAATCCTTACTGTTCCGAGGCCGGAAGCCAGGCACCAGCGCAGACATCTTGTCTGTGTGCCTGCGGTGTCAGTCCCAGTCTCCTCCTGGAGAATTACAAGTTTTACAGATTAAAATAGACAAAAAACAATTTTCTGATGGTTTTAGACGACCCCTGGCAAATCGTCATTCGATCCCCCGAAGGGGTCACGACCCACAGGTCGAGAACCACTGCCTTAAGGAGTGATGACGGTCCTGGCACGTCATGAGTTTTGTGATTAGAACACCCCTGCGGGAGCGCTGTGATGTCTAGGGGAGACTGACTGATCCAAGACCGGCGTGGTCAGTTTCAGACTCTCTTTTGGCGAGCCAGTACACATGATCAGTCACGTGCACCAGCTCTCCGAATTACATCTGTGCTGCCCTTAAGTGTAATTCTACCCCAGGACCGTCGGATGATAAGGGGTTAATTTTTGTATCACCAACTGTTGTGGTCTAAGACCAGTCAACAGTATCACAATAGGTTGAAGATCTCTCTAGCATTGAAGGGGTTAAAAAGCACTATTAAACTAATGAGACTTGTGTGAAATGTATTTGTCCCATGTGATTCAGTTGGACTGCCTCAGAATTACTCCAATTATTCTTAGCGCATCAGCCTCAGAGCCAGCTCCATCAATGACATTGATCATATTTGTTTCAGGTCTTTCAGAATTTAAAAAAATATTCAAAAATCCCAGATTTTAACCCGAAGAAGGTTGGAATTGTGTCTACTGCTTGTCGCTCTCTGTGTCAGTGGGTGTTGGCTTTAGAGCACTACCATGAGGTGCAAAAGGTAATTACTGTAAATACATGCATCTTTTTTTCCACAATATCCTGAGACTTTCTGTCTTTCAAACCAATTTAAAGTGACAGTAGATTTTTATGGGAAAAACAACAAATACATTGTAGTGCTTTTGCAGTTGAATAAAACTAGGAGTATCGTGCTGCTGGAAGATAATTTGTTCAAAGTGTGTTAACTTTCAGACTTGTTTGATTTTTTTCTATAAAAACAGAGCTAGCACTATTGTTATAATTTTCTATGGATATTGAGTGATTGGGAGAAAAGTTTTCCAAAGACAAGAAAAGAAAAAAAATGCATTTTGTGGTATGGTTTGAGCTATCAGATCCTTTAACCATTTGAGTGCCAGAGGGGCACGGAATGCATTGCTTTTGCAATGCATTCCGTACCCCTCTGGCACTCAAAGGGTTAACCATTTGAGTGTCAGATGGGTGTGCAGCAAATTGCTTTGCAATGCGTTGCGTACCCCTCTGGCATTCAAAGGGTTAATGGGCATGCTTTGGGCATGCTCAGCAGAAAAAAACCCTTCTATATAGAACAAACGAAAGAAAACAAAGGGATGCCTCGTACAGTAGTGTATTTATGTAACAACAAATATAATAATTGGTCCCACTTCTATCCCTTCTATGAGGGTACTCTCATGTTAAGATGGTATATCAGGCAATTATATGTTAACTAGACAAAAAACGCAGGTGGGAGATTTCAATACCCACTCACACTTGGGCTCGCTCCTCTAATGTATGGATCACTCAGGTTTCACACAGAATGTACTCCCAGATGGACCCAGTAATTAAAGAAATCGAGTGCAAGTAGAGATTCTGTGGTGCAGTGCGCTAGTACAACTTTTCCACTTTATGATCAAACTAGTTGAACAGCACACGGGTCACAATGCCACGCAGCAACAGCCGCGGTGCAGTCATGCACAGCAGAGACTGCCCGCGCGCGGCTGATATGGAACAGCGCGCTCCGAATTCAGACCGTTGCTCAGAGAAGACTAAGGTCTGAATTCAGAGCTCCCCACTCCATTATCAGCTGCGGTGCAGGCAGTCTGTAGTGCGCATGACTGCAGCGCACGCAGCTGTCTCTGCTGCGCATGACTGCTTCTGACAAATACACATTTAGCGAATTATTATATAGGATGATGGTACTCACAGAGTTGGTCTCACCAGTGTTATTTTCATGAACCTTTTTAATGCTGATTGGAGTATTGTGTGGAGAAAAGAATTCCTGTGTTGCTTGAGCAGGAATAAGCTGATGGGAACTCCCTGCATGTAATTCCCTATGCCGGTGTATTGATAACACTGGTGAGACCAGCTCAGTGAGTACTATAATTTGCTCATATAGTGGAAATGTTGTACTAGTGCTCTGTACCATAGAATCTCTACTTGCACTCTCTTTTATCCCTTCTATATAGGGCTTTAATTGCCTCTAAATTTATATAGGGATATAGCTATAGGTATATACAGTGGATATCAAAAGTCTACACACACACACTGAAATTGCAGCTTTTATTGATGTAAAGACTGAAATCAAGATAATTCATGACCTTTTTTTCTTAGCTTAACCTTTAATAAGATCTTGTAACCAACAATATTTAAGTGAAAAACAATCTGATCATGTCTTGGAAAGATAATTAAAAATAAAAAAGTCAATGCCTTGGTGGTATGTGTGCACACCCTTTACACTGGGGGTGGTAACTGTGTTTAGATATAACCAATCACATTCCAGATCACGTACAAAGGTAATTTGCCTTCACTTGACATCAACTGATGTGATTCTGTAGAATTTCCTTGAAAGTTTCTTGGTTGTTCTCTTCCGAGATAGCCATGGTCCATAAGAGCTAACAAATTATCTACTGGATCTTATTGTTGAATGCTACAGATCAGGAGAGGGATATTAAAAATTTCAAAGACATTACATACATCTTGGAACACTGTGAAGACCACTATTAAGAGGCAGAGGAAATATGGCACCAACAGGACATTGCAAAGATCAGGTCCTCCCTCCAAAACTGATCACCGGGCAAGCTGAAAGCTCATCTGAGAGGCTGCCAAGAGGCAAATGGCAACCATAAATGAGGATTTTATGGCAATATGTGGCATCTCCTTACATATTACACCCACAAGGCTGAGCTGTATGGTAGGGTGGCAAGATGGAAGTCATTTCTCACAGAAAAAAGACATCCAAGCCTGTACAATTTTTGCAAGAAGACTCATTCAGTCTCCCAAAACCATGTGAGAACATGTAATTTGATCTGATGAGACCAAGGTAGAACTTGTTGGCCTTATTTTGAAAAGATACGTTTGACGCAAAGTCAGCAGAGCTCATCACCCACACAATGCTTACTGTCAAGCACGGTGATGGCAACATCATGCTATGGAGCCTCTTCAAAGTCAAGACATTTTGGAGCACAACCTGCTGCACTGTGCTAGGAAGCTGAAATTAAAGACAAATTCCCCCTTTCAACACAATGGTCCAAAGCCCACTGTCCAGTCAACCAAGGAATAGCTTAAAAAAAGGAAGATCAGTGTCCTGGAATGGCCCAATCAGAGCCCTGGCCTCAATCCTATAGACTGATCTAAAGAATGAGAGAGAGAGAGAGAGAGAGAGAGAGAGAATAAAATACATGTAAAATAAAAGTACATATACAGTACATATATTATTCATTAAACAACTTTACAAAAATTGTATTATTTTTGTTGAGTGCTCCCTTGTTTTCACATTCTGCCACAATAGGAGGCTGCCTAGTTCTCATACCGACCCCTAAAACACAACAGGGCCTTGAAACATTTGCTTGTTTGATGCATAATTCTGCCTTGTCATTGCAGCATCTTACTAATTTATATTTTATACCAGATGGTGGCGCCAAAACAGCAACGAGTTGCAGAGGCCCAGGAAGCTCTCAGGCTGGCAAAGGAAAGACTTAGACACAAACAGAGAAGTCTATCAGTGGTAAGATGGACTTTGATTACTTACGTTCTGATTCTCACTCTGACCTGGCTGCAAATCAGAATCTGAAGTGTACACATTGTTTTATTAAATGAGGGATAACTCCTACTACTAATAGCACCCCCCAAATTATCATACTATAGTCAGAAATCCGAAGGGCCCCTGTGAATTTTATTTCTGTGTCTTTGTTCAAGAGATGACATCTTCAGTCAGTCCTGGATTCATATCCATGAAGGAGGACATAACAGTTACTGATGTTTTTTTCAAACTGAGTAAGGCAGATTGTTTGAACCCACTTAACCCATTAAGGACAAGAGGAAAGGCAAAGCACTGCATACCCTTCTGGTCCTTAAATGGTTAAGATTAACATCTGTAATGAGTTTGAGGTCCTGTGGCCCCGCAATTAACTGTCATGAATGTGATATCCAGGATTGACTGAAAATGCACAAGTGCAAAACTTTGTTCAGTGCGTTGCATGACCTGATTCTTGCATTGTGCACCCCACTGGCACTCAGATGGTTAAGCAGGTATGAATACTCCACTATTGAAGTTGATGCTTATTGCTTCATTGTTTTGGAGAGATTTGTGGAGTGTTTTTACCTTTTCATGTGATAAATATTGGTTTAACTCATATGTCAGTTTAAAGGGGAACCGTATTTTAGATATAAGAGGCTCATAGTTTGTTTAACAGATTAATTTAGGTAGACCTATATGTGTTTACTATTTTTAAAGCCCGTTTACATGGGCCAACACTGGCTGCATACACATGCACAGTACAGACTGCCCGTACCACGGCTGATACAGAGCGGGGTGCTCCAAATTCAAACCGTAGTCCTCTCTGTGCACCTGAAGGATTCTGGTCTGAATTCGGAGCGCCCCACTCCGTATCAGCCTTGGCACAGGCAGTCTGTACTGCACATGACTGCAGCGCACGCAGCCATCTCTACGGCGCATGACGGCTTCTGACAAACGTCCTTAGCGAATTATATATATATATATATATATATATATATATATATATATATATATAATTATAATATTGGATGTTGTATCTGCAGTTTCCTGATTCTAGTGATCTCTTCTGAAGTGCGTCATTAGATCTCAACTCCTCAAAGCAAACAACAGGCTTCAATAGTCCTGATTATTTGTAAGGGGCATGTTAACAGACTGTAACCAAAAACTATTAACAGCGAACTAAAAGGGAGATTAAAAACAGTATATATATATATATATATATATATATATATATATATATATATATATATGGGACTTGACCATAATCTGCCATGCTGGTCCAGTGTGCGATGGCAGATTTTGCATTGATTTATTCTGGTGTCTTAGCTTTTGATCTGTCCACCATGGGTGGCCCTACCAGGAGTATGTGCTCTTGATGGTATATTTTCTATTTCAATGACACACACAAACACTCCTGCCACGATAAGGCATCTATCCATGGGAGTGATGAAATTACCACATTTGTTGGTGCTGAATGGCAACGGAAAGCACATCGAAATTGTTGGAAACTTGCTCAGGAAGCCTTCATCCTGCAGATGATTGACAATGGCTGAAGAAGATGAGATATATACAAAGAGAGAGAGAGAGAGAGAGAGAGAGAGAGAGAGATAGATAGATAGATAGATAGACAGACAGACAACTGTTTGTGGCATAGATTCCACTGCAGTTGATAAGTGTCATCAACTGCTTTATGTAGCAGATTCTGACTAAAATCTATGAGGAGCCATTGATAAACATATCAACTGCAATGTAATCCAGGCCTGTGTTTGAAGGACACCTACCTAGATAAGTAATCCAACTAACAGACACTTCATTTTAGGGTAGAATTTCTCTGTAAACTAAGAACCAGAGGATTGTGCAGTGCATTGATTCCCCTATGGGGTTAACTGTGATCTTGACTCTGATACAAAGTAGATGTTACCATTGCAGACAGCCCCATGAGACTTGACTTTGCTCCACCCCAGTTATTAAACTTTCATTTTATTTTCAGGTTGAAGAACATCTGCAGTTGTTGCAGAAACAGTACAGTGATAGTGTATCTGAAAAGGAACATCTGGCTCATCGAAAACAACTAACCACTGAGCGTCTTAAGAGAGCCTCAGTTCTGATCACTGCCCTGGATGAGGAAAAGGTGTGATATTTAATATCTATGCAGGATATATCAGGTCAATGGTTAGTACATCAGTTTCCAAAAGGCAGGTTACATCTGCTTTATGTGTCGTGGCATCAAGCTTAAAGGGCATTTGGCATGTTTTACAAAATCCGCTCCTATGAGATCAGTAAAAACACTGGGCTACACTGTGCACCCCAACATAGCTATTCTCAGCTGTTCTGGGGTCAGAGGACTGACCCCTAAGACTTGAGCACAACCCGGAAGTCAGTGGCTCTCAGCAACAAACCTTTTGGGTTAAGCACACAGGTTCATCCACGGGTCTGCCCCAAGGGGAATGGATCAGCTGACAGGGCACTGTCCACATGATAGTTTCCCTTTAAAGGAATATAGAGAAGAGAAGGGGAAAACAAGAGGGGCTCCCCTCACGTGGAATCAAAAGGACAAATTGTAACCACCACATCTACCCTTCAGTTGGGTGCCCACCATACCTGGGAACTTTTCCTTGTGGACTCCTTGGAGAGGGGAGTCCTGTGGTGCCGCTGGGGGGAGATAAATGATGTGATTTATGGCTCTTATAAAACATAGCAAAAGATTGAGGAATAGACTGGGGAGGGATGAGAAATGGGCGAGGAGTGGGAGGAACAGACTGGGAAGGGAGAAGTGGGCAAGGAGTGGGAGGAACAGACTGGGGAGGGAGGAGAAGTGGGCGAGGTGTGGGAGGAACAGACTGGGAAGGGAGGAGAAGTGGGCGAGGAGTGGGAGGAACAGACTGGGAAGGGAGAAGTGGGCGGGGAGTGGGAGGAACAGACTGGGGAGGGAGGAGAAGTGGGCAAGGAGTGGGAGGAACAGACTGGGGAGGGAGGAGAAGTGGGCGAGGAGTGGGAGGAACAGACTGGGAAGGGAGGAGAAGTGGGCGAGGAGTGGGAGGAACAAACTGGGGAGGGAGGAGAAGTGGGCGAGGTGTGGGAGGAACAGACTGGGAAGGGAGGAGAAATGGGCGAGGAGTGGGAGGAACAGACTGGGGAGGAAGAAGAAGTGGGCGAGGTGTGGGAGGAACAGTCCGGGAAGGGAGGAGAAGTGGGCGAGGAGTGGGAGGAACAGACTGGGATGGGAGGAAAAGTGGGCGAGGAGTGGGAGGAACAGACTGGGAAGGAAGGAGAAGTGGGCGAGGTGTGGGAGGAACAGACTGGGAAGGGAGGAGAAGTGGGCGAGGAGTGGGAGGAACAGACTGGGGTGGGAGGAGAAGTGGGTGAGGAGTGGGAGGAACAGACTGGGAAGGGAGGAGAAGTGGGCAGAGTTTCATTAGAAACTCCACACATCCAGACAATCAACCTCTGTCCCGTGGATATGAACAGCTGTCCCAGACACTGCAGCAGGATTCCAGATAAGGATAATGTATCGAAAGGGCAGATCCTTTACCTCGCTCTCCTCATTGACATATTGCAGATAAGACAAAAGAGAGCGCCCAGTAGTGCAACACTGGGATATACATTGCACAGCTGTAGAAAAAAACAACAATAGTATACTCACAGGATTAGTAGTCAAGACAGTTATACTACCAAGCACCTGACAAAATGGCTTACAGACTCTCTCCATTCGGAATATCTATTTTAAAGGAAATGTTGACTGTACGTATTCTGTGAGTGTGTAATATATAAAATCAGATTGCATATAGTACTTTTTTTCATCTTCACCTATTTTTTTTTTGTTACACTTTTACATCCTTGACATTGAGCTATCTGTTTCCAGAGAGATTTCTGTCAGGGACTGTGAAAGACGGTTTAGTGATACAATGTAGAAAAGTATTAGAGAGCTTTGCAGTATTCAGGGAGTTAAAGTGGCAGTAAAGCCTAGTTATGAACACATGCACGTGTACAGCTTTTCTTGTTGTGTAAACAAGGTAACACTTAATGCTGGGAGGTAACTTCTTTCAAATATTATTACAGAGTTAACCCTTTGAGTGCTAAAGGGGTACACAATGCATTGCGGAGCAGCATACCCCTCTGGCACTCATAGGGCTAACCTGCATTTTTTTCCATAGCTTGAGTTCAAGAGGCTTTGCTGCTGGGTGGCGCTGTTGCTACATCCTCTGTGGAATGCTTGTGCCTGTGACACTTCGCTTTTCTTAGACCACAATATCAACAGTGCCACCTGGCTGCAAAATAATCTTGAATTCAAACTCATAAAAAAAAGTTTGCTCTGTAGTAAAATTTGACTAAAGCATTTCCAAGCAGTATAGTTGCTCTTGTTTTACTCAGCTCAACAAGTTCTACATTATAAGTGGAGGGCACAAATAACTTCCCATTGGTTAAAATTGGGCTTTTAAGCCTTTGAATGCTAGAAAAGTCTCCAAAGCATTAATTTTCAATGCATCGAAGACCTCAAGCATTCTAGGGGTTAAAGACCTGTTTCAGTCAATGGGAATAGTGATTTGTGCTGTGTGGTGCTGTTGGATTGACCCAGAACTCAGGTGTAGTTAGCTGTTGGGGACTACAGTTCCCATCATCGTCAATCAACCAACCGATGGAGGTCCAGCAACTAACTACCTCTGTGTTAGAGGTGATGAATGTATCCCTCTGGTGATCTTCTGTCCTCATGATCTTGGTTTGGAGCAGGTCCGATGGAAGGAGTCCGTTGACAGGCTGGACCTCAGACTGAAAGGAATCATTGGCGACATCCTTGTTTCTGCTGCATTTATTGTGTATTGTGGAGTATTTACATCAGAGTACCGGGAAACACTTGTTGAGCAATGGTTGGAGTTTTGCAAACGGTTCGAGATCCCTGTGTCTGCAGACTATTCAATCATCAGAGCGATGGCTTCAGAGAACGAGGTAAAATGCTTCTCGTTGACTTGTTATCTGTATTGCTAGGATACATTCCTCCTCTACAGAGGTGCATTCAATATTAATTTAGCCCTCTGAGTGCCAGACGGGTATGCAAACATTGCTCTGTGATACGTGCATACCCCTCCGGCAATCAAAGGATTAAATGTGGCTTTTTAGAGAGGTCTCCAACGCATTGTGAAACCTCTCTAGCATTCAGGGGGTTAAAAATCTCCATTTAGACTAACAGCGTTCAGAGCTTCCATTTACACACTGGGGGGGGGACAAAATAATGGAATGGATTTAAAAGACAAAATAATAAAGAAACGGTAGAAGAAAGAAGACCCAGCATCCTCCAGCTTGCTAGCCTGGCATCTCGAAAGAAATGAAAAGGGGGATAGGAATAGACTAGAAAGAAAGCTGCACGTGACCTTGAACAAAGGTTGAACTTGATCATTAGATAGAGATGGGTGCAGAATAGAGCAAAAATGTCTGCTCGAAGGGGGGAAAGAAATCCACCAAACTGTCCCGCTCCATAATATATATATTACAGGGCTTATCTTTTTAAGTCCTTTGCTACTAGCCAGACCTGAAAAGTTACTTGCCACTGCAAGACATAACATACCCACCAGGGCTGAATTTCTACTCCCCAGGGCTAAATTTTCACTCGCCATTGGCTAGTGGCGAGTGGACATTTTGAGCCCTGTATATTATATACAAATGCAAAACTGTTTTGTGGGCTCATTGAAGATTAGCTCTCTCTCTTTCTGTTTGAGCTTATATACCAAGGAACTTATATGAAAGACTATGTAGATGGGATTACTATTTAAGCTTATTTTTGTGTTTTAGAAATACAGTTCCAATATTAGTATTTTATAATAAATCCCCAAGCGCTATTACAACTCTTTTTGAATGATTCCCTGTGGGTAGAGTGTTGCACTACCTGAGAAGAGGGACTCACAAATACAGAATAGACATAGGAGCCCTTGTCTACATGGCTGCAGTCATAGAGTATCTAGCAGCTGAAATCTTGGAGCTTGCAGGAATCACTGCCAGTGACAACAAAAAGGGCAGTATTACTCCGAGACACCTCTTACTAGCTGTCGCCAATGATGAAGAGGTCAATCAGTTACTCACAGGACAATTGCAAGTGGTGGGGCCCTACCAAGAATTCATCCTGAGCTGCTTGCAAAAAACATGGCTCCCTTGGCAAGGAGACCATCCTTTCTCAGCCAGTGGAAGAGAAGAAGAAGAAAAGTGGCATGTCACTGGAAAAAAATCTGGCAAAGAAACCAAAAACTGGGAAAATAAACTCCTTCCAACTAGCAGATGGAAAAGAAGGTGCATCCAGTTCAAAAACAGATGATGGACCTGGAGAAGCCTTTACCGTTCACTCATCCAAGAGACTGATGGTTGGCCAGAAGCTGTCTTTGACTCAAAGTGACCTTGGGCACATAGGATCAATGAAGGTTTGAAGGCATTGTCCATCTGACCACAGCTGAAATTGATCTGAAGGAAGACATAGGAAATGCCTTGGAAAAAGCTGGTGGAAAAGAGTTCCTGGAAGCTGTTAAGAACTCCTCAAGTCTAATGGCCCCTTTGAACTGACTGGAGCTGCCCTCAGCCAGGCAAAAGGACTACTAGCCAAGTTTGTCATCCACTGCCACATCCTACAGTGGGGATCAGACAAGTGTGAAGAACAGCTGGATATGACCATTAAGTTACTGTTAATCTGTCTCTTATGACAATACACTGAAGTCTGTGGCTTTTCCTTCCCTCCCATAGTGGTAAAAACGGTTTCCCCAAGCAGACAGCAGCTCATTTCATCCTGTGAGCTATCTAGGGTGACCACATGTCCCGGATTGCCTGGGACAGTCCTTTGTCCTGGGCAGCCCCCTTCTGGGAAAGTACAATGTGCTGGAATGAAGATTCCTGAACTCAAAGGTCTAAACACTAGAAGAAGCAGAGCCCTTAGACTACTGTCACAAAATTATGTCTGTGCTGGGCTACAGAAAAATGGCTTCTGGACAGAGCTCTAAACACTAGGGAGAGAACTGAGCCTTGATACGGACATCAATCAGAACCTGCAGTGCAATTTTGTTGTAGTGTAATGCTAATCTGAGGCTTTGGGCTTGATGTGCATTTTCTTGTAGCCTAGCACAGGTACCGCTTTTTGTCACAGGAGTCAGTGGTCAGTTCTGCCTCCAGTGGTTAGAACTCTGTGGTGCACTCTTCTCTCTGCAGTGTCCCTGAATGGCAGAATTGAAATGCGGTCACCATAGAGCTATCTTCTGCCACCTTGCAGCCTCCAGCTCTTCTAATGTGAAGAACATTTACTTCCTGTTATTTGACAGCGAAAGCAACGGCATTTTTGTTCTAGAAATGGCTAAGCTTGACACAAAGTAGACAAGAGAACCTACAGCAGCAGCCTCACAGACCCACTATGGTTATCAGCCAGTTACAAATGGATTGAAAGGCCTAAAGCTGATGTTTTGATGCAAGGGTGGGTGGATTTTGGCTCTCCAGGGCTTGAGGACTGCAGCTCACATCATCCCTGGCCAGCTATTGGCTGATTGGGTATGATGGGAGTTGTGGTCTCAGACCTCTGGGGTGCTGGGGGTTGCCTATCGCTATTTTAATGTTAATTAAGACTAATGAGGTATGAACCTTGCTTGAAGTTTTGTGGTTTGAGGATATCTTCTGAGTTTATTTTTTTCATGGTGAAAGAGGGCAGAGTGGCTATGTTTGGATTAAATCAATCAATTTGTGAGTTTGGTCCAATGCACCACCGCCCTCTAATGACTGTTTAAGCCACTGAACGCATGTCAATAAGCAAGTTTAAGTTTATATTTTGGGATATAACATGAGAATAATTCATTTTAAAAAAAGCTAGCTGTAAGAACATGACATTTAAACTTATATCAATGCATCTCACTTTTAGTGTTCCTTATTTTTATTTTTCATGTTAGTTGCTCTTTAAGCATAATATGAAACTACTCATGAAACGTTAATTCATCTATCAGGTCCTCCAGTGGCAGAATGAAGGTTTACCTCCAGACGCCTTCTCCACTGAAAATGCCATCTTGGTTAAGAATGGTCGGCGTTGGCCACTATTTATTGATCCTCACGGACAAGCGTATAAGTGGATTTGTCAGATGGAAGGTGACAAGATGCGACAGGTTCACGCTACTGACCATGGTTATATGAAGGCAATGGAGAATGCAATACGTCTGGGAGAAGCTGTTTTATTGCAGGTACATTTGACTTGCAGTGCTATATCTTCAACGAAAAGAGAAGTGAGTCTGGGGTAAACCAACCACATGATAGCAAACAAATTAAACATTTCCATTGATTTAAATGGGACGTTTAACACGTTGAATGCTAGAGAGGTCTCCAACACAACCTCTCAAGCATTCAAGGGGTTAAAAGCCCCATTTATCTTAATGGGAATTTTGGCACTTTGTTCCATACGGTGCATTTATTTTTCTCCCAGAATTGCTCCATTTTTTACATTTTACATGTAGCCGCTTACACCTCTTAGACTTATCTCCATAATCAATGCTTTTGCTTTCTTGTGTGTTGCGTAACCCTTTAAGGATCGGCCGCGCACGCATGGCGCGGTCACTTAAGGATCAGGGACATTTTTTTTTTTTTCATAACCCAATTCCAGACTCCGCGAACGGTGTGCAGCCGCGCGGGGAGCCCAGAATTCCATGATGGTCCAGGACCGTCATGAGTCCTTAAGGGGTTAATGAACTGTTTAACGATAACTGTTTTTAAGGATGTTGGAGAAGACTTGGACCCAATTTTAAAGCCTATTTTGGGGAAAGAAATTTTTCGAAGAGCAGGACAAGACTTTATCAAGATCGGTGAATCTCAAATAGAATATAACCAGAACTTTAGGTAAGAACACCAACAGTACTATACAGACAGTACACAGTTATGTGCCTTTACTGTTTTTTTTTAACCCTTTGAATGCCAGAGAGGTACGCAATGCATTGCTCTGCAATGCGTTGCGTACCCCTCTGGCACTCAAAGGTTTAATTTCACTTTCACTAACAGACTCCTCTTGAAGAGAACGATCATCATAATTTATTACACAAGCTGCAGTAAACAGTTTTTGGACTACCACTTTACTAACACGTTGCCACACTGCACTTACTCCTTTCCCCCTACCCCTAGACTGTCCGCTAGACATTATAACATATTATGGATTGTAACAGGAAAGAATACAACAGAACTGTTTGTGTGTGATGATGTCTTGCCCATTACAAAGTACTGTATCATAAAAGGTATTCTATTAAAGGAATAATAATACATCAATTTAAGTAAATTAAATATTGTAGCTATCAAATAAATAAAATAATTGAGCCCATTCTGATCTCTCAGACCTTTATGATTTGAGAGATACACGAATATAAAGTTCCTCCCTCCCTCCCCTTTCTCATACGTCACGCTGTGTCTTGCAGAAGGAGATCTTGTTCCCAGGACCGGCGGCGGCTCTTCAGCAGAGCCGAAATTGCGAGATCTAAATACAGATAATTGTTTGGAGCGGTCTACAAAGTGTGCCTGCAAACCAGGCACACTTTGTTGACTGTTCCAAACAAGTATTTGTATTTAGATCTCATGATCTCGGCTCTGCTGAAGAGCAGCCGTTGGTCCCTTAAACGAGATGTAGTCAACTGTTATAGTGTCAGCTGTTGAGCATTACAACTCCCACCAATCCCAACCAGCCAACAGCCCCATTTAAATCAACGGCCATTTTTATTTATCCCCTATGTTGCAATTGGTTTGCACCGAAATTCCTCCAGGCCGCTAAAGGACCGGTGATGTGTCAGGACCGTCGCTGGTGTCCTTGCCTAAAGAACAGATGTCCTGGCACGTCACTTTTTTTGTGCTCCCAGCGATCCCACAGGAGTGCTGTGAACATTAGCAGGGTCTGAAATTGACCAATCCAAGAACGGAGCCAGCCACTATCAGACCCCAGTTCTGCGAACAGTGTGCCTGCTCACCGACCAGTATCAAAACGTTCCTTAAGGGGAATACAGTCCTAGGACCGCTGGTCATTAAGGAGTTAACCCTTTGTGTGCCAGAGGAGTACAGAATGCATTGCAAAACAATACATTACGTACCCCTCTGGCACTCAAAGGGTTAAACAAGCAGTACCCTATTCTAAATCATGTGATCATTATTGGCCGGTTATGCGTCTGATCTTTAAAAGTCAACTAACACCTCCTGTTTTTTTCCCTTTCTTACCTTACTATGCCCAAAATCCTAATGGCCTCTATAGATTTGGTCCTTAGATAAGAACTTTTATCAGCCCTAGACCACAGAACCTCAAGCTCTGTTTTATGGACCAGAGGGTATGCAGAGCATTGCTTTGGAATGCACTGAACGCTCCTGTGGTCTTTAAAGTGTTAAAGGGATACAGTTGGCTACAATGCAGATAGGATGTTGATCCAGGTAACTATCTGACTGCCATTTGTAGTCAGGAAGGAATTATCATATCCACTTGGATCTAAACTAAAAATGGCTTCAAACGGCTTTTTTTCTGCCTTCCTCTGGATCAACGGGTGTTTTTTGGAATGGGCTGGACCTTATGGACACGTCTTTTTTCAGCCTCATTAACTATGTTACTATGTAATTAGGTAGATTGTCGAGTCTTCTTTATAGTAAATCTAACACTTTGCACTATATTTAGCAACTTACTTTTACGTGGTTCTCAAGATATTAAATGTAGAAGGATCCCCCTCCCACCCCTTCTGGCCTCCTCCCACTGAATCTGTAATGTGGTCCCGGGACTGAACTGATGCAGCGAGGGACAATCTTCAGTAAGCAAAGGAAAATCCTGAGAGCCTTCATCGGGGGGGGGCAGGGTTTTCCTTATACTTTCCTTATAGTTTGTCCCTCACTGCATCCGTCTGGTCCTTGGATCAGATTGCAGATTCAGTGGGAGGAGGCCAGAAGGGGTGGGAAGGGGATCCTTCTACATTTAATATCTTGAGAACAACATACAAGCAAGTTTCTAAATATAGTGTTAAGTGTTAGATTTACTATAAAGAAGACTCTGCGATCTACTTAAAGCGGAACTTTCAGATAATAGCAAGTCGCCGTGCATTCATTAAATGCATGGCGACTAGCTTGAAAATAGATGTCTTACCGTAAAAAAATACATGTGTCTAAAGGAATCCATCCCGTATCGGGACTAACAGGCAGGTTAGTGCGGTCTGTGCTCCTGCGCCGTCAGTCCCTTCCGGTGACCATATGGTGCAACGCAGTCTACTCATTGGAGACCGGGACTGATGGTGCAGGCGCACAAACAAGATGTCTGCACTGTAGCCTGGGTTCTGGTCTCCAAACGGGCCGGATTTCTTTAGGCACACGTATTTTTTACGTTAAGACATCTATTTTCAAGCTAGTCGCCATACATTTAATGAATGCATGGCGACATGCTATTATCTTAAAGTTCCGCTTTAATTGAAAATATTACTATTCCTTTTAAATATGTACTCTGCCTGCTTCAGTTTAAAACACTGCCAGCAACTGTTACATCCGCCTCCATAGACATGATTCACAGGACTGATTGAAGGTGTTAGATTTTGAGCAAAGGCACAAAGTCAATATTCAGTGGGGCCATTAGGATTTTCTGGCCATAATAAAGCAACTGGGGGGGTGGCACAGTTAGTTCTCCTTTTGAACCAATTAATGATAAGTAAGGTGAGTTAATCTCATGTTAAATTACACCTATTAGTTATTGACCTTTGAAATTCAGAAAGATGTTGAAACCTTGTATCATCCAAATGCACGTTTTATTTCAGACTGTACATGACAACACAGGCCCCCAATCCTCACTTTCTACCAGCAGTTTGTGTAATGGTAACAATGATCAACTTCACTGTTACACTGAAAGGACTGCAGGACCAACTACTGTCCAGTGTGGTCACCCAGGAGCAGCCCCATCTTGAACTGCAGCGCTGCCACTTACTGGAGAGCATCACTGCGGATGTCTGTACACTCCGAGAGCTAGAGGAGAAGTCACTTACACTGCTGCAGAAAACAGAAGGTACCCAGGCATGACACAGGGTGGCACTGTATGCATTGGAGACCTCACTAGCAAATAAAGGGATTACAAGCCCTATTTAAGTCAGTGGGAATTTTGGAAATTTGTATTCATCTGCTATGGTGCAGTTTGTTTGCTAAAGAAATACTCGAGGATGATTTTCTAAAAAGAAAGGTACCAGGTCCCTTACTCTTGGCAGACACAGTGATAACATATGCACAGAATCCCTGATAAAACTCCCACACACGCCCACACTGCCACTCCTTGGTACATGCAGTGGAATGCTGGCATTACATAGGTGTTAAATGAGTTTCAGATCATTCAGAGCACAAAAACAGGTCTCCGCATTTATCTTTCCTAAGAATCAGTTTCGTACATTCACCCCATTACCTCTCTCTGATCTTATATAGAGAATTTCCTTGTGCCAGTAATGTCTGTGAGCCGGTGTTTGTATGTTGTTTATATTATGTAACAATACTCTATTATCATTACTTTTTAGGACACTTGCTAGATGATGAGGATTTAATTAACACATTGCAAAAATCCAAACTAACTTCAAAGGATGTCAGTAAGCGGATCAAGGCCTCTAGCGAGACAGAAACTACCATAGAAGAAGCACGTGGGATCTACCTGCCTATAGCCAAGAGAGGGGCTATTCTGTACTTTGTGGTGACTGATCTCATTCATCTGAATTATATGTATCAGTTTTCTCTGCAATGGTTCCATCGGGTCTTTGTGGAGTCCATGAATGTTGTTAAACCTTCTGAAACACAGATCCCTTTGGTGTCTTCGTCTGGGATAATTCGGCCCCTCAGCAGAGAGAGTAGACTAAATCAAGACAAGAAAGAAGAAATAGACAGTGAATTGGACCACAGTCACATCAACAGTATTATTGACAGTTTGACGATAAATGTGTACAAGGTAAATTGTCAAAAAAGTAAAAATAAGGGCATAATCAAATAGTGTATTGCTTCCTGGACTAAATAATATTCATCATTGCCCCCTACCTCACCTAAATAGTACACATCATGGCCTCCCCCTGATTGGACTAAACAGTACACCTCAATTCCTCCTCCTGCCTCGACTAAATAGTACACATCATGGCCTCCCCCTGATTGGACTAAACAGTACACCTCATTTCCTCCTCCTGCCTCAACTAGATAGTACACATTATGGCTTCCCCCTGACTGGACTAAATAGTACACATTATGGCTTCCCCTTGACTGGACTAAATAGTACACTTCATGTCTTCCCCCTGCCTTGACTAAATAGTACACATAATGGCTTCCCCCTGATTGGACTAAATAGTACATATTATGGCCTTCACCTGACTGGACTAAATCGTACACTTCATGTCCTCCCCCTGACTGGACTAAATAGTACACCTCATTTCCTCCTCCTGCCTCAACTAAATAGTACACATTATGGCTTCCCCCTGACTGGACTAAATAGTACACTTCATGTCTTCCCCCTGCCTTGACTAAATAGTACACATAATGGCTTCCCGCTGACTGGACTAAATAGTACACATCATGGCCTCCCCCTGACTGGACTAAAGAGGACATATTATAGCCTTCACCTGACTGGACTAAATCGTACACTTCATGTCCTCCCCCTGACTGGACTAAATAGTACACATCATGGCCTCCCCCTGACTGGACTAAATAGTACACCTCATTTCCTCCTCCTGCCTCAACTAAATAGTACACATTATGGCTTCCCCCTGACTGGACTAAATAGTACACTTCATGTCTTCCCCCTGCCTTGACTAAATAGTACACATAATGGCTTCCCGTTGACTGGACTAAATAGTACATATTATGGCCTTCACCTGACTGGACTAAATACTACACATCATGTCCTCCCACTGCCTCGACTAAATAGTACATATCATGGCCTCTCCCTGATTGGACTAAACAGTACACCTCAATTCCTCCTCCTGCCTCGACTAAATAGTACACATCATGGCCTCCCCCTGATTGGACTAAACAGTACACCTCATTTCCTCCTCCTGCCTCAACTAGATAGTACACATTATGGCTTCCCCCTGACTGGACTAAATAGTACACATTATGGCTTCCCCTTGACTGGACTAAATAGTACACTTCATGTCTTCCCCCTGCCTTGACTAAATAGTACATATAATGGCTTCCCCCTGATTGGACTAAATAGTACATATTATGGCCTTCACCTGACTGGACTAAATCGTACACTTCATGTCCTCCCCCTGACTGGACTAAATAGTACACCTCATTTCCTCCTCCTGCCTCAACTAAATAGTACACATTATGGCTTCCCCCTGACTGGACTAAATAGTACACTTCATGTCTTCCCCCTGCCTTGACTAAATAGTACACATAATGGCTTCCCGCTGACTGGACTAAATAGTACACATCATGGCCTCCCCCTGACTGGACTAAAGAGGACATATTATAGCCTTCACCTGACTGGACTAAATCGTACACTTCATGTCCTCCCCCTGACTGGACTAAATAGTACACATCATGGCCTCCCCCTGACTGGACTAAATAGTACACCTCATTTCCTCCTCCTGCCTCAACTAAATAGTACACATTATGGCTTCCCCCTGACTGGACTAAATAGTACACTTCATGTCTTCCCCCTGCCTTGACTAAATAGTACACATAATGGCTTCCCGCTGACTGGACTAAATAGTACACATCATGGCCTCCCCTGACTGGACTAAATAGTACATATTATGGCCTTCCCCTGACTGGACTAAATAGTACACATCATGTCCTCCCCCTGCCTCGACTAAATAGTACACATCATGGCCTCCCCCTGACTGGACTAAATAGTACACCTCATTTCCTCCTCCTGCCTCAACTAAATAGTACACATTATGGCTTCCCCCTGACTGGACTAAATAGTACACTTCATGTCTTCCCCCTGCCTTGACTAAATAGTACACATAATGGCTTCCCGTTGACTGGACTAAATAGTACACTTCATGTCCTCCCCCTGACTGGACTAAATAGTACACTTCATGTCCTCCCCCTGCCTCGACTAAATAGTATATATCATGGCCTTCACCTGACTGGACTAAATAGTATACATCATGGCTTCCCCCTGACTGGACTAAATACTACACATCATGGCTTCCCCCTGACTGGACTAAATAGTACACATCATGGCCTCCCCGTGACTGGACTAAATAGTACACATCATGGCCTCCCCCTGCCTCGACTAAATAGTACATATCATGGCCTTCCCCTGACTGGACTAAATACTACACATCATGGCCTCCCCCTGCCTTGACTAAATAGTACACATCATGGCTTCCCCCTGACTGGACTAAATACTACACATCATGGCCTCCCCCTGACTGGTCTAAATAGTACATATTATGGCCTTCCCCTGACTGGACTAAATAGTACACCTCATGTCCTCCCCCATGCCTCGACTAAATAGTACACATCATGGCCTTCCCCTGTCTGGGATAAATACAAATCAAGGCCTAAATACAAAAAATAAATTAAATGCCCCCTGTCCCATCTCTCAAGCCTTTATGGTTTGATAGATAATTGTGGTTAAAGTCCCTCCCCCCCCTTTCCCTGACGTCAGTGCTGTAGCTGACTGCAGGGGAATCCGGTCCTTGGACGAGCCGGCGGCTCTTCAGCAGAGCCAAGGTATTGAAAAAGAAATCCTTCACTGGAACGGTCTTCTAAGTGTGCTTCGCAGTGGGTGGGATACCCCTGTGGCACTCAAAGGGTTAAGTATAGGCCAATGTGTGGTAGCTTGTTAACTATTCAAGCACCAGAGAGTAATGCGTTACACACCCCTTTGGTCCATAAAGGGTTAATTTCCCAGCCTTGATCCCAGCACATCACTGGTTGAAACCACAGATAGGAAGGTTTCCCTGTATCCCCATTCAGGGCATCGCTGTGTATCTTATTGTCCTCTCTCTTTAATGTAGGTTGTTTCCGCTTCTCTATTCACTGAACATCAGCTTTGCTTCTCCTTCATGCTGAGTGTTAATATTATGAGACACAGGAGCAGCACAGAACCGTCCCTTAACTCCCTGGGACTCCTTCCAAATACAGAGTGGGATTTCTTCCTGCACTCCGCGCTGCTGGCTGACACAGACACTAAAAGATACTCCCACATAACGGGTACGTATTCCTACAGGAACGGGCCTCACTTATAGGGATAGTAATGTTTCATAATAAAAGCAACTCTAATTAATCATCATAGTATTTGGACTTTGGAGAGTGTTATTTCAATTCTGTCAGAGCTGTAGTTCAAGAGTAATTCAATGACAAAGTATTCCCCTCCCGCCCCTTTTACTGATGTAACACTGCACATCCAGATCAGAATGGAGGTGCCCAGGTAGACTGCGGAGAGGGACAATCTTCAATGAAGATAAGGGAAAAACCTGAAAAGCTTGTCAAGGGGGGCAGGGCTTTCATTGTTCTCATAGGAAGAAGATTGTCCCCTTCTGTTATCTGTCTGGTCTATGGACTGGATTCCACATCTGAGAAGAGATGGCTTACACTAGGTAAAAGGGGCGGGAGGGGAAACTTTGCTTGTGAATATCTCTCAAACCATAAAGGTTTGAGAGATGAGACTTATATCGTTCTTCATGTTTTTTTAATGCCTACAAAATAAAATAAAGTTAAAACGAAGTATTACTATCCCTTTAACAAGGATATCAAGGATAGAGGTGCAATTCTGGAGCAAACCAACTGTACCATAGGGGTTGAAATTCAAATTCTGCAAATTCCCATTTAATGCTTGAGAGATGAACGTGTTGGAGACACTGTAGAATTCAAGGGGTTAAGAGCCTCATTTAAATCAATAGGGATATCCAACGCACACACTCAAACACACACACACACCATGGTAAAATTTGTTGCCTCCAGAATTACACTTCTTCACTTCTTTATCTTGATGAACAGGGCTCAGGGAATCCACTGGTGAGTACATTGCAATCCTCACTCCACTGGATTAACATAGCCAGGGCTGGATTTCCCAGTAGGCAGACTAGGCACCTGCCTAGAGCTCCGTATTTTAGGGGCGCTTCAGCTGTGTTGGCCACACGCATTTAGTTTTTTTGCATGGTATAGGCCATGGGTATTTTCTGTGCCTTGAAAAAGGGGATGGGAAAGGGGGCAGGTCATGTGAGGAGTGGGGGCGTGTCCATGGGTTACGCTAAGGTTACCTAGAGTGCCTTGCCTAGGGGAGCTTGGGATGTAAATCTTGTCCTGAACATAGTGGTTTCATACTGTTGGCTGATGATGTAGGAGTTGTAGTCCAGCAACAGCTGGAGGGCCTCACGTTACCCAGCCTTGTTTTATAGTCAGTGATTAACCCTTTGAGTGCCAGAGAGGGATACCTCCCAAGCATTCAAAGGGTTTAAGCATGGAGCTGCCATGTCTACTGTATTAGACCCCAGACCTTCACTCCAATGTGCCTTCTTTTTCTAAGTGCAGCCCTCACTGCTTCCCTCAGTTGCACCCTGTGCATCCTGGGTAATTCCACGGTTGCAGATTCCCCCATCCCAGCAATGTTAAAGGGATAGTAATACTTCGTTTTAACTTTATTTTATTTTGTAGGCATTAAAAAAACATGAAGAATGATATAAGTCTTATCTCTCAAACCTTTATGGTTTATGAGATATTCACAAGCAAAGTTTCCCCTCCCGCCCCTTTTACCTAGTGTAAGCATCTCTTCTCAGATGTGGAATCCAGTCCATAGACCAGACAGATAACAGCAGGGGACAATCTTCTTCCTATGAGAACAATGAAAGCCCTGCCCCCCTTGACAAGCTTTTCAGGTTTTTCCCTTATTTTAATTGAAGATTGTCCCTCTCTGCATCTTCTCAGATGTGGAATGCAGTCCAAATACTATGATGATTAATTAGAGCTGCTTTTATTATGAAACATTACTATCTCTTTAAATAACATTGTGGTCGGGCCTAGGAGAGACTATGATGATAAGGTGTATGTCGGATGCCTATTGCCCATTCCGACCTGTAAGGTAGGCCTAAGAGTGGGCCCACGTGTATAAGAAAAAGAATGAAATTGATCGAGCTGAGAAAGGAGTATGGGTTGGGTGGGTAACACAGAGCTCAGTCGGAGCTCTGCGCAGTCCCGAGAAAAGGATTGAGGTTGCTATAAATGTCTCCAACCGGCTCTCCCACAACTCCAGGCTAACCAATAGCCTTACATTTGTAACAGTGCACATTAACCTGTCTCTTTCAGACACCGATGGTGTTATGAAGCATGTTGCAAACTCTTATGACAACAAACAAAATGAAGGTATTTCTAAATCTATTCCTTTTATATGTGTTTGATAATCAGTTACTGACATACTTGAGAACTTCCATTTGTGGAGTCCTCTGATTCTGCTGGGGAGTATAATTGCAGCAAATCATGGCAAAAAGGGGGAGTGGTTTACCCGTGAGTGTGGGCATCACACAAGTGGGCGGGAGGTATGAGGAACTGGGTGGGGAAGGAGGAAAAGTGGGAGGAACTGGGAGGAAATAAGCAGAAGTGGGCAGAGTTTTATAGGAAACCACACATCCGGAGACCCAGTAACGCACTCTCAAGACCGAAATCTCAGGGGCAAATCCGGAGAGTTCCCAGGTATGGTTATTGATTTAGGATACTTAAGATAAGAAATTCTGGAGTAAATCAACTGCATCATAGGAGACAAATGAAAATTCTCTTTAATTTAAAGTGGAACGAACACCGCTAGCAAACGTTGTCTTTAATAATTCCCTATCTAGCGACTAGCTGCTTAGTAGCGTTAGTCGCCAGAATTATTATCTCTTCACGGAGAAATTTGAAGTGATCCTCGGCTGACAGGCAGGACAGAGCGCGGACATCTTGCCCTAGTGACATCTGTGCGCCTTCTCTGTCAGTCCCTTCCGGAGCCGAATGGCTCCTAGCAACGCCTCCTACAGCCATCTGGGACTGACAGCGCAGGCACGTGGACGTCACTAGGGCAAGATGTCCGCGCTCCGTCCTGCCTGTCAGCCGAGGATGACTGCATATTTCTCCATAACCAGGTAATAATTCTGGCTACTAGCGCTACTAAGCAGCTAGTCGCCAGATAGGGAATTATTAAAGATAAAGTTTGTTAGCTGTGTTAGTTCCGCTTTAAATGGAGCTTTTAATTGCTTATTTAATCCCTAAACTGCTGACATTTCTAACAAATACAGAGGGAGATGTCCTGTTTCACTTGTATATGCTCCAGCAGTGAAAATACTTCCTGTATGGAGTAAGCAGGGATATATCTTTTAACCCTTTGAGTGCTCGAGAGGTATCCGATACCTCTCGAGCACTCAAAAGGGTTAATATTTCAAAGCTGTCAGGGTCAGCTCATTTTGAAAGTTCCCAGGTTCATTGGCAATGCATTGTGATCCCCACTGTCCCTTAAAGGGTTAATGTCTCTTTTTTCTGTGTGCAGAAGGGAGGGGTGAGACACCCATGCATCATATTCCTGGGTGGCTGTCGGAGACCACATGGAGACAGTGCCAGTACATGAGCAAATATCTGGAGCCCTTCACACTGCTCTGTGAATCTCTGTCATCCAGTGCACAGCAGTGGGAGGCTTTTCAGAGCAGTGTGAATCTATATACACTTCTGAGTGAACCCTACAAGCCAACTGAGCGTCTGTCCCACCAAGGTAAGAAGCCCTGACAAACCCTTTACCTGGGAATTTCCTCATCTTGAGCCCCTGGAGAGGGATCATGTGCTGCCAACCAGGGGATGTCAGTGAGGCGATTTGAGCCATAAAGGGGGTGGTGCTTAATCGGTTTGGCAGGGCTTATTCATCTTTGTGTCATAAAGCAGGGAAGTGGGTGGGAAGTGGGCAGAACAGGGTGTAAAGGAGGAGAATTCGGTGGGAAGTAGGAGGAACAGGGTGGGAAGGAGAAGTGGGTAGGAAGTGGGAGGAACAGGGTGGGAAGGAGAAGTGGGAGTAACAGGGTGGGAAGGAGTAGAAGTGGGTGGGAAGTGGGACTAACAGGGTGGGAAGGAGTAGAAGTGGGTGGGAAGTGGGGCTAACAGGGTGGGAAGCAGTATAAGTGGGTGGGAAGTAGGAGGAACGGGGTGGGAAGGCGAAGTGGGTAGGAAGTGGGAGGAACAGGGTGGGAAGGAGAAGTGGGAGTAACAGAAGGGAAAGGAGTAGAAGTGGATGGGAAGTGGGACTAATAGGGTGGGAAGGAGTAGAAGTGGGTGGGAAGTAGGAGGAACGGGTGGGAAGGAGTAGAAGTGGGTGGGAAGTGGGACTAACAGGGTGGGAAGGAGTAGAAGTGGGTGGGAAGTGGGACTAGCAGGGTGGGAAGCAGTATAAGTGGGTGGGAAGTAGGAGGAACGGGGTGGGAAGGAGAAGTGGGTGGGAAGTGGGAGGAACAGGGTGGGAAGGAGAAGTGGGAGTAACAGAAGGGAAAGGAGTAGAAGTGGATGGGAAGTGGGACTAATAGGGTGAGAAGGAGTAGAAGTGGGTGGGAAGTAGGAGGAACACGGTGGGAAGG
Source organism: Rhinophrynus dorsalis (assembly GCA_037306005.1). Classification (NCBI taxonomy): domain Eukaryota; kingdom Metazoa; phylum Chordata; class Amphibia; order Anura; family Rhinophrynidae; genus Rhinophrynus; species Rhinophrynus dorsalis. The sequence goes on along the minus strand of CM074720.1, from coordinate 37,948,748 downwards.
AGAAGTAGGTGGGAAGTGGGAGGAACAGGGTGGGAAGAAGTAGAAGTGGGTGGGAAGTAGGAGGAACAGGGTGGGAAGGAGAAGTGGGAGTAACAGGATGGGAAGTAGGAGAAGTTGGCGGAATGGGGTGGGAAGTAGGAGAATTGAGTGGGAAGTAGGAGGAACAGGGTGGGAGGAGAAGTGGGCGGGAAGTGGGAGGAATAGGGTGAGAAGGAGAAGTGGGCAGAACAGGGTGGGAAGGAGGATAAGTGGGTGGAAAGTGGGAGGAACAGGGTGGGAAAGATGAGAAGTGGGCGGGAAGTGGGAGTAGTGGGGTGGGAAGGAGGAGAAATGGGCAGGAAGTGGGAGTAATGGGGTGGGAAGGAGGAGAAATGGGCAGGAAGTGGGAGTAATGGGGTGGGAAGGAGGAGAATTGGGACATGAAGTGGGAGGAACAGGGTGGAAAGGTGGAGAAGTGGGCGAGAAGTTAAAGGAACAGGGTGGGAAGGAGAAGAAACTCACCACCACCGGAGAATCAGTCTCTGTCCATGGAGACCCAATAATTCAGTCTAAAAACCGGAGTCTCCGGGGCAGATCCGGAGAGTTTCCAGGTATACCCTTTATTATCTATAGGTTATGTATTTCCATACTATTCTGCAGAAAATGTTACCCTTCCAGTGCCAGAGGTATCTGTAACACATTGCACCAACTCTGGAGAGAAGACTAGTGGTGACCTGTACACAGAGGGATGTATGTTTATTATCCTGCTATTGAGAGAGGTGGGACTGGCAGCGTGAGTCTCATTACTACTGGCTGTGCAGGTGGGTGGGACACCAAGTCAGCCAATAAGAATTATCAGCTGCATCTCAGGAGTTTATAGCACCAGATCTGGAAGGGAAATCCCTGGGTGGTCCTGTACGCTGAGGGTTTATAATCATACCTAGGAAGTTTGTAAGTTTGTGACATATTTATTTATCAAACTATTAGCAACAGCACCACCTGGTGTCCAAAATGGCATTAAATGTGTGCCTCCAGTGGGAAAGCTTGACTAATAGGACCATATGTATAAAAGTAAAGTAGTTCAGTTCTAGGACAGCATCATCATAGGAGACAAATACATATTCCAGTTTAATTGAATGGAGCTTTTTAACCCCTTGAATGCTAGAGAGGTTTCCAATATAGTACTTCGCAGTGCAGTGAAGTGAAGTCCTGTCTAGCATTCAAGGGGTTATAAAAGGTCCATTTAAATCTTTGGATGCTGGGTATGTTTTATGTGTACCCTATGGTGCAGCTGGAGTGCTGCAGAACTACACAGCTGCGCTTTTATACATACATACGGCCTAGTGACTAAATACCACTACAAACACTTTCACTCCTTCTCTTTACATCTAAGATCCTGGAATGCCTTGTATTCTCATGCACAGGGCTCGATTCATTTCCCCCCAGCGCCCAAAAACCCCAACTGCATTTTTTCCAGTACAGTAAGATATTCAGTTACCTTCACCATGAAAAAAATACAGACAAAAAAACCCACCTCGGGAGATAAACTTATTGTCCATTTGTCCCCATAGAAACACATTACAAAACGTCAGAATTTGCAATTCAATTGAATGCATTCGCAGTAAGATGCATTAAGGGACCCACTTTAATGGGTTAAAATCTGCACCCATGAGGGGCTTGGTGCGCCCATTCTCTGTCAGTCAGTTGTTATGGGCTTCCTCAGATGCTTGGGTTCCTGCTGTTCAACATCACCCAGTCTTGTCTCATTGTCTCGGTACCTGGATTCAATGCAACCGAGCATATTCCTTGTCTCCCCATCCTTCGCCTCTGTACTCGGTTGTGGCTAATCCTGATTTTATTCCGGGTATAGGACTCTTGGCACTGGCTCAGTGGTGGGGGGCGGGTTTGGTGGATCTAGATCATCTTTGGGTTGAGGGTGGATTACCCCCATTTTCAGTATTATGTAGGGATTATGACTTATCTCATTTGGAATATTGGCATTATCTACAAATAAGACATTTACTCTCCTAAGCACCTTCTCAGAGGACTGTCATGTATATATTCTCTACTAGTAGCTCCGCATCCTGTTCTGTGGTGTAAGTTTAGACTTGCATGGGAAAAGGAGTTAGAGGTTTCTTTCACAGACAGGCAATGGCACAGGGCAATAGGACTATCTAGAAGTCATATTCCAAGTATACAGTGCAGGGAAACTAATTATAAACTAATTACTAGGTGGTATAGATCACCTGACTTACTAGCCAAATTCGGAGACGGAGGATGAGGAGCATGTTGAAGATGTGAGGCTCAGGACGGTTCCCTTCTACATATTTGGGGGTTGTGCCCCTTGGTACAGGGTTTCTGTAGGTTGGTATATGACTTCTTGTCCACCATAACGGGCTTGCTTCTGCTGTTCACGCCGGAAGCATTGTTGTTGGGTATATTTCCTGACGCATTCAAGGGAAGGACAAGATCAGTGCTGGCAATGAGAAGTTGGGTACTTCTAGTCACGACAGCTAGGATGTGCATCCCAATGCATTGGAGGACTACTGACCCGCCTACATTGAAAGATTGGAAGATGAAGGCGATGGCAGTTTTGAATATGGAGCATATGTATGCGTATTCTACGGGAGCGTTGGTGGTTTTCCAATCCACCTTTGGTCCCTGGATGGGTCCCCTGGGAGTCATTGACAGGTAACATTTTAGGCATGCAGTCTCTAAGGGAACATTTGTCACGGGAGGGCATTGATGTAGGGTGGATGGTTTACTCTATAGTGTTCTGGGTTGTGTTTGTACACTGCTTAATATATTGTAGTATAGCAGTACTGCTGCAGTGACAACTCAGTTTATGTTTCGGACCTCTCCCCCCCCCCCCTTACTGCCTCATCTTCTTTCTAACTTTCTGATTCTCTCTCTTCTCTCTTGTTTTCTCTTTTCTTCTTTCTGGGACGTCTTGTCCCTATCTCTTTCCTATGCTATTTACTGGCCGTCTGTCTTGGCTCCTAAGGCTCTAGTATAGAGTCCTCATATGTAGGACCGTTCTTTTCGCTAGGCAAATGTTATGTTATTCCTACAATGAAGGAGGTTTGTGGGTGACAGAAAATTTTGTTTTGGAATGTAATCCCACGACTCAGATACTGTTTATGATTGATGGTTGGGGGATTGTTATGCTCCCCTATTTATCTGGATGTATCTTTGTTGTCTACGTCATCTGCTTTGCCTGGCTTCTATATTTCAATAAAGAAATATTAAATAAAAAAAAACTGCACCCAGTTTTTTTGAAGTCCCTTAATGCATCTTCAAACTGCCGACACAGGAATTGAATTAGCAAAAAAGCCTAAAAGCCTAAGCCCCATATCAATACATCCAAAGCAGTCCTAAAATGTGTCAAATGTTTGTAGAATTAACCTTATGAGTGCCAGTGGGGTATGCTTACCTGACTTGCACTCATAGGGTTAATCCAACCAAGTTAAAAAACATCCCCTGAAAAGAAATACTTACCTGTAATCCTGATGTCCAGCGGAGTCTTCAGCACCCTGGTCATCCACTGTCCATCTTCTTCTTCAGTCTTCTATCTTCCTTCTTCTACCTCTCCATCTTCTGTCTTCTTCTCTTCCTTATTTCAATCATATTCCTGTAAAAAGATAAAAAAAAATGAATCATTAAATTTGTGTCACAAACACAAGTTGGAAATATGTGCATATTTTAAACTATGCACATATATCCAAGGTGAAATAGTAGATTCCCCCAAAAACAAAAAAACATTGCCAATAGTTTTTGCTAAAAATGAAATTGGCGATTTCCAGAGAAATATTATAATGAAGGCAAAATATTACCGCTGTTTAAAAAACCTGTATGTAGTTTCCGCTGCTGTCGCCTCCCATCCAATTGGCTTCTTGCAGGTTCCGTCAGTCCCCTGGTAGAAGCTGATTAGCTGGGAGGTGCGTAAGCCATATAAAAAGGCAGTCTCTGTGCAAATGTCCCACCCCATGGACCGGGCATCTCCCCGTGAGGTACCAAAGGTGGGGGGTCTATCTTTTACTCTTCCTGTTGACAGCAGCGGAGACTACATATATGTTTTTTGTTGTTTTTTTTAAAGACAACACTGATATTTTACTTTCATTATAATATTTCTCTGGAAATTGCAAATTTCATTTTTAGCGAAAACTATTGGAAATATGGTTTTTCATTTGGGGGAATCTACTATTTCAACTTGGACATATGTGCATAGTTTAAACTATGCACATATTTCCAAGTTATGTTTTTGACACAAATGTAATGATTCTTTTTTTATCTTTTTACAGGAATATGATTGAAACAAGCAAGAGAAGAAGACAGAAGATGGAGAGAGAGGAAAAAAGAAGGAAGATGACAGAAGAAAACAGACAGTGGATGACAGGTAAGTGTTACACGGATCTGGGTGTTAGGCTAGTGTTAGGGGTAGTAATGTTGCACTTCACTGTTAGGGGTAGTGTAGGGTGTGTCAGGCACCGATCGTTAGCTCTTTTTCTTTGATATTCCCATTACTCAAGCTATTTAGAGTGAGTTTTGGGAACTAAAAACACACAATGGACATTTAGTCACAAGTCAGATTCTTTGGCCCAGTGTTCATTGTGGTTTCAGTTACGACAATTGAATACTGACTTAGACACTTTTTTTTTTGTCAGTCGGAAGCCAATTTTGCCCTACCGCATTTTTTAATGAACACAATTGAACTGAGCCCTTAATCTTTTTTCTCAATTCCAACTCTCTTCTTGACCCATTACAGTCAGGTTTCCGTTCCAACTACTCCACAGAGACAGCCCTAACAAAAATTACTAATGACCTACACACAACAAAGGACAATACAGTATACTAATACTACTCTCTGCTGACTTCAACACTTTTAATCACGCACATCTCCTGGACACACTGCACACCCTTGGCATCCATGACACAGCTCTGGAATGGATTACCTCATATCTCTCTAACCCTATTTTCAGTGTTTCCTTTGCTAACGCATTCTCATCTTCCTATGACCCCTCAGTAGGTTTACCTCAAGGATGAGTTCTGGCACCACTTCTTTTTTCCCTCTACACCCTCTCATTTGATGACATAATCTCATCTGTTGACTTTAATTAACATTGTTTGAGGATGCCACACAAATCCACGTCTCTTCCCTTGACCTTGCTCTTGCTGTGCACTGTCGAGTCATTCAGTGTCTCATAGCAATTTCATCATGGATGGCCTACCTCCATCTTAAACTTAATATGGCTAAGACAGAACTGGTTGTATTCCCTCATAAACCCTGCACTCAACCACTTTCTCCATCACAGTTGACAATTCTGCCATCCACTCATTAACCAAAGAACGCTATCTTGAGGTCATACTCAAATCTACCTTGACACCCCCCATATTCAAGCTATCACTAAAACCTGTCACTTCTTCCTGAAAAATATTGGAACATTTTGATCCTTCCTTTTTATGTAAACAGCAAAACCTCTCACTTAGGCCCTCATTCTCTCTCGACTCCACTACTTCATCATTTTACTCTCTGGTCTTCCTGTCCCTCACCTTTTTCTGCTTCAAGTCTGTTCTCAGTTCAGCGTCAAGAATTACTACTTTGCTTCCAGAGACCTTCCCTGTCATCTGCACATGAAATCCCTCTCTTGGTACCTATAAAGTATCATATTTCTCAAAAGATTATTTTTCTCTCCATTAAGTTGCTTTCTTCTTCAGTACCCTCTTATATTTCTGTTCTTATCTGCCTCTACACCCTTCCAGTCACCTGTGTTCTTCTCAAGGATTCTTTCTGTCCTCTTCTTACGCAACTCAAGCCATCCGTCAGCTCAAATCTTTTTCACAATGGCTACCCCTCAACTTTGGAATATCCTCCCTATCACCATTTGCCAATCATCCACACTCATCACTTTCAAGTATCTCCTGAAAACCCACCTGATTATGGAGGCATCTCAGTTACAATATCCTCCTTGTGCACACTGACCGTTACATTAGAATCATTCTGCACTTCCTTGACTTAAGCCTTGTACTTGCAGTTATGATCCTCCTTCTACTGTCTCTGTGTGTTGTCATGATTACTAATTAGATTGTAAGCTCCTTGAGGCAGGGTACTTTTACCAAGCTATGATTCCCTTTGCTGCACTTTTTTCCCCGCTTATTATGCGGTTCACTTTTAAAATGTCGCACACAAAATAGCGTGCAACATAAAGGAGCATTCAACGTATCGCCACGATGACAAGGGTGACATGAGATTACTTGTGCCTTGAAATAAATAGATTTTGGATTACTGAAGACATTGGCCGCAACATACCTTAGCAAGATTCTCTTGTCTTCATAGGATCTGGCATTTAATATGTAGTACTCATGTGCTGGGGTTCTGTATTTGTTTTGTGACTATAAGTCATGTGACTCTAAATGAGAAATCTAAATGCAAATCTAAACCCCAGCACCTGAGTACTACATACTAAATAACGGATCCTGTGAAGACACCGAGAATTATGCAAAGCATAAAAGATCTTGCTAAGGTGTGTTACGGCCAACGTCTTCAGTAATCCAAAATCTATTTATTTCAAGGTACGAGTAATCAGAGAGAAATCAGATGAAGCAACGTTTTAGCCGGTGACTTGAGAATCTCGTGCTTTTCATGCCAGACGAGATTCTCATGTCACCCTTGTCATCATGGCAATATGGTGAAATCGCCTTTATGTTGCACGCTTTTTTGTGTGCAACATTTTAAAAGGATACCTAATTATGTAATGATCACTCTTTAGCCTGATGCTCTTAACTCAATCCTGTATTTTTGTATTGTACTATTACTATTTCTGTAAAGCGATGTGTACATGTGTGGCTCTATATAAATAAAGATATATACATACACTCTCTATATGAATGTGATACTAACAACGCCACCTGGTGTACACAAAAGAAAATTGCAGTTTAATTTAAAAAAATTGCAATAACATTTGAATTAAAATTGTTCCCTTAATTTACTCCTCACTTCTTGTTATGTCTTTCTTCCTATGAATCTATCTCTGTCTGTTTAATCTATCTATCTATATTTCTACCTATCTAATATCTATCAATCTTGTATCTATCTATCTATCTAATTTATCTGTCTATCTAGTCTCATATAATGACTCAAATTAAAAATGCCAAAATCTTCTATAATTCTCTTGTGCCAGTGAAAGTCTGTAATCTGCTTTGCTGTTCTTCAGATATAACAAAATCTGCAGACACAGAGAACGCCCATCCCAGACCAGGAATTGTATTTAGGTGGGAGGAGCTGTCTTCTTTCCAGAGACTTATTTTGGTGAGTTTTTATTTGTTTACGTTCTAGAGCAGAAGATGAAATAAATATGTTTGTATGGGTACAAGGGTCTCCATTATATAAGCTTCTGAAAACTTGTTCTTTAGTTCTCAGTTCCGTTCTTCAAATGTGAAAACAATAAAATACATGGCCGTGAGTTTTATCCCAATGGGAAGCTTCATTAGAGGATAAGGTCTCCAGGGATCAGTATATTGGAGCTGAGGTTCTGGTTTATTTATCTATGGTTGGATCAAGGTGATATTCCCAAAGGTCAGGGCATGGTAGAATAACTCTATGGCCATGGCATGGTGATAATGATATTCCTCTGGCCATGGTATGGTGATAATGATATTCCTCCTCTGGCCATGGCATGATGATAATGATATTCCTCCTCTGGGCATGGCATGATGATAATGGTATTCCTCTGGCCATGGTATGGTGATAATGATATTCTTCTGGCCATGGCATGGTGATAATGATATTCCTCTGTCCATGGTATGGTGATAATGATATTCCTCTGGCCATGGCATAGTGATAATGATATTCCTCTGGACATGGTATGGTGATAATGATATTCCTCTGGCCATGGTATGGTGATAATGATATTCTTCTGGCCATGGTATGGTGATAATGATATTCCTCTGGCCATGGTATGGTGATAATGATATTCCTCTGGCCATGGCATAGTGATAATGATATTCCTCTGGACATGGTATGGTGATAATGATATTCCTCTGGCCATGGTATGGTGATAATGATATTCTTCTGGCCATGGTATGGTGATAATGATATTCCTCTGGCCATGGTATGGTGATAATGATATTCCTCTGGCCATGGCATAGTGATAATGATATTCCTCTGGACATGGCATAGTGATAATGATATTCCTCTGGACATGGTATGGTGATAATGATATTCCTCTGGCCATGGCATGGTGATAATGATATTCTTCTGGCCATGGTATGGTGATAATGATATTCCTCTGGCCATGGCATGGTGACAGTCTTCTATGACTGACATAATGATACCCCTCTTGGACTGAGTGGTATTTATGGAGGTATTTATGGATAATGCATTATTCTATTCCTGTTTGGCTGGGATATGGTGTTATTTTCATGTGACTGAGATATGCGGTATTTTTCTGTGGTAAATATATGGAGACATTTTTCTGTAGCTGAGATATGGGGTGTTTTTCTGTGGTAAGTATATGGAGACATTTTTCTGTAGCTGAGATATGGGGTGTTTTTCTATGACTGAGTTATTGGAGTGTCTTTCTATCAATGAGATGGGGGTATTTTTGTTTGACTGAGATATGTGGGTATTTTTCTGTGTCAGAGCTATAAGGTATTTTTCTGTGGTAGATATATGGAGGTATTTTTCTGTGACTGAGCTATATGGGTATTATTCTATGCAGGGGAGGGCTGGCCTGGGGAGCAAGGGGGCAATTGCCCCCCAGGCTGATCATGAATATGGGCCATTGCCTCACTCAATTTCCCATTTGCTGCTGTAAATAGAGTAAACAGAATTTAAGGAGCTACACTAGTATTGTAGCTCCATTTCAATTGTAAGCTCTGTGGTATCACTAGTGTAGCTCCATTTCAATTGTAAGCTCTGTGGTATCACTAGTGTACCTCCAATTCAATTGTCATCTCTGTGATATCAGTTGTGTACTACCATTTCAATTATAAGCTCTGAGGTATCACTTGACTTAATCCATAACATTAATGCCAGCTATAGCATTAACAAAAGGGGGTGGGCTTGGACATTGGGCTGGAGCGGTAATAGAAATAGGCCGCTTAATTGTACTTGCCCCCCAGGCCAAAAGTTGCCAGATCTCCCCTGATTCTGTGGTAGATATATGGACATCATCCACTGTTCAAATTTTCCAACCAGATAGCCTGAATAATACCGCATTGTGGTTTTAGTGGTTACATGCAGCTCTTTCAGTTCTCCTGCTTGTTGTGTTCATTAAGCCCTTCAATGCTATACGTATGTACAACATATTGCTTTGCTATTTGTTGGAGATGTCTATAGCATCCAAGGGTTTTGCCTGCTAATATAGGGCTGAGATGCTATAGTGTGACCTTGTATTCCCAGGTCAAACGTGTCTTCTGTCTTTCTTTGTTTATCTTTTTTCCAGTGGTATGAATTGGTTTTATTAGTGTTAATCTGTATGGATGTGACTGTAAGTTTGCCTGTATCTCCAGTACTTACCAGTGGAACTGGGGCATTAATACAGGGGTGCGGATGGTGCAGTTGTGACTGGGCCCACCAACCAAGGGCCCCATAGGCCCTCTCCTTACAATCACATTAATTTATTATTGTGCATTGTAGCCACTGACATCATTTCACACAGCTGATGCCAGCCATTAACCCTTTGAGTGCCTTAGGGGTGAGCCACATTGCTCATCCCTCTGGCACGCAAAGGTTTAAGATAAGAATGGTGTTGGTTGACCCCTTCTGGCACTAAAAGGGTTAAATTATCAACATGTGGGTTATGATCCGTGGTACAGCAGCTCCCTGGTGCTGCAAATGAATTGCATTTCCTCTCACTGTATCCCTGTCACCTGAAACCCTTCTGGGATTCTACATTAGGGAACTGCACCTTGAGGCTGTGTTGGCTCCTGAACTTGAAGTAAGGTCTGTGTCTGCTCATGTCATTCAAACTTGCTTCATAGTATATAGTCAGGGGGGGGGGTTCAGGTTTCACCCCAGATTCCAGTAGGTTTTAGTAACTCACCATGAAAGGTTTGGCTTTGTCAATGAAGGTAACATCTGCATATTTTTGTTTTAATTTAGATAAAGATCCTTCATCCTGAATCTCTGATAAGTGCTATACGAGATTTCATTGTTGAGACAATGGGACCTACATTTCTTCAGACTGGTGGCATGAGTCTAAAACAGGCTCTAGAAGAGTCCAGTGCAACCACCCCACTTATATTCATCCTTTCTTCCGGTAAGTTATCAACATGCTTAAGAAATAACTATACTCTGAATGCTAGAGAGGTCTCCATTGCATGCAGTGATTGAGCTGCGGTCAAGGTCAAGGCTGAGGTCACTTGCTTAGAGCCATTTGAGATGAAAATCCAGTCTGGACAATGAAGAGATAGGAAAAAAAATTAAATCCTAATATTTCTCAAACTTAGGACTGGATTCCACAGCAGCTGAACACTTTACTTACAGTTGATAATTTAGACCTGGATTCTTTTGAAGCTGATAAGTGTTAGGGACCAGGAACCAGACAGACACAAAAATGTAAAATGTAATACACCTTTATTAAAATGACAAAAACAGAATCGTGATCCAGGAGCATGAACCAAAAGATAAGCCAGGGTCAGGAACCAAGACAGGTACTCAGCCAAGCTGAAGTCAGGAACACAGAAGTCCGCGATGTCAGGAACAAGCCAAGGGTCAGGAACACAGAAGCCCGTGATGTCAGGAACAAGCCAAAGGTCAGTAACACAGCTAAACAGGAGCGCAGGAGACTCCACAGCAGCCAGCAGCAACAAACACAAGGGCAATCAGGAAGCTGCTTTAAATACCCTGAGAGGGTTGGCTGATAACAGTCAGGTGTGTAATCAGAGAAGTCAGCTGATTCAGCCTGACCCAGGAACTCAGAAGGCAGCAGCAATGAATAGCAGTGCATTAGATTAGCTCAGACAGCAGAATCAATAGGCAGAGTTAGAGCAGCTGCCAAACCTTGATAATAAGTTAACTTGCAGTTTATAACTTTAGAGCAGCTCAGCCAGACCTTGATAATAAGTTAACTTGCAGTTTATAACTTAGGCCTGGATTTCTTTGTAGTTTATAACTCGGGCCTGGATTCCATTGCAGTTGATAACGTAACTTGCAGTTGATAACTTAGAACAAGCCAAAGTAAATGTGATAATCTGCGAGAATGAACACTGTTTTCAGTGTAGTCACTGCTCAGCTGCATCACGTTTTAGCTCTCTAGTGCCATTACAGAGGAGAAAGTTCCATGTACATATTAGACTAATCCCTCACAAAAGACCTGTCCAGTTCCAAAATGGCAGGAAATTCACCTCTGCATTGGAAAAACCAACTAAGTAGTATGACTCATTCTTGTTTTGGACTTATCAGGGAGGTGCTGCTAATTTCTAGGCACTGAGAGCAAGGGATCCACATCTGGATTACCCTTCATCTTTGGGGACACACCAATAACAGTTGAAACAAGCCAAAGTAAGTGAGAGGCTCTGAGGAGGAACAAAAGCAATGTCCTTGTCCTGTAGCTAGTCACTACTCAAGAGCATCACATTTCAGCTCTCTAGTGACATAATACAGGAAAGATATCCTTGTACATATTAGACTAATCCCACCCAAAACAGCAATCCAGTTCCAAAACGACATGCAAATCCCCTCTGCAGGCAAATATCAGCTAACGCCAGATGTACTTTTCGGCCTTGTTTGGGCCTCATCAGTGAGTGGCAGCTGGATTACCCTTTACTCTTAAAGAGACACTAAAAATGTTTAAAAAAATTAGCCAAAGTGAGAGGCTCTGAGGATGAGCAAAAGTAATGTTGCCTGTTCTCTGTGTAGTCACTTCTCACCAGCATCACGTTTTAGCTCTCTAATGCTATTACAGTGGAGACAGTTTCAAATACATATTAGACTAATCCAGCCCAAAAGGGCAGTCCAGTTCCAAACTGACAAAGTCCCCTTTGCAGGGAAATACTATCTAACCCCAGATGTATGTTTAGGCCTTGTTTGGGCTTCGTCAGTGAGGTACAGCTGGTTTCCCGGGGCACTGAGTGCAAGGGAGAAAGTCGTAGAACTGCGTAAAGAATCTCTCTAAGTGTAGGAATAGGTGAATTTACGATACAACAAATAACAATTTGGGTCTATGACATAGACAAAGTAAATACAATATTAAACCATAAGAATAGATAACTGTCAAAAGATGCATATAAAACAAACAATTAAAAAGGTGGGAGGCCCCTAAATAGGGCTATCAATATGTACTACTTTGGGGTTGTGTGATATCCAACAGCGAGAGGTGTAGAGTGTGCTATTGCAGTATTAGGTGTAAGTGGATGGGCAGAGTATGATGGTCATATACTGTGAGAAGTCTGATTGCAGGTGGATAATGAGAGGAAACAGAACCTCTAACGGCTTACAGGCAAACTTAGTCTGACATGCAACCAAAATCTACACAAAACTCAGAACAAAGTCCTTTCAGTGCAAATGTATGCTTAGTTGAGTGAGATAGTGATCAAGCCTTAAGTTCTTTCCACCCTCTGTATGTCCAGCATGCTCTCATGCTGGTCCCGACTTCTCAGTGTCTTCTTCTTCTTCTATACCCAAAACACAGCTGTGAAAACACCTCTCTGTCCTTGTGAAGAATACTGATCTTTCAGTGTGTTTTGGTGCTCTGACATGCACCTTCCTCTGGAAGTCAAAGGCCTTGCACAGGAGGCACCCGTAGCTCCACCTATGGCTGCACCCTCATTCCTCACATGGTCCGGCCCCCAGTCCCATCCAGAATGATGTCTTGGCACAGAAAATAATTTTGGCCTATAACTAGCAAGAACAAAAATAGTTTAACCGCCTTGGTTGTTAGGGAGATCTCCAACACATTGCTTGGTAATGTGTTAGAGATCTCTTTGTCATCCACGATGTTAAAAAAAATAGTCTGTAAGGGGTGTAAAATGGGTGCAGGGACATTCATATTGCACTGGCCACACACAAAATTCAGAATGGAATTCTTTGCCTCAAGATGTTGTAATTGCAGATAATGTAATTTCTTTCAAAAAAGCAATGGATGCCTATCTAGCACAGAACAATATTCATAATGTGAATATTCAGAAAAATTCAGAATATGGGTGTGGCCAGCACAGCTAAGGCGCCATCCCTCAAAATTCAGAGCAGTAGGCAGTTGCCTACTCTGCCTATTGGGAAATCTGGCCCTAACCCCCAGGGCTGCCTGTTGCCCAACCACTGAGTTATTTAAAGGGAAAGTAATACTTAAAATGTAAAAAAAAATATGTTGTAGGGTTTATCCCGCTGAGTAAAACCAGAATACTCCCACTGCTGAAAGGTGTTTCATTCAAAAGTTATTAATTTTCAAAGTTGAATTTTTTAGGTGCAATATCATATTGGCCTGAAATTTTACAGTGGCGCTGTTGCTACACCATCCTATGGAGATTTATGGTCCCGGGACCAGAGCTGTCCATAGGATTGTGTAGCAACAGCGCCACTGTACAATTTCAGGCCAATATGATATTGCACCTAAAAAATTCAACTTTGAAAATTAATAACTTTTGAATGAAACACCTTTCAGCAGTGGGAGTATTCTGGTTTTACTCAGCGGGATAAACCCTACAACATATTTTTTTTCACATTTTAAGTATTACTATCCCTTTAATTCAAAATACAGGAGAGGAATGAATAAAGACACCTCAGATAGTTTATCTCAAAAATCGATACGATTCTGGGAAAGCTGAAGACGCACAGCTCTAGAGCAAACCAACCACACCATAGGGTACAAATAACAGTGACCATTGATTTAAAAGGTGTTTGAAACTCTTTCAATTCTAGAGAGGTCTCCAACTCATTTAAGTGGTTAAAACCCCCATTTTAGTTAGACCAGTTCTGAGAATTATGCATCCCTGTGGTGCAGTTGGTTTTCCCCAGTTCATCCTTAAAGGGATAGTAACACTTCGTTTTAACTTTATTTTATTTTGTAGGCATTAAAAAAACATGAAGAATGATATAAGTCTTATCTCTCAAACCTTTATGGTTTATGAGATATTCACAAGCAAAGTTCCCCTCCCCGCCCCTTTTTCCTAGTGTAAGCCATCTCTTCTCAGATGTGAGTCTGGTTGTATGACAGTACAGATAACAGAAGGGGACAATTTTCTTTGTATGAAAACAATGAAAGCCCTTCCCCCCTTGAAAAGTTTTTCAGCTTTTTCCATTATCTTAATTGAAGATTGTCCCTCTCTGCAGTCTACCTGGGCATCTCCCTTCTTATCTGGTTGAACAGGGGGGGGATACTTTGTTTGTGAATATCTCTTAAACCATAAAGGTTTCAGAGATAAGACTTATATCATTCTTCATGTTTTTTTAATGCCTACAAAATAAAATAAAGTTAAAATGAAGTATTACTATCCCTTTAAGACTAGAGGGAAGGCACTTTCAATTAAAACAAAGGCAGGGATTTTTTTACAGTAAAATCTTAATTATCTCATTCTAGACCCTTCACTCCCCTACCCCTTTTTACGTTTCCACTCTGATCTCCCGTTATACCCCATCCCGCCACTTATGTTCAGCCAATGATTGTCTTCTCTCAGCTCCTTTTGTGTCTACAGCCCTGTCATGTATCAAACCTTTTTCTGTCATTGCTCTGTATCTATGGAATGCTCTACCATCCAACCTGCGCCACTGCACCTCTCTGATAACCTTCAAATCTCACTTAAAAACGCACCTCATGGATAAAATCTCAACATGTTAGAAGGCACAGATGTTGTACAATGAACGCTCTTATAAATTATTTACTTTACTGATGTCCTCTATCATCATCAGAACTAGCACTGTATTCAGCACTTGACCCTTATGTACTCTGTATGTCTCCCTTTACCACTTTAGATTGTAAGCTTTCGGGCAGGGACCTCGCACCCAGTGCTTCACTCTACAAAGCACTTGTAACCCTGTATTGTCTAAAGCCTTAAATTGAAAAGCGATGCCTGCACTTGTGGCGCTATATAAATAAACATATTTATTCATTCATTCATTCAGTAAAGCTATGGAATTCTTTGCCTCGAGATGTTGTACTTGCAGATAATGTAATTTCTTTCAAAAAAATCAATGGATGCCTATCTAGCACAGAACAATATTGAGTATTATGACAGGTGTCTTCAGTGCAGATACGATATTGATCCAGGGAACTATCTGACTGCAATTTGGTACCCACTTGAGGATAAATTAGAAATGGCTTCAGGTTTTTTTTTTTGTTTTGTTTTGTTTTTGCCTTCCTCTTGCGTTTTGGCATGGGCTGGACTTGATGGACGGATGTCTTTTTTAAGTCTCATCTACTATGTTACTATGTATAATAATGGTATAAGGTGAGGACCGTAACAGGCTACTGTGTGTATATGCAGTACATGAAATGAATATAGCTGTTTGCAATGGTGACTTTTTGTGACACTTTATAACTATATTTTACAAAGACTTAATTCAACAAATTGGTGGCTAAAAAATTAGGGGCAAAAATGAACTTAAAACTTCTGCAAAGTACAAAGATTTTTATACTTTGCAACAAAATTCTTACATTTGCCAGGCACACAAATTATGACATAAAAATTTATGGCAACGTGATCCCTCCATCTGCTGTCAGACTACAATTCCCATCATTCCCCACCAGCCAATGGAAGCTGTAGTTCGGATGCAGCTCTTGGGCTACATGATGCCCACTACTGACATAAAACACATTTGGTACATCTAAGGGACTTTTATGCCCAGACACATATATATACATTATACAGATGTGCAGTAATTTTTTATGTGACAATTGTGACATATGTTTGCACCAATTCTGTACATCTTCCCTTGTGTGTTTTCCCAACAGGTACAGACCCGGTGGGTCAGCTCGAACGCCTTGCTCTGGAGACACGAGGGAGCACCCTGCATTTAGACATGATTTCGCTGGGCCGAGGTCAGGGATCCAAAGCAGAAGATCTTATCAGTAAAGCACAACGGATGAAAGGGCGATGGGTTTTCCTCCAAAACTGCCACCTTGCTGCTTCCTTCATGCCAAAACTGCATAAAATCATTGATACGTAAGAGTTTTACAGATTGGATAAAGTCCAGATTTTTTTAATGTAACTATAAATTACAAAAGTCGTGGGAAAAATCATGTCAAATAACACAGAACCATTGTTCAACTTCCATTACAGAACTTTTCCTGTTGATAGAAAAGGGCACTTCAACTGCTGAGAGAGTCTTTATTCAAAAGTTATAACAGCTCAACTCATTGCCTTTCTATTTTAGTGCTTGGAGAGCTTTACAGACAAATTCTCCATAGGAGTAATGAAAGCAGCACCACTAGCTGATTAAAGAAAAAAAACACGAAGAGAAGAAGTCAAACGGGTCTCAGCTGCTATAACTTTTGAACAATATCTCACAGCAGTAGAAGTAACTTTGTTTCTCCGCAAGAATATCCTTCCAGTATGTATTTCACATAATAGAAATGTACTATTAGACACATTAGTGGTGCATATGAGTATAGAATATATCCAGAAATATCCACGGGTAGCTCAAAAGAACCCCCTTACTCCCATGAAGGAAAATCAGATCAAACAGTTTGTGTTTATGAAGCATATCGGAGTCACAGTCGACTGCCATAGGGTGCTGGCTATATGTTTTTCCACTCGTAGTTACATCTGAACCGTTAGGCGTTTTTAGTTACTCTGTTAGAGGTTATCTGGCGCCATAGGGTGTACATTTGATTAGGTAGATTAACCCTTTATGGGTTATCGACTGACGTTATAGACGTGTGATCTGAGGTGGGATTATAGGTCATACTGTATCCAGGGCTTGAACTGATGATCAGTCCCTAGATAGATTTCAGATCTGAACACCAATATATTGATATTTTTTTCCTTGTGTCATTTGGGGTTTGGAATTTTGTATTTTGGGGGATTATTGATGTACTAGTCATCTTGTTTTAACATATGGGAACTGGGGCATTTCACATCTCCCTTTCTTAGAGTGGGGTTTGGGGATCTGTTCCCTGATCTCAGGGTTTTTTTTATGAGTGTGTATAAGTCATATTTGTTTCATTAGGTGTATCTGTCGGTTGTCTGGTATTTTATTGATTTTGTGAAATACATGTTGCTATCTGTCTCTCTGTTTGGAGAATATTTAAAGGGGTAGTAATAGTTCGTTTTATCTTTATTTTATTTTGTAGGCATTAGAAAAACATGAAGAACGATATAAGTCTTATCTCTCAAACCTTTATGGGGCACTGTTACTAACAGCTTGAACAGTAATAATGTAGATCAAAGTATAGCTCAGGAGTGGGGTATCGTTGTGTTTTTTTCATAAGGGTTAACTGGTCCTTCAACACTGGACAGAGTGCAATGGTAATCCTTGGATGCATGCATTACTTTACTGAAAGAGTGATAGATACAGGGAATAGCTTCCCAGTAGATGTGGAAAGGGCTAAAAAGCAATTAGTTGTAAAATATTTGTGTGTATATATATATATATATATATATATATATATATATATATATGTATATATATACAGTTCGTGAGAAGAGACGGCACTTACAGGGTTTCAGTTGGTTGTAAAATGCTGTTACATGTTTATTGGAATCGAAGTTTTGGCTAGCAACGTAGCCTTTATCAAGATTACAAGTGTAGCAAACCCACTCCTTATAAACCCTCAACCCAAATCAAACGTGAAAAGAGCGCCAAACAAACGGCGTTCTTAATTAGACAGTCTGTGAAACCAGTGATTCAATTAGTGACGTAAATGACCATCATTGTCTTGCTAAGTATAAACAGTTAAAAATCATGTTAATATATACCAAACTTAGACCCAATCTGTTTATACTTAGCAAGACAATGATGTTGGGTTGAGGGTTTATAAGGAGTGGGTTTGCTGCACTGTTGTAATCTTGATAAAGGCTACGTTGCTAGCCGAAATGTCGATTCCAATAAACATGTAACAGCATTTTACAACCAACTGAAACCCTGTGAGTGCCGTCTCTTCTCATGAACTGTATGTATCATCTTTTTTCTTTGACGAGCACCCAGATTTATGCAAATTATCTACAGTGTGTGCATTCCAAATGACTACTAATATTATATATATATATATATATATATATATATATATATATATATATAGCTATTCTAAAGATAAAATGTCAGAGGTTTTTAAGTAATGCAATGGAGAATTTTCTTACATCCAAGGGGTTAAACAGGGAAATGAGTATACCAGGTGGGCCAACTAGTTCTTATCTTCTGTCCCTAATTTGTTTAACCCTTTGGATGCTAGACATGTTTCCAACACATTACAGTGCAATACAGGTTGACAAAAACTGCTACCATAAAATAAAACTTACTTACTGTTCATCGTTGCTGATCTTTTACATATCAGTTTCATGTTCAGACACTGATGGATTTTTGCAGATTTGCACATGAAAGGAGTAACATGGACCCCCAGTTCAGACTGTGGCTCAGCTCCCGGCCTCACCCTTCCTTTCCTATCCCTGTACTACAGAAGGGATTGAAGGTAAGAATTAAAGAGTAAACAGCTGATGTTCTTTTTATTATTGTTGAAGAATGGATAATTAGTTACAACGATATATCATTTTCATCATTTGGGAATGAGGTTGTAATTTGTAATGAAGGCCGAGATTCCATTTCAACACAAAAGGCAAATTAGCCAGAATCTATTTTTTTTATTTTTTTTTTACTTTTGCTGTCATATTCTGCCCACTATGTATCCCAAACTTAGCAAATCAAGATACATAGCATATTTCGGTAAAACAGCCAAAAAAAGAAAACAAACAAACAAAACTTGAAAATGACCATTGTGCCATCACAATCTGGCTGAATGCCAATTTCGGTGATGCTTTTTGCTGGTGGAAACACCTTCTAAGCTCAGACTGGGAAACAACCTCCTTGGCCGCAAAAGGCCACAATCACTATAGCCCCACCCCCTTCTCCGTTTTCCTCAAGCTTCGCAATATACTCATTCCAGCCGTCCCAGCAACGGAGGAGATAAACCTGTTCAAAAGATAGCTTTAGTCAGCTGTTTTTGGGGTCAGAAAATGTAAACCTTGGTTGGCAGCTGGGTCTGTGGCTGACAGTTGGTTGCGAGTTCAGCCCCATGGACTGTAGGATCTAGTTTTCAAACCCTTTAATATCATTAGTCAGGCCCCACATGACTCTAATTGCAAGAATGCCAGTATCACTGTATGGAGTGCATCATGGGATCAGTGAGGGAGCATCTAGGGTCTCTCTTCAGACACCCATTCAGCTTTCCCAGTGATCCTACAGGGTGCAGCTGTGGGGTTCATTATTGAAATGTCGCCATCTATCGGACTATGCAGCTCTGGTATATTGGGCAGTGGGCTATTAAAAGGACATTCTAGATATCAGGAAACACTGCGATGAACCCTTTTGTGTGCCAGAGAGAAATCCAATGCATTGCATTGCCATGCATTGGATACCTCTCTCCCACTCATAGGGTTAAATACATATAGAAATATACTCTTTAACCCTTTGAGTATGAGGTGCAGTGGAGTACTACAGGGCAGGCAATGTGACCTGTTCTGGTTCTGGGTAGACTGGCAGAATCAGGATGAAACCTGGGATCTTTTCGGCAAATGAGATCTTTTCTGCAAGGAGGCTCAGTGTGCCTAGAGTTGCCAGTAAACAATGTGGATTCAAAGCTTGAAGCTGAGACGTATGATCCATGGTTCGACACTTTAACCATGCAACATCAGAATGTTGCCCTTTTCCCTCTTTGATCCAGGCTATATTTTTAATGCGCCTTTTTGTATTTTGCCCAATAGAGGGTGACATTTCAATAGGATACCCAGCTGTGGGTAGGACCCAGTGTCACAAAGGGCCTGCTGCCACTGCACCTTCATGTGGACCCCTTCATGTGGGCCTAGTGCTTAAAGGAGGCCTGTTTAAACAAATGACTGGTGAGCGACCCAGGTGGGCCCCATAACTCTTCTTTCCCTCTGGGTCCTTCCAAATTTATTGCAAAGACTACTGTCCAGAAGTCATCTTCTTTTTCTTTGCTCATATCCGGAGTTCATCAGTCCAGCCAGTCATGTGATGAGAGGAGAGACACACTGATTGGTGATTGGCTAGACTGGGCCTGACTGTATGATGTGGGCAGGGATTTCTGTCTCCTTTATGCACCCTCTCCCCCCATTCACTTATCTCCCTCTCACCCATCTCTTCCTCTGCCACACTCTGCCACTCACTCCTTTCTTCTTCATCCCGTTTTACGCACCAGTAGCACCTCTGACTACAGATGTAACCTACAGGGGCATTTTAATGCATGGGTGTACCTGCCATTCGCCAGTGCCTCCTGTTTCAGAGGGCATCTCCTTTGGTTCCCAAAAGTCCCAGTTTTTTAGTAAGGAACAAGTTTAATTTTGCAGCCAGATAACCAGTGAGCAGGGAGTCTGTTCTCGGTGCTCAGCATATACACATTCCTGGTAATTCTTCGGATCTGTCTCAGAGACTCCAGGTTTTTTTAGATTTAATTACCGGGTCTCTGGAGACAGAGGCTGATTTTCCAGTGATACTGAGTTTCTTATGAAACAGCCCACTTCTCCTCCTTCCCACCCTGTTCCTCCCACTTTTCCTCCTTCCTCACCCTGTTCCTGCCACTTCCCTCCCAATTCTCCTCCTTCCCACCCTGTTCCTTCAACTTCCCATCCACTTTCTCCTCCTTCCCACCCCATTCCTCCTACTTCCCACCCACTTCTCCTCCTTCCCACTCTGTTCCTCCCACTTACCACTCACTTCTCCTTCTTCCCACCCTTTACCTCCCACTTCCCATCCACTTTCTCCTTATTCCCACCCCATTCCTCCCACTTCCCACCCACTTCTCCTCCTTCCCACCCTGTTCCTCCCACTTCCCACCCACTTCTCCTCCTTCCCACCCTGTTTCTGCAACTTCCCTCCCACTTCTCCTCCTTCCCACCCCATTCCTCCCACTTCCCACCCACTTCTCCTCCTTCCCACCCTTTTCCTCCCACTATCCCACCCACTTCTCCTCATTCCCACCCCATTCCTCTCACTTCCTTCCCTATGACATAGGGGTTAATTTTTTTTTATGGCGCAGTTGGCTTCCACCAGAATTGTTCTGCTTTACTTTGTGTATATGTCCTATGGATCAAACGAGTCTGTGGTTTTGTATATGATTCATGGCCAGATTTCCCATTAGAGAAGGGAATTGCCTCAACACCAGATTGAGAGGGGCGGTGTGTTGGCCACACCCACATTCTGAATTGTGGGTGTGGCCAGAGCTCTCTCAATGTCCCTGCACTAGACTCTTCGTTTGTGGTAACTGGTTTATTTGCCAACTGATATAACTCTTTACTGGCTATTAGTTAACCCACTGGGTCTTCAATCCATTGCTAAGTAGAGCACTGAGGAAATTGCTAGCAATCTAGGGGTTAAGAACTTTATTGTGTTTGTATGGTGTAGTCTTATGGTATTTTATGAGTAAAGTTACAGTGTGGTTATGGGTGGGGTTAAGGGTGCCTCAAATGCCTTTGTCTGGAGGTGCCTGAGATACAAGTCTGATCCTGATCTGATAGGAACATAGACAGACATGCTGGATGCAATTTAAAAAAACATTTCTATAACACAGGAATATCTGCATTGCTTCTGTGTTGTGTTGTCTGACAGATGGCAGTAGAACCTCCTCGGGGTCTCAAAGGAAAGCTGCTTCAGACATTTGATGGCAGCGCTACTGGGGTGATAACCAAGAAGATCTTTGAGAACGACCAGAGTGGACCTTCATGGAAGAAGCTGCTGTTCAGTCTGTGCTTCTTCAATGCCATAGTGAACGAGAGGAGGACGTACGGAGCTCTGGGCTGGAATGTCCCGTACGAGTTTACTTCTTCTGACCTTGAGGTCAGTTTAGTCAGTAATTCTAACAAAATGGAAAGGTCATTTCGAACAGTGGTTCTCAAACTTTTTAGTAATTTCATGCAAAATCTTTGTGAAACCCCAATAATGGAACCTTTCTACCCCTTGAATGATATAGGTCTCCAGTCTGTTGCTTCACAATGTGTTGCATACCTCTAGCTTCCAAAGGGTGTAGGCTAGAAAAATAGCAAATGTATCTAAGTGTTGGTAACATGAGTATGTGTTATACGTTTTTAAGCGACATTATCAGGGGAGTGCTGCTAGCTAACTGTATTTTCTCTGTCGTCCAATACAGATTACTAGTAACTTTGGGAAGACGATCAGTCCCTTTAATAGGCAGGAATAATTCTGAGAAGTGACTGCTGGGTGGAGTCTACCTCCTCTCTTTAGCTTGCAGATAGCCAATCCCCAACCAGTAAGATTTGTTCCTTGGTGAAGACACAAGGCAAGAGAACAGTTCTGCTATAGTTTTAGCTATTTTATTATTTTTCTGTTAGATATGGAATACCACCATTAGGCGGATTACCATCACTGACAATTCCCATCACCCAAATGTTGATAGCTCCAGTTTACCAGGCGCTTTTGTGGACCTAAGCCCTGGGGGGGAAATCTTGGCTGCAAGTTCTTTCCCCAGGAGTTGTCCATTGGGGCTTCTTCTTGATATATGGTAATCTGAAGACAGAAGATCTGCTGAAAAAGGTGAGCATCTTTTGAGTGCCCATGTCCCATGTCCCATGCTTCCCCTCCGCACCGGGGTCTCATTTGGAGTTCCTATTACATACTCATGCACTCATTGGATTTATTCTGTATGTCTGTGAGGTGTTTGGAGCAAGTTTCTGTGGTAACTTAACCCTTTTGTTGCTGGTTAGCACGTTTTGAGGGGGCTTTGGACACTTTCCCTACTGGGACCATTGTTTATTCGGTCTACCGTTTAATTCTAGTGGGCTTTTGAGTGGTTTTACATTTTGGTATTCATCTCGTTAACTTTATGTTCTGCTCCTTTAAGGCGCGCGTTTACCGCATAGACGCCATTGCTCCATTCATTTCTATTGGCCTTTACAGTTTGGGACATATCTCTGCAACCGCTCCACGTAGCGAGATCAGAGAGGGCTCATTTTGTGGGTTTGTCCTTGCTCTGTCATCCAGTCAATATTCTGGGGATGCTGGGGACTTTAGGGGGCTTCGGGCACTGTTGGGGTACTCTGTCAGCGAAACTACATTTCCCATGAGCGCCCGCTTTGCAAGCCCGTTTCCAATTGGCTCCCATCGCGGCAGCCATTTTGTGTATTCGCAGATCAAGTATCCTATGCAGGGCTTGGACTCTCCTTCTCTTCTCCACAGTTTAACCCTTCGCCTACCAGATAAGTCTTATTTATCATTCCTGGGGTGCATTTAGTTATCATACACACTATTTTGTGGGTGTTTTGATACTTTGACCGCTTGATTCTGTGAGAATGTCTACTCAGTTAGACTCTGGGGCTAAACCTAAGGATACTGGGGTGTCTGCCCCCCCCCATTTCTCATTGCTCCTCATGTCACCCAGGGTTACCTAGAGAATACTCAGGTCATCTTAGCCCAGCATGAACTGCTGCCCCTGAATCCCCTGCAGGGGCCTCCAGCCATGCAGTAGAGCCAGTATGGATACGAGAGTTTAAGGCTACTACCAGGGACCTCCGGTCCACCTTACAACTCCTTCCATCCACTTTACAGGGGGCCTTCCACTCGTGGCAGACCCCTGCCCCTATCAGATCTTCCCTGCCTAAACTGCCAGATGTACCTGATGTGTCTGACGCCTCTGAGAATGACGCCTGATGATGATGACGCCTGATGATGATGACTGTTCAGCTGTTCCTTCATCTCAGTTTTTTGGGGACCCCTTTGAGGTGGACCCCATCCCCTCGGCTGAGGGCCTGATCAGGGCTGTGTTGTCTACCCTGAACATTCCCCTGGTGCAGGAGGAGTCTTCTGACCCCTCTGATGTTTTTCAGGAGCCTGTTAGGCCCCATGCTTGTTTTCCACCTAACCTCACCCTTGACCTCTTGGTGTCAGTGGAGTGGAAATTTCCAGACAAGAAACCATCTGTGTCTAGGAAGTTTGCTAAACTTTACCCGTTTTCTGAAATGGCCCTCATGCAGTGGGTTCATCCCTTCAAAGTGGATGCCCCAGTTTCTAAGTCCACTGCTTTGCCGGTGGCTGACGCCTCTGCTCTCAAAGACTGGACTGATAAGGCTATTTTTGTGACGCCAAGCTCTGCCCTTCGTCCTACCTTTGCTGCTGCATGGGTAAATAGGGCTGTGGCTGTTTGGACTGAACAGCTCAATTCTGCTGTCCGTCAGGGGGCCCCTACTTCTGACATGTTGTGACTTCTCGTTAACATTGCTGAGGCTCAGCATTATGTCTCTGCTGCCCTGTTTGTAGCTGTGCTTATGGTAGCCAGGGCATCTACCATGTCTGTGGTAGCTAGACGGGCTCTTTGGTTCAAGATCTGGTCTGCTGACACGGCCTCCAAGAAGGCTCTCCTGTCTTTGCCCTTTCAGGGTTCCTCCCTGTTTGGGCCTGAGCTCAAGGATCTCATCAACGAGGCCACTGGAGGGAAGAGTACTCACCTACCAGTGGTCCTAAAGGAAGAAGGTGCCTGTCAAAAGGAATCGTCTTTTTCGTCGCTTTCAGGCAGACTTGCGCCAAGCAACCCAGATGGTCCCTCAGGCTCCGCACTCCTCATTAAAGCCTAAGCAGCAATGGAGATCCAAGTCCTCCACGAAGCCCAAGGCTTCCAAACCTTCTTCTGCAGGACTCACCGAACCCAGGTCCCCACCACCCGCAGGTAGGTGGCTGCCTACTCCGCTACCTTTCGGCGGGGTTACCTCTGGTAGGAAGACATTCATCGTCTGGCTTTGACGGCATGGAGATTGAATCCTCAATTTTGAAGAAGAGAGAATTTTCTTGTGGTGTGGTGGCTACTATGCTTAGTGCCCGTAAGCCTGTTTCCTCTAAAGCCTACCATCGAGTTTGGTCTACTTTTTGTCTTGGTGTGCTGACAAAGACCTGTCTCAGGATTTTGATCTTCCTACAGTTCTTTCCTTCCTCCAGGATGGTGTGGATAAGGGTCTCAGTCTGAGTTCTCTTAAGGTTCAGACTTCTGCGCTCTCTGTCTTCTTTCAGAGGCATCTTGCTATCATTCCTGATGTCAATGTTTTCTTCCAGGGTGTTGCTTATACCCAGCCAGTGTTTAAGTCCCCTGCTCCTCAGTGGGATCTTAAACTGGTCTTGGGAGCACTCCAGCGTCCTCCTTTTGAGTCTTTGGCTACCATTCCTCTACATACACTGACGTGGAAGATGGCCTTTCTCCTGGCAATTTTTTCTGTTCGCGAGTTGCGGAGCTGCATGCCCTGTCTTGTAGACCACCCTTTTTGGTCTTTCACAAGGACAAGGCGGTGCTTCGCACCTCACAAGAGTTTCTCCCAAAGGTGGTGTCTGAGCTCCACATTAATCAGGAGATTGTGGTCCCTTCCTTCTGTCCTAACCCTACTTCTGACAAAGAGAGGGATTTTCATCTGTTGGATGTTGTGCGTTGTCTCAAGTTCTGTGTGCATCGCACTGAGATCTTGAGGCCATCCGTCAATCCTGAGGGCCCTAGGACAGGGAAGCCTGCTTCCAAGGTTGCCATTGCTTCTTGGATCAAGTCCACAATTCGTAAGGCCTATGAACTTCGGAAGAAGCCTGTTCCCTTCAGGATCACGTTTCATTCTGCGAGGTCTGTTGGTGCTTCTTGGGCCTACAAGAACCAGGCCTCAGCTGATCAGTTGTGCAAGGCGGCCACTTGGTCATCTGTGCACACTTTTTCTAAACACTATCGTGTTGATGTGCTGGCATCAGCTGATGCCAGTTTTGGGAGGAAGATCCTGGAGGCAGACTTGCCTGTCTAGGATCTCTTTCACTTTTGAGCCCTGTTGGCTCTGGTTCAGTGTGCTGTGCTACAGTTCATGGGGTTTGTTTTAACCCTGTTCAGTGTCAGTTGACACTTTGCGGTTAGTGTTAAGCTATTTATGATCGGTAGGTTCATTGGTGCTCTGGTGACTTTGGGGGCCTGCGCCTGGTTCTTGCCTTTCTTCCTGCCCTGGGGAACTTAATGGTTGGACATCCCAAAGTTCCCAGTAACCTGTATTGGACGACAGAGAAAATAGGATTTTAGTCTTACCTGTTAAATCCTTTTCTCTTAGTCCATACAGGTTACTGGTCTCCCACCCTGTCAAGGGACCATGCTTGGCTCTCCTGCGGCAGAACATGGAGGTCCTTTTGGGTTCATGCTCACAGGAGTCTTCCTTTACCTTCTTACTACCTAGTCAGTAGTTAGTCTGCAAATCTTACTGGTTGGGGATTGGATAGCTGCAAGCTAAGGAGAGGAGGTAGGCTCCACCCAGCAGTTACTTCTCAGAACTGTTGGTTAAAGTATTTTACCAGGAATAATACATTGAAATTGTCTCTTGTTTTCAAGTATATCCTCATTTTATATACCTTAGAGGGAGAAAAGGCTGAGCTGACCATGCCCGGACTAGAACCTGCAACCTTGTGGCTTGAACAGATTCTACAGCTGGTGCATTAACCAATTGAGCCATCTCACTTGTCATTTAATTACATTTATCCTCCATCACCCTTTTAAAGGGCAATTACCATATTTTACTAAGAGGACTCTAAAGAGATCAGTCTTAATAACAAGCCAGCCATTTTTTTATGGGGGGGGGGGCTGGAAAGCAAACTGGAAGTCTGTGACTCTTAGTCACCAACTCCTGTGATGCATGCATATTCACCATAGACCTTCTGTGTCTTGACTTTCAGGTCAAATACAGAGGGTCTATGAGGACAGCAATCTGTCTGCTTGGTGAAGTTCACTGTTTTTCTGGTGGGCTCTTTAGAACCTGTTCTTCCCTCTTTTGATGTTCTGGTGCTCACAATGCCGCCCCAGATTAATCAACAGTTCTGCTCCCATTGGACCACTTCTGTGAATGGGGCCTTGATCAAGTGATGGTTGCCCTTTAATCCTTTGAGGCCTGAGGGTTTACAATGCAATGCATACCTCTCTGGCACTCAAGGGGTTAAAGGCATAGTAATGTTTCACAGTAAAAGCAGTTTCAATTAATCTTCATAGTATTTGGACCATGGAGAGTGTTATTTCAGTACTGTCAGAGTTGTAGTTCAAGAGTAATTGAATGATAATGTATCCACTTCCCACCCCTTTTACCTAGTGTAACACTGCTCTCCTCAGAGCAACAAGACTGTCCAGATGGATCGCAGGGATGGACAATCTTCAGTGACCATAAGGAAAAACCTGATAAACCTGTCAAGGGGGGCAGGGTTTTCCTTATGATCACAGCAAGAAGATTGTCCCTTGCTGCGAGCTGTCTGATCCTAGGTCCAGATTCCACATCTGAGGGGAGGCGGCTTACACTAGGTAAAAGGGGTGAGAGGAGGATACTTTATCATTCAATTACTGCTGAACTACATCTCTGACAGTTTTGAATAACACTTTCCATGGCCCAAATACTTTGGAGCTGCTGTTTTTGTGAAACATTACTATCCCTTTAACTACTTCAGGGAACACTGGGATTCCACGGCACATGGTTTTATAAATCATTGATTTTGAAAAATATAGGAAAGGCCAATGTAGCATCTACTATGAAATGGGCAGAAACTTTTTTTCTATGGAAAAAATATATATATTATAATTCTCTTTCTACTGAGTAAAACTATGTCATGTTTACTGCTGGGAGTCTGTTCATTCGTAGGTTATTACTACTAAGACTTGTTTATTTATTGATTTATTTATTTTTTAAGTTAAACTGCAGTTTCCAGTTGTGGTAACTAGGTGGTGCATTTACTATTGAAAGCTGTCATCTCTGATTTACATTTTCCCCTAGTGTTCGTTTATATATATATATAAGGGCTTTATCTGCTCAGTAAAACAAGGATGTTCCTACTGGTGGGATATTCATCATTCAAGTTATCACAGCTCAAACCAGGCAACAAGATGCATTTTAAAGGGACAGTAATGTCCCAGAAAAAAATCTTTATAGTTTTGTACAGCTTAAAAAAATAAACTATATGCAACAAACCCTATCTCTCAAACTGCTATGGTTTGAGAGATATATGCATTGAAAGTTCCCCCCTCCCTCCCCTTCTCCTGACATCAGCACTGTGCTGACTGCAGGGGAATCCGGTCCGGGGACCAACCGGCGTCTCTGCAGCAGAGCCGAAATCGGTCTCATTGGAAAATAATTACTTCATTGGAAAGGTCTACAAAGTGTTCCTGGTTTGCAAGCACACTGTGCAGACCATTCCAATGAAGTAATTTGTTTTAAATAACGCAATTTCGGCTCTGCTGAAGAGCCTCATCGTGTCGGCTGACAGGGATCTCCTGCTGTCAGCTTTACAGCTGACATCAAGAGAAGGGGAGGGGGGAACTTTGAATGCCAATATCTCTCAAACCATAGCAGCTTGAGAGATAGGATTTGTTTCATATAGTTTATTTTTTTTAAGCTCTACAAAACTATAAAGATTTTTTTCTGTAACATTACTGTCCCTTTAACTTCGGTGTTTCTGGAGAATGCATAATTTCTTAGAATAACTTTAGCAACATTGCCACCTAGTGGTGACCTTTCAAAAGATGAATTTTGACTAATCAAGCACATTTGTGCTGTAATAACGCTTTACCCTTGTTTTATTCTGCTCATAAAGCACTACATGTATGTTTTCTTTAACCCTTTCAGAGCCAGAGGGGTACGTAACGCATTGCTTTACACTGAAAGGGTTAAAAAAATAAAATAAAAACATTCATATCATTTTAAGCTTTACTGTTAGGAAATAAAGTGTAGGACAAACTCCTAAACATGAATGACGAATATTCAAATATGTGCTCTCTGGGCATTAAAATGTTTTGTTTGATAACTCTTATGTAGTGAGGTTGATGTACTAAGAAGATATTGAGGGTTATGCACTAAGGAGTGATAAAGAAAAGATCACTTCTCCAGTGTTACAAACACCCCAAGTCATATGTTATTCTTTAGAGCCTAATCACTAGTATCTCTCAAGCTGGAGAAGTCTTAGTCCATTGGCTCCATAGAATCACATGGGAAATGGAGAGTTTATAACACTGGAGAAGTGATCTCCACTTTATTACCTCTTTATCGCACCTTTATCATCACATAGGAAAGTGTAAGGGTATGGATAGTAAAAATGGGGTAGAATGTGTAGATAGGAACTTGGTCAAAATTAAGGATCATGGGGGTGGAAACAGGATGGGGATAAATGTAGCCAGTAGGGAGGAACCCCTATTAAATGAGGATGCAGAAAACCTCTACAACTGTTGTGCATTAAAGAGCGTGACTCACATCAGTCACACACATTTCATGATCTACTGACAACTCTTTGTGTAACTTAATAAATGATTTAGAACAAGACCAAAATATTTAATTACACAGACTAATGTATAGACACACATACTGAAGTTTAACAAACATTAATGTGAGTTTTATTACTGTGGAGTAATGTGATAGACTTAAGATGGACACTTGGGAGGTATGGACCCCTAATGTATCCTAAAGAGGGACTCTTGGGTGCTATGGACCCCTAATATCTCCTAAAGAGGGACACTTGGGTGGTATGGACCCTAATATCTCCTAAAGAGGGACACTTGGGTGGTATGGACCCTAATATCTCCTAAAGAGGGACACTTAAGAGGTACGGACCTCTAATATCTCCTAAAGAGGGACACTTGGGAGGTATGGACCCCTAATATCTCCTAAAAAGGGACATTTGGGAGGTACAGACCCCTAACATCTCCTAAAGAGGGACACTTGGGAGGTATGGATCCCTAATATCTCCTAAAGAGGGACACTTGGGAGGTATTGATCCCTAATATCTCCTAAAGAGGGACACTTGGGAGGTATGGTCCCCTAATATCTCCTAAAGAGGGACACTTGGGAGGTATGGACCCCTAATACCTCCTAAAGAGGGACATTTGGGAAGCATGTTATTAGCCTAGTTAAAGATTTCATACTGTAGTTGATATAAACTCTAATTTGTGAAAGCTTTTCTTTCCGATTACATTATTTAGTAGCATGTGGGCTTCAGTTCCTTGTTATTTTCTTGTCTGTCTCTGGAGGACAAATGTTTGCATATCACTTCTGTAACCCTTTGACTGCCAAATTGATATACTTCACAATGCAATGTGTACCCCACTGTTGCTCAAAGGGTTAAGGACTGTATCTGCTTGCAGTTCTCAAGCTCCTTCCCAGCTGACTGGATTAGAACAAAA
Source organism: Rhinophrynus dorsalis (assembly GCA_037306005.1). Lineage (NCBI taxonomy): Eukaryota > Metazoa > Chordata > Amphibia > Anura > Rhinophrynidae > Rhinophrynus > Rhinophrynus dorsalis. The sequence goes on along the minus strand of CM074720.1, from coordinate 37,918,503 downwards.
AGTATAGAAGCCAGTAATCAAGATGGAGCTCAGTGTAGATCCACATATGTATCTATGATGCAAGGGAGAATTTGTATTTGTTTTCTACTACTCCTTAGTACATCAGCCTTAGTGGGTCCTGCATTTAGCCCTTTGCATGATAGAGAGGTGTCCTATGCAATGGAGATGTATCTACCATCCAGGGGACTAGGACTATGATCTGTGTATAGAAGACATAACTAAAGGCACCACACTCTGTCTAGGTGTCTGTGGAATTGCTTCACATGCTTCTCGAAGGACACAGAGAGGTCCCTTGGCAGGCGGTACGCTATCTGACCGGGGAAGTGGTGTATGGAGGTCGTGTGACTGATTCCTGGGACCGGCGTTGTCTGATGTGCATCTTAGACACCTTCTACAATCCATCAGTATTACAGGAGACCTATTCCTTCTCCAGTGACAATGTAAGAACCTAGTCTGATTCTTCACTATATTGATGTACCAGTTAAAGGAAAACTGATACTAAAAATGAAATAGGTTGATATAACTTTAAATATCATATACTGAATGAATGAAAGAATATGTTTATTTATATAGCACTACAAGTGTACGCAGCGCTTTACAATTTAAGGGGTTAAACAATACAGGGTTACAGGTGCTTTGTAGGGTGAAACATTGGATGGGAGGTCCCTGCCTGAAAGCTTACAATCTAAAGTGGTAATGGGAGACATACAGAGTACATAAGGGTCAAGTGCTGAATACAGTGCTAGTTCTGATGATGATAGAGGACATCAGTAAAGTAAATAATTTATAAGAGCGTTCATTGTACAACATCAGTGCCTTCTAGCATGTTGAGATCTTATCCATGAGGTGCGTTTTTAAGTGAGATTGGAAGGTTATCAAAGAGCTGTAGTGGCACAGGTTGGATGGTAGAGCATTCCATAGATACAATGAGAAAAAAGGTTTGATACGTGACAGGGCTGTAAACACAAAAGGAGCTGAGAGAAGACAATCATTGGCCGAACATAAGTGGCGGGATGGGGTATAATGGGAGTTCAGAGTGGAAATGTAAGAAGGAGTAGAGGAGAGAAGTGTCTTGAAAGAGAGAAGTAAGATATCCGGAGTTTAATCAGCAGCCATTGGAGAGTTTTGAGCAGAAGCGGGGCAGGAACAAACCTAGGTGACAGAAGAGTAATTTGTGCTGCAACATTCTGTATAGATTGAAGTGGATGGAGTTGGGAGGCAGGAATGCCAGACAGAAGAATGTTGTAGTAGTCCATGCGGGAGAGGACGACAGCTAATATATTTCAAAAAGAATTATTAATATGTTACATCTCTAACATATAATCCTAAACGGCTTTTTAACTCATGTACATTGTCCTGTTTCAGTGATCATGTTTTCAACCCTTAATGACTGATAACGTGCGAGGACCATCATCTGTGACAGTCCTAGCACGTCATGGAATTCTGTGATGGCAGCGCGGCTGCACACCACTCTGGCATCCCAGAATTCAATGAGAAAAAAAAAAGTGCCGTGGTCATTAAAGGTGAACTTTCACCTCCTTAAACGTTCTTCTCATGGTAATGTTCCTTTTGAGTTAATCTGTAATCCGTGGTTTTTTTTTTTTAATGCAGGGTATGCTGAGATGTAACAATTAGTGTTGAGCGAGCATGCTCGGCCGATGCTCGGATCGGCTCGAGCATCGCTCTGCTCGGCACATGGCGGTACTCGTACGAGTACCGCATGTGCTCGCCCGCCATGTTCGGGTCTCCTCCCCGCACGTTTTGCGCCTGCTGCGCAGCCAATAAACGTGCAGGGAGGCTCTGACATCGGTGTAATGCCAGCAGCCATGTTGGCTGCTGGCATTACACTGATTGGCTGGCCAGAACCCGTGGTCAGGTGCTGTATAGCACCTGACCATCGAGTTCGGCTCAGTCTGAGCCAGGGAGAGCTGAGGATAGGAAGGGAAAGGCAGTGTAGGGAGGAAAAAAACAAAAATTGTGAAAAAAAAAGAACCAAAAGTCCTTTTTAGGACTACTGTGTGTGGGGGCAGCAGGTTATTTGGTGTGGGGGGAAAAAAACAAAAAAAAAAAAATATATATATATATATTCTGTTTAGTGTGCAAAGTTGCAGATTAGAGCACATTCTGTTTAGTGTGCACAGTTGCAGATTAGAGCACATTCTGTTTAGTGTGCAAAGTTGCAGATTAGAGCACATTCTGTTTAGTGTGCAAAGTTGCAGATTAGAGCACATTCTGTTTAGTGTGCAAAGTTGCAGATTAGAGCACATTCTGTTAAGTCTTCAAACTAAAATATCAAAGTCACGTATTCCATTCAGTGTGCGTCGCCGCAGTTTAGCAGCACATTCTGAGTACTGTGCAGAGTTGCAGAATAGGAAGAAATACTGTTAAGTCTTCAAACTAAAATATCAAAGTCACATATTCCATTCAGTGTGCTTCGCCGCAGTGTAGCAGCACATTCTGTGTACTGTGCAGAGTTGCAGAATAGGAAGAAATACTGTTAAGTCTTCAAACTAAAATATCAAAGTCACATATTCCATTCAGTGTGCTTCGCCGCAGTTTAGCAGCACATTCTGTGTAGTGTGCAGAGTTGCAGAATAGGAAGAAATACTGTTAAGTCTTCAAACTCAAATATCAAAGTCACATATTCCATTCAGTGTGCTTCGCCGCAGTTTAGCAGCACATTCTGTGTACTGTGCAGAGTTGCAGAATAGGAAGAAATACTGTTAAGTCTTCAAACTAAAATTTCAAAGTCACATATTCCATTCAGTGTGCTTCGCCGCAGTTTAGCAGCACATTCTGTGTACTGTGCAGAGTTGCAGAATAGGAAGAAATACTGTTAAGTCTTCAAACTAAAATATCAAAGTCACATATTCCATTCAGTGTGCTTCGCCGCAGTGTAGCAGCACATTCTGTGTACTGTGCAGAGTTGCAGAATAGGAAGAAATACTGTTAAGTCTTCAAACTAAAATATCAAAGTCACATATTCCATTCAGTGTGCTTCGCCGCAGTGTAGCAGCACATTCTGTGTACTGTGCAGAGTTGCAGAATAGGAAGAAATACTGTTAAGTCTTCAAACTAAAATATCAAAGTCACATATTCCATTCAGTGTGTTTCACCGCAGTTTAGCAGCCTTTTCTGTGTACTCTGCAGAGTTGCAGAATAATAAGAAATACTGTTAAGTTTTCAAACTCAAATATTAAAGTCACATATTCCATTCAGTGTCTTTCACCGCCGTTTAACAGCCTATTCTGTGTACTCTGTACAGTTGCAGAATTATAAGAAATACTGTTAAGTTTTCAAACTCAAATATTAAAGTCACATATTCCATTCAGTGTGTTTCAACGCCGTTTAACAGCCTATTCTGTGTACTCTGTACAGTTGCAGAATAATAAGAAATACTGTTAAGTTTTCAAACTCAAATATTAAAGTCACATATTCCATTCAGTGTCTTTCACCGCCGTTTAACAGCCTATTCTGTGTACTCTGTACAGTTGCAGAATAATAAGAAATACTGTTAAGTTTTCAAACTCAAATATTAAAGTCACATATTCCATTCAGTGTGTTTCAACGCCGTTTAACAGCCTATTCTGTGTACTCTGTACAGTTGCAGAATAATAAGAAATACTGTTAAGTTTTCAAACTCAAATATTAAAGTCACATATTCCATTCAGTGTGTTTCAACGCCGTTTAACAGCCTATTCTGTGTACTCTGTACAGTTGCAGAATAATAAGAAATACTGTTAAGTTTTCAAACTCAAATATTAAAGTCACATATTCCATTCAGTGTCTTTCACCGCCGTTTAACAGCCTATTCTGTGTACTCTGTACAGTTGCAGAATTATAAGAAATACTGTTAAGTTTTCAAACTCAAATATTAAAGTCACATATTCCATTCAGTGTGTTTCACCGCCGTTTAACAGCCTATTCTGTGTACTCTGTACAGTTGCAGAATTATAAGAAATACTGTTAAGTTTTCAAACTCAAATATTAAAGTCACATATTCCATTCAGTGTGTTTCAACGCCGTTTAACAGCCTATTCTGTGTACTCTGTACAGTTGCAGAATTATAAGAAATACTGTTAAGTTTTCAAACTCAAATATTAAAGTCACATATTCCATTCAGTGTGTTTCAACGCCGTTTAACAGCCTATTCTGTGTACTCTGTACAGTTGCAGAATAATAAGAAATACTGTTAAGTTTTCAAACTCAAATATTAAAGTCACATATTCCATTCAGTGTCTTTCACCGCCGTTTAACAGCCTATTCTGTGTACTCTGCAGAGTTGCAGAATTATAAGAAATACTGTTAAGTTTTCAAACTCAAATATTAAAGTCACATATTCCATTCAGTGTGTTTCAACGCCGTTTAACAGCCTATTCTGTGTACTCTGTACAGTTGCAGAATTATAAGAAATACTGTTAAGTTTTCAAACTCAAATATTAAAGTCACATATTCCATTCAGTGTGTTTCAACGCCGTTTAACAGCCTATTCTGTGTACTCTGTACAGTTGCAGAATTATAAGAAATACTGTTAAGTTTTCAAACTCAAATATTAAAGTCACATATTCCATTCAGTGTGTTTCAACGCCGTTTAACAGCCTATTCTGTGTACTCTGCAGAGTTGCAGAATAATAAGAAATACTGTTAAGTTTTCAAACTCAAATATTAAAGTCACATATTCCATTCAGTGTGTTTCAACGCCGTTTAACAGCCTATTCTGTGTACTCTGTACAGTTGCAGAATTATAAGAAATACTGTTAAGTTTTCAAACTCAAATATTAAAGTCACATATTCCATTCAGTGTGTTTCAACGCCGTTTAACAGCCTATTCTGTGTACTCTGTACAGTTGCAGAATTATAAGAAATACTGTTAAGTTTTCAAACTCAAATATTAAAGTCACATATTCTGTGTAAGATGAAGAAGGCGGGTAAAAAGGGACGGGGAAGTGGACGTGATCCTGAAAGTTCAGGGCGCGGGTCAGGACGCGGAGAAACTGTGCCTGGTGCCAGAGCACAAGAAAGAAAGACATCCACCATACCTAGCTTCATGTCTGATTTCACAGGGCGTCGCAGGACATCACTCTCGAGGTCCGACCACTGCGAACAGGTGGTCGGTTGGATGACAGCTGATACTGCTTCCAGTCGGTTAAGCACCACCCTGTCTTCCACCAAGTCCACTCTCAGTAGCCAAGAGTCTGGTCAACATAATCCTCACTCTGATCATCCTTCCTCCCACCATACACGGTCTGGTCAAAGAAGTGATCCCACACTGGGACATAGTGATGAGCTCGTCTCATCACCAATCCTTCATTTGACCCTCTCTCCAAGCACGCTTGCAGAGGAACATGACATCTTGTGCCCTGATTCACAACCTCTAGAGGCTACCCAATCACAGAAGATGACAGATGTGAACGGCATTTAAGGTCAAAGGAAGTAGTGGATGATGATGATGATGATGATGAGACACAGTTGCCATTAAATCAACCACTATTTCCGTCTCAAGACCTTGTTGAGGAGAATGTTATACAGTTGTCAATGACTGAGTATGTGGTGGGATCAAGACTTGAGGAGGATGATCAGAGTGAGGAAGTGGAGGAGGACTTGGTGGACGATGAGGTGACTGACCCCACCTGGGAAGGTGTAGAGCCGAGCGATGACAGCAGTCCTGAGGGTGAGCCATCTGCAGCACCGCAACAGGCTGGAAGAGGCAGTGGTGTGGCTACAGAAAGAAGGCGGACCGCACCAAACCGGCCCGCAAATGTTCCACGGAGCACCCCCTTGCGTAAATCTACCTTGCCAAAGGGTAGGTGTTCCGCGGTATGGCGTTTTTTTAAGGAAAGTGCGGACGACAAAAGAATTGTAGTTTGCAACCTGTGCCACACCAGAATGAGCCGAGGCATGAACACTAGAAACCTCACCACCACCAGCATGATCCGACACATGGCATCCAAGCACCGTAGTAAGTGGGAGGAACGCCTGGATCGCCCACCTGTGTCTGCAGGCCACACCACTGCCTCCTCTTCCCCTGTTTTCGGTGCCGGCCAATCGCCTGTCGAAGGCGCAGGCCCGCATACCTCCCGCCCTGCACCTGTAGCATCTGAAGCACCATCAGCGACCACATCCACTTCCCTGTCCCAGCACAGCGTCCAAATGTCGTTACCCCAGGCATTTGAGCGCAAGAGAAAGTACCCAGCCACCCACCCACAGGCCATAGCACTAACCTCACACCTTTCAAAATTACTGGCCATCGAAATGCTGCCATTTAGGCTTGTGGACACTGAGTCCTTCCGCAGCCTGATGGCAGCAGCTGTCCCTCGGTACGCGGTCCCCAGCCGCCACTACTTTTCCCGGTGTGCCATCCCCGCATTACACCACCATGTGTCCCGTAACATCACCCGTGCCCTGACCAACGCAGTTACTGGGAAGGTCCACTTAACGACTGACACATGGACAAGTGCTTGTGGCCAGGGACGCTACATTTCCCTGACGGCACACTGGGTGAATGTCGTGGAGGCTGGGAGCGACTCGGACCCTGGGATGGCACGGGTGCTACCCACGCCGAGGATTGCGGGCCCTACCTCCATCAGGGTTTCCACCAGCACCTACGTTATTGGCTCCTCCTCCTCCGTTTCCACCTCCGAATTCTCTACACACACCGCCACTCCCCCATCAGCCAGTAGCTGGAAGCAGTGTAGCACTGCAGTGGGGAAGCGTCAACAGGCCGTGCTGAAGCTGATCTGCCTTGGGGACAAACAGCACACGGCCTCAGAGCTGTTGCAGGGGATTAGTCACCAGACCGAGCAGTGGCTCTCGCCACTCAACCTGCAAGCAGGCATGGTTGTGTGTGATAATGGGCGTAACTTGGTGGCGGCTTTGGAGCTCGGCAAGCTCACACACGTACCATGCCTAGCGCATGTATTTAATTTAGTGGTGCAGCGATTTCTAAAAACCTACCCCAATGTGCATGATCTCTTGACCAAGGTGCGCCGCGTGTGTGCACATTTCCGTAAGTCATCAACAGCTTCAGCCGGCCTGTTGAAGCTGCAGCAGCGCTTACAATTGCCAGCTCACCGGCTGCTGTGTGACGTGAGCACGCGCTGGAACTCCACCTTCCACATGTTGGCCCGGCTTTGTGAGCAGCAGAGGGCAGTAGTGGAGTACCAGCTGTTACACGGTCGTCGCCTCTCCGTTCAACTTCCTGTAATCAGAAGTGAGGAGTGGGAATGGATGTCAGACCTCTGCGAGGTTTTACGCAATTTTGAGGAATCGACACAGATGGTGAGCGGCGATAACGCTATTATCAGTGTAACCATCCCACTTCTGTGTCTACTGAAACGCTCGCTGCTCACAATTAAAACCGACGCTTTGCATGTGGAAGAGGTGGAAATGGGGGAGGAAGAGCTTACACAAGGTGATAGCCAGAGCACCCTCACTTCGTCTTCTCAGCGACAATTGGAGGAGGCGGAGGAGGAGGAGGAGGAGGAAGACACGGTTGCCTCCGCTACAGAGGGTAGCCATGGAACTTTAGTTCCATCTCTTCAGCGTGGGTGGGCAGAAGAGGAGGAAGAGGATGAGGATATTGAGAGTCAGCCTCCTGGTGAGGACAGCGAAATCTTGACTGTTGGTACTCTGGCACACATGGCTGACTTTATGTTAGGCTGCCTTTCCCGTGACCCACGCGTTGTACGCATTTTAGACAACACGGATTACTGGGTGTTCACCCTTCTGGACCCCCGCTACAAAGAGAATTTCTCATCTCTCATTCCTCCGGTGGAGAGGACAAGCAAAATGTTGCAATACCAGAAGGTTCTTGTTGAAAAATTGCTCCAAAATTTTCCATCTGACAACGCTGGCGGCAGAGTACGTGCTACCTTGGCCAACCGAGAAGGGGAGAAAAGGGGAGCACACAGCAGTTCCGAGAAAGGCAGGGCAACACTCTCCAAGGCGTGGGACACCTTCATGACACCCCGCCAGCACCCTCACCCTGATGCGCAGCCTAGTGTCACAAGGAGGGAAAAGTTTTGGAAGATGGTGAAGGAGTACGTAGCAGACCGTGTCAGCGTCCTCAATGATCCCTCTGTGCCTTACAACTACTGGGTGTCCAAGCTGGACACGTGGTATGAACTGGCACTCTACGCCTTGGAGGTGCTGGCCTGCCCTGCCGCCAGCGTTCTGTCTGAGCGGGTATTTAGTGCTGCTGGTGGCATCATAACAGATAAGCGTATCCGCCTTTCCACCGACAATGCTGATAGGTTGACACTTATAAAAATGAACAAGGCCTGGATTTCCCCTGACTTCTCCACTCCACTGGAGGAAAGCCCCGGGGGAACATAAACTCACTTTATATATGTTATTTACAATGATGGGAATACTCTGTATTCCCATTCACCCCTTCCACCCAAAAAACGGGTATATGGTTGACTCTTAATCTTCTCATCCTCCTCCTCCTCTTCCATATGCCCTGTACTATAATTTTTATATAGGGCCAGCTCACCAGCGTGCCCTGGGATATAATTTTTATATAGGGCCAGCTCACCAGCGGGCCCTGTGATATAATTTTTATATAGGGCCAGCTCACCAGCGGGCCCTGTTTGACAATTTTTATATAGGTCAGCTCACCAGCGGGCCTTCTCATATAATGTTTTATTGGGTCAGCTCTCTAGCGGGCCCTCTCATATAATGTTTTATAGCGTCAGCTCACTAGCGGGCCTTCGCATATAATGTTTAGGATGGTCAGCTCTGCAGCAGACCCTCACCCATAATGTTTTAGATGGTCAGCTCAGCGCACGTTTCCCTCTTAATCATGGCCTCAGTTCTGAAAATCAAGGAAATTTTTGGGAGAATTTGCCTCTGCGCACGTTTCCCTCTTAATCATGGCCTCAGTTCTGAAAATCAAGGAAATTTTTGGGAGAATTTGCCTCTGCGCACGTTTCCCTCTTAATCATGGCCCCAGTTCAGAAAAATCGAGGAAATTTTTGGGAGAATTTGCCTCTGCGCACGTTTCCCTCTTAATCATGGCCTCACTTCCGAAAATCAAGGAAATTTTTGGGATAATTTGCAGATGATATACAAGTAAATATACAGCAAATATTGTTTGGTAACAATTTTTCGCCTAAAGTCGTTTTTATTTTCCTTTTTGTGTGTTTTATGGTCAGTCTGTAAAAATGGCGTACTACGGGCGAAAGATCGTTCCCAGCAGCGATGTTGGAGTCCAAGGTGCATCCAGACATCCTCCCTATGCTGTCCCTGAACCATTTCTGTAGTGTTTCCATCTTTTTCTGCCCTTTTCCTATGGACCAGGCACCCTCCCCTCATCAGAGCAGGGGGTGCCTGGTGTAATGCTCGAGTCCTCCCATTGACTTCAATGGGGCTCGGATGCTCGGCCGAGCACTCGAGCCTCAGGGGGTGCTCGGTCAGAGCACCCGAACATCCGAGCATTGGGGTGCTCGCTCATCACTAGTAACAATTTAAAAATGAGCCAGTGATGTCCATTCAGGACAGGCTGCGGGACAGCTCTGTACCACAGCCTGCCAATCTTCGCCTCTTCCCCGCCCCAGTTGTTCCTCGTTTCCACCTCCTGCTCTGACGGAGGCTTCCTCCCTCTGGGCTGGAGTGATCTCATTGGCAGGAGAGCGCACCACGTCACATGGAAGAATCCTCTGTCATTGGAGGAGGTGGGAAAGAGGCGGTACTGGGGAGAGGAAGAGACAAAGATTGACAGGCTGCGGGACAGACCTGTACTGTCCTGAACTGACGTCACCAGCTGATTTTTAAAATGTTAAATCTCTAGATATCTTTCATTAAATTAAAGAAACGAAACACATTACAGATTAACTCAAAATGAAAATGATGATGAGAAGAACTTTTATAGAGGTGAGAGTTCCCCTTTAATGGTCACCCATTTCCGGATCATGTGGTGGTTAAGGGGTTAATTTGTACTTGTGCTTGTGGTTAATACCTACTGTTCTTCAGAAAGGCTGTTATCTTATCTCAGCCCATTCACAGATAATCCTGAACAATCAATGGGAGGTATAGATTTTAAGTCTCATAAAACAAATAGAGAATTTGTACATTTGTTCATATGCTAACATGTACTGCACAGTATTTAAGTGTGTGTATATATATATATATATATATATATATATATATATATATATATATATATATATATGTGTGTGTATAGTGGGTGGTAGATACAATGTTAAACAAAAATCTGCACTCACCAGTCAAGCCATAAGACTTGCTTTTCCCGCAGAAATCTCACATTTGCAGTGTTATTAATACTGCAAGGGATTCTGGGTAGGTATATGCAAATGAGTTCCACAAGGTATCAGCTTTTTGCCTCAGATTCCACTTTATACATGGATTCCTTAGAGTATATGTTTGCTGAGGAACAGCTTTAAGACACCAATCAGGAAGAGTTGCAAAGTCAGTGAACCTCTCACGGACAGCCGTTTTGTTGTTAATGCAACTCATCAGCATGAGGCTGGTTACTAGTTTGCTTATTGAGGCTGTGTATACTTGTGGAGCACAAACTGAATAAGTTATGGTGGGGAAAAAAAGTGAATGAAAACCCCTTCCACGTGAATTTGGTGGGTGGTAGATACAATGTTAAACAAAAATCTGCACTCCCCAGTCAAGCCATAAGACTTGCTTTTCCCACAGAAATCTCACATTTGCAGTGTTGTTAATATTGCAAGTGTTTCCGGGAAGGCATATGCAAATGAGTTAATGAGTTCAACAAGGAATCACCTTAGATATATATATATATATATATATATATATATATATATATATATATATAAACAATCGAAGGTTGGTACTCACATCTTATGCATCTTGCCTGGGTGCAACAACAAATCTAGAACCATACAAGGCAAGCACTCACAGGTCTTAAAAATTTTAAACTGTTTATTATTTTCCGACGTTTCGGTCCGGTGTTGATAAAGGTCCCAAACGGACCGAAACGTTGGACAATATTAAACAGTTTCAAATTTTTAAGACCCTTGCAGTCATTAAGCATATGGCGACTAGCTTGAAAATACATGTCTTAACTATCAAAAGTCTCAGATTCTAAACAAATATTTACCCTTTGAAGACTGGAAGCCAGGTAACAGCAGAGACATCTTGTCTGTGTGTCTGCACTGTCAGTCCCGTCTCCATTGAGTAGCACTGCAGTGTGCCACAAGGTAACCGGAAGGGACTGACGGAGCAGGCGCACAGACTGCACTAACCTGCTGTCAGTCTCCAAAGAGTAAAGATTTCTTTAGAATCTGTGACTTTTGATAGTTAAGAAATGTATTTTAAAGGGATAGTAATACTTAAAATGTAAAAAAAAATATGTTGTAGGCAGGGCTCAAAATTTCCACTTGCCACTAGCCAATGGCGAGTGAAAATTTAGCCCTGGCGAGTAGAAATTCAGCCCTGGTGGTTATGTTATGGCTTGCAGTGGCGAGTAACTTTTCAGGTCTGGCTAGTAGCAAAGGACTTCCAATTTTAAGCCCTGTTGTAGGGTTTATCCCCCTGAGTAAAACAAGGGTAGTCCCACTGCTGTAAGGTGTTTCATTCAAAAGTTATTACTTTTCAAAGTTGAATTTTTTAGGTGCAATATCACAGTGGCCTGAAATTGTACAGAGGCGCTGTTGCTACACCATCCTATGGAGATTTATGGTCCCGGGACCAGAGCTGTCCATAGGATCGTGTAGCAACAGCGCCACTGTACAATTTCAGGCCACTGTGATATTGCACCTAAAAAATTCAACTTTGAAAATTAATAACTTTTGAATGAAACACCTTTCAGCATTTTTTTTTACATTTTAAGTATTACTATCCCTTTAATGGTGTACTGTAGCAAAATGAATTATATAAGAACATTGTGTTTGATGACAGATAAGCCCATCTAGGCTACCTTGTTTATCTAATGGAGACGTAAACTTTAAAATGAAAAAATATATATTGTAATTACTTTCCAGCTGAGTAAATCAAGGGTAATTTAAAAAAAAAAAAAATCAAACTGCAGTTATTTATTGTCGTCACCAGGTGGTGCAGTTATCAGATGTATGGGGATTCATAGTCTATGGCTCAAACTGTCCTGTAGAGTGCACTATAATAATTTGTCTTTATAGCCAGCAGTTACATTTAGGGCGGGCTCTTCTTAATTTTAAATATTTGAAAACTTAATTCAAAACTGCCTTTGTGGCATGGTAAAGAAAAGTCCAACAGATGTATCGTTTAGGAAATATTCAAATTTTTGTTTCTGGGAAAAGTGAAAGGGAAAATCTCCTGTTACTGCTCGGAGCTTCATTAGCATATGAAACATCACTGATCGCCTTCAATAGCAGCATATGACAAGTCACTGAAAGAGCTTAATTAGCATATGTAATGTCACGGGTTCTGTGTGGGTACCGCAATCAGCATACTTTAGTGTATGGCACTGACAGGGTTAAAGAATAAATCACAGGGTTTAAACCCTTCGACTGCCAGAGGGGTATGAAACGCATTGCTTTGCAATGTGTTATGTACCCCTCTGACACTCAAAGGGTTAAAAATGTAGGGTAAGAAAGTTGATACAAGGCTCAGTTATCCATGTTAGTAGTCCCTTTACAGATCCTAATAATAACCTCCTAGTGTGAATTCATTCTGCATGGATCGGTTTTCCAAAATGAGTTCTGGATCTTGTTCATGGAGGCAGACATGATTCTTTGTTTTAGGACCCCAGGAGCACAAGCTCCTCCTACTAAAAAAGTCTTCCTAAGAAGATCACATTGGGAAGTTTTTGAAGTCCTGGAGTTCAGTAGTAAAGAATAATGTCCAAATCTGTGGACATGATGTCCAGTAATAATTACAGATTCATTCTGGAGAATCAGTATGCGCAGAATTGGTTCATAGTGGGCATCAGGATTTTCTGTGAAGCGTAATCCAGACGTGGACCCTATGCTCTCAGGGAATCCAGCTGCACCTCCCTGACTAGGCCCAACAAGGCCGAAACGCACGTCAGGGGTTAGCTGGTGTTCCCGTGCAGAGGAGACTTGCCCATCATTTTGGAACTGGACCTCCCTTTTGGGCGGGATTAGTCTAATATGTACGTGGAGATTTCTCCTCTGTAATGGCACTATAGGGTTAAAACATGATGCTTCTGAGTGGTGACGAGCCGTAGAACAGGCCATTGTGCTGTTTGTTCATCCTCAGAAGCCTCTCACATTTTGTATGTACATTAGGGTTTTCTGCCCAGATTAAAGGAAGAGAAGGGTTATTTTTAGATGTTAGTGTCTTTTTAAAGCAGGGGTAGAAAATCTTTGTAGTCAAAGGCTGGTTAGGGATGATGGGATTGCAATCCACAACAGCTGGAGGTCCGAAGCTTGACTGCATTTGCTTTAAACCCTTTAAGGTTTAAATAACAGAATTAAATTGTCATTTTTTTTACAACGCTCTCTTCTCTTGCTCGTGACAATCGTATACAACAATAGTGTCCATGATCCGTCCAGCATAAGTACCAGTTGTCTGTTTCCAGGTATACCGATCATTGCCAGACGGGGCAACTCTTGAGGAGTGCAGAGTCTACCTGAATTCTCTCCCTGACAGTGACTCTCCGGAGATCTTTGGAATGCACCCGAATGCTGAAAGAGCTCATCTACAATCTCAAGCTCTGGTCTTCCTTGATACAATTGTCCGTATGCAGCCCAGAATAAATGTGGGACACCTAACTCAGAGGTAAGTGTTTAAAATAGAGTTGTCGAACCATCCAAATAAAGAGCAACTATTACATGGATAGTGCTCCACCATCAAGTGGTCTTCACTGTGAGTAGAACGATGGTAAGAAAAGAGACCTCCTGTGCTCCCTCTTTGGTCCCCTAAGAGAGACTGAACTCTGAGACTTGTTCAGTCATGTTGGGGTGCATGCAGCCCCCATAATATGTAGTGAAGGGCTTCCAGGCCTGACACCAAGAAGATTCTATTCCATTAGAAAGGAAATTCAGCAGCAAAAGAATAGGAAAACTATTTTTTTTCTAGCCATTTCCAACTCCTATTCCATTCCTGTCAGCGTGTATGATGAGTTGTACATACCCGACTGACTCAAACAGCCATTCTGCAATTACATCCTAACAGGATTGCTTTAGCATATATTCTTTTCTTCACATTTTTTTACATTAAAATGAGGGCACCTTTGTCCCCTACGTGATCCAATTAAAAGGAAAAAAAGTGTTAAGTCACCTCACTTTTTTAAGCTAAAATACAACCAAATACATTAATATGGGGTATATATATATATATATATATATATATATATATACACACCTCATATTAATGCATTAACTTGAGGGCCAGTAGGGTTGCATATCTCTCTGGCACTCAAAGGGTAAAAATAATAATAAAAACAAACAGAAATTAAAGCCATATCAGTGCGAATAATGCCAAAGTAACAGACTTGGAGATGATGTTTATTTTTTTTTACAAGATTAATATGGGTTCTGGAGCCCCCATATTAATCCACAGATGAAAAGGGAGTAAAAATGTAATATGGGATCCATATATATATATATATATATATATATATATATATATATATATATATAAGAGAGAGCATTCTGTAACCAAAAAACGCATCCGAAGTCTAACACACCCGGGGTGGCAGTAAGGAGGCGATATTCATGTCTCCTCCCTGCAGCCAGTCCAGGAGATACAGATGGGCGTGAATTTGACAGGAGTGGGCAGGGCTCTGCAAGAAGTTAGCCCTCCCTCAACTTCCTCCTCAAAAAAAAAAAACATGGCTGACAAACACATACATATACACATACATACATACATGTAGCCCCCTGCATATTTTCTGTTGTGAGTCTCCTGGATTTCAAGGAACTGAATGAACATGCTCACAACATGAAAAAGAGGCTTAGAATACAAGGAACTGAATAAGCTCAGCGCGCACAGCCGTCTCTACTGTGCATGACGGCTTCTGACAAACACACATTTAGCGAATTATTATATAGGATGTTAAAAAAAAATATAAAGAAGACTCAGAGATAAGCTAAAGTATCCCTTTAAAACATTATATACTCTTGACTTTTTCCGAGCTTTTTTTTTTTTTTTTTTGACATGGACAATGGATCCCCAGGATCCCTGGTCTTTCTTCAATTCACAGATGCCCAGAGCACTGCCTCTCCATGGCTGATACCACTGCCAGCCGCTAGGCTCAGGCATGTTCCCTCCGAATCAACAGTGGCTTCCTCCCACACTGGATCTGGACATTACGAGCCACATGGTGGGGAGAAGAGTGTCTCCACTGTACCGGGGACAGTAACATGGGGCGCTGAATCTATATTATTTATGTAATCGGGACAACTTCTTTATTCATTAACAGCACTCTATTTAACCATTTGAGTGTCAGAGAGGCAACTAATGCATAGCACCACAATGAACTGGATGCCTTTCCAGCACTCAGAGGGTTAACTCTGACATGCCATACAGCTGTATACTGCAGGTCACTCTATGGCTTAACATGCTGGTATAAGTCTCTCTCACATAATCTCCTTCTATTTTCTGCTTTCTACTTCTACACTCCAAACACACAGAGGCATAATACTGCAATTCTATGGACCAGATTCCACATCTGAGGGGAGGTGGCTTACACTAGGTAAAAGGGGTGGAATGGGGAAACTTTATCATTGAATTACTCCTAAACTACAACTCTGACAGTACTTAAATAACACTCTCTATGGCTCAAATACTATG
Source organism: Rhinophrynus dorsalis (assembly GCA_037306005.1). Taxonomy (NCBI): domain Eukaryota; kingdom Metazoa; phylum Chordata; class Amphibia; order Anura; family Rhinophrynidae; genus Rhinophrynus; species Rhinophrynus dorsalis. The sequence continues at coordinate 37,902,777 of CM074720.1, read as the reverse complement.
AAGATTAATTGAAGCTGCTGTTTTTGTGAAACATTACTATCCCTTTAACCACTGTTGCTGGAGCAAAAGGATCACTGTGATCCAGCAATGGACAGGTTAACAGCTGTGGCAGTGATGTGGGGAGGGAGCTCAGGCACACGAAGAGTCAGGCAGGGGACCATGGGGAGTTATTGTCCTCCTGCCTGATCCAGTCCATAGGAATTAGACAAACGTTACCTGCTTTATTTGGGCTTCCTAGCTAGCCTTGATTTGGGGTCATTGTGGAGCATTATTCATAACGCCATTGGGGAGTTTTTGAAAAAGGAAAAAAAAAAAAAAAGTCAGAAGGTGATTGCAGAATTTACCAACTGGAAATATCTGCCAATTTGGAAAATATCCATTCAAATAATATTTCTTGCTCATGCAACAAGCTAGCAGGTTTAGTGGCTCTGAGCCACAGACTTCTGGGTTGTATTTCTGCGGTTCACTGTTGAAATCTCTCTATATTTGTGGACCTTTAAGTGCGCGACATCAAAATATCACTGTTTTGAATTGGGTGAAATTCTGATGTTTTCCTTTTGATTCAGGCGACGTTTTTAATACAGCATTTTGATGGTCAACAAATAGAGGGCGACATTTCAATACAATACCTATTTCTGCCTGCTGCTACCAGAGGGGGTCAGTCTCCTGAGTCCCTGAATGGCTGACAGGAGACTTATAAAAATGCACCCTGCGGAGCTGCCGTGAGTATTCGTGGGTTGCAATGGTTCCAAAATAGTCTTACAATATGCATTTTTCATGTGTTTGGTTTTAACACTATATACAATTGGAAATATGTGAGTTTTAGACAACAAATGATTTCATAGCAGGCCTGTCCTTACCCATTTATACCCCAATAAAGGGCAACCAATCAAAACATGTTGGGTCTTATACAGAAGTCAAAAGATGAGCAACTCCAGAACAAACCAACTACCCCATAGGGGAAGAGAAAAAAAGATTCCAAATTCCCACTGATTTAACTGGGGCATTTAACCCTTTGAATGTTTTACAACGTGTTGCAGACCTCTCTAGCATTCAATGAGTTGAAAGTCTCATTTAAATCTACAAGAATGTTTCATGCGTCTCCTTTGGTGCAGTTGGTTTGCTCCAGGATTGTTCCAGTTCTTTGTAGTCCATCACCTTTTTGTGAAAGTCTTCATTTATTATCTTCCCCCTTAATACATGTTGAAAGATCTGATATTTTTATAAAATCATATCTTGTAATAATTATTCTCCTAGAAACAAACACTCTTTGAGTTAACCCTTTGCGTGCCAGAAAGGTATCCATCGCATCGCATAATCTTGCCCTTTTTTTTTTCTTCAGAGGTGAAAAGAATCCGGATGAGGTGGTGCTGGAGATGTCTGCCACTATCCTTACAGTCTTACCGTGCACAGTGGAAGGCCAAACAACAAAGGAAACTGCAGCTAGCATATCTGATATGAACACTACTCTTGGTGATTTGTTATCAGACCCTAAATGGGAAGCTCTTGTTAAAGCAAGGAAAGGTAGGAATGTTATTTATATCTCTTGGTATAAGAATACCGGTTTTAATATTTGTGTTTTTCAGTCTATTAGGTGGTCTGGAATATGCAGAAACTTGCACAAACTCTACAAGGTTCTTAAAGGAGAACTAACACTTCCAAATAATAAACCCCCACCACTTACCCTTACTTTAGCCGGAAAATCCTTATGGCCTCTATGAATTTTCTGCTTGTGTCTTTGTTCAAGAGAATACATCTTCACTCGTTCCTGGATGTCATGTCCATGGAGGCGGACATGACAGATGATGGCAGGACCACAGGACCTCAAACCCTGCTCCCTGCAAAAGGTAAAATTAACCGTTTGCAGATGAGAGGGGTGTGCAAAGCAATTCTTTGTAATGTGTTGTGCAAACTCTGGTCTTTAAAGGATTAAGCAGGCTCATGCACTCTGCCTGCTTCAGTCTGAAAACACCAGCAACCGTCATGTCCTCCACCATAGACCTGACATCCAGAACTGACTGAAGATGTTATCTTTTGTAAAGGCACAAGGGTAAAGTTCATATGGGACATTAGGATTGTCTAGCCAATGTAAGGTAAATGAAGTGTGGGGGGCATTTATTAGGAAATGTTAGATCTGTTTAACTCCAGTGGACACACATCATATTCCCCACTTCCCTAGGCATCTGGAGAGATATACAGAACTGTGCAAAAGTCTTAGGTGGGTGGGAAAATATGCTGTAACGTAAGACTGCTTTCTATAATAAAAATGCTCATAGTTTATTTTTATCAATTAACAAAATGATAGTCAGTGAACAGAAGAAAAATCTAAATCAAATCAATATTTGGTATGACCACCCGTTGCCTTCAAAACATCATCAGTTCTAGGTACACTTGCACAATGTCAGAGATTTTGTGGGCATATAGTCAGGTGTATGATTAAACAATTATACCAAACGGGTGCTAATGATCATCAATTCTTCTAGGTTTACTTGCACACAGTTTTTTAAGAAACTCAGCAGGTAGGTTGTTCCAAACATCTTGGAGAACTAACCACAGTCCTTCTGTGGATTTAGACAGCATCAGTTGATTCTCTCTTTTCGTATAATCCCAGACAGACTCGATGTTGAGATCAGGGCTCTGTGGGGGCCATACCATCACTTACAGAACTCCTTGTTCTTCTTTTCATTGAAGATAGTTTTTAATGACTGTGACTGTGTTTGGGGTTGTTGTCATGCTGCAAAATAAATTTGGGGCCAATCAGATGCCTACCTGATGGTATTGCATTAGGATAATTATCTGCCTGTACGTCTCGGCATTGAGGATACCATTAATTCTGACAAAATCCCCAACTCCATTTGCACAAATGCAGCCCCAAAATTGCAGGGAACCTCCACCATTCTTCACTGTTGCTCTTCAGCCCTAAGCAAACAAACTGCCTTCTGCTACAGCCAAATATTTCAAATTTTGACTCATCAGTCCAACGCACCTGCTGCCAATTCTCTGCACCCCAATTCCTGTGTTTCCATGTATAGTTGAGTCGCTTGGCCTTGTTTCCATGTCGGAGGTATGTCTTTTTGGCTGCAAGTCTTCCATGAAGACCACTTCTGGCCAGACTTCTCCAGACAGTAGATGTGTGTACCAGGACCCCACTGTTGTCTGCCAGTTTTGAGCTGATGGCACTGCTGGACTTCTTCCGATTGCAAAGGGACGTAAGCATGATGTGTCTTTTATCTGCTGCACAAAGTTTCCTTGGCCAACCACTGTGTCTACAGTCCTCAACATTGTCCATTTCTTTATACTTCTTCAAAAGAGCCTGGACAGCACATCTGGAAATCCCTGTGCCTTGAAATTTCTGCCTAGGAGAGACCTTGCTGATGCAGTATAACTACCTTGTGTTTTGTTGCTGTGCTCAGTCTTGTCATGGTGTATTGATGATCATTAGCACCTGTTTGGTATAATTGTTAATCATACACCTGACTATATGACTACAAAGTCCCTGACTGCGTGCAAGTGTACCTAGAAGAAGTGATGGTGTTTTAAAGGCAAAGGGTGGTCACACCAAATATTGATTTTAGATTCTTCTTCTGTTCCCTCGCTAGGCATTTTGTTAATTGATAAAAATAAACTATTAACATGTCTATTTTTGAAAGCATTCTTAAAATTTGAAGTCCTTTGCTACTAGCCAGACCTGAAAAGTTACTCGCCACTGCAAGACATAACATACCCACCAGGGCTAAATTTTCACTCGACATTGGCTAGTGGCGAGTGGAAATTTTGAGCCTTGAGATATATATATATATATATATATATATATGGATGTTATTTAAGCATCAATGGTTACTCATACTCGTACAGCCACCCTAATGTTTAGTGGTAAACAGGCATGTGGAAAATATCAGTCATCCTCACATGGCTATAGTTCAAGCCCATTACTACTTCTTTACTTCCGACAGCTGCTCCCCTCAAATTCTTCCCCCTCCTTCACTTGGTCTCAATCAATTAGATGAAGAAAAAAAAAAAAAAAAAAAAGTGTACGAGAGCATATATACGCTCTCAAATAGACTAGTTCATGTCAGATACTTACAAGCCCGTAAATCCAGTGACAATAAAACTTCTGCCAGTCCCCTGATGAAATGGCTGTTGTTGTTAAGTGATTAAATACATTTATTTTTCCATTATCGTTTTTCCCCTTCTCGAGCTGTACCAGATAAGCTTGGTGCTATTTACATAATTACACTAGTGGACAGGGTTAGCTCATACACGGCCACTAAACTGGTGATTTGTATTGTCTTTGGGTTTACCAGCTTGTACGTTGTAAGTATCTCACATGAAGTGTAAATAAAATTAGTTTTTGGAAAAATAAACTTCATTTGTCGGTGGCACAGTCTGGCATTTTATGCTAATGTTTTTATGTGCTGGTCCAATACTACCAAACACATTGTGTTAGGAATGAATGAAGGCAGAGCCCACACACTGGTAACATTTTAATAGTACAGTGAGTGATAACCTTGTTCTTGAACTAATTAGCATAGTGCAGAGGGAATCTGCACAGAGCACTAGACTGTGCCACTAAAACAAAGTTTATTTTCTCAAAAATTATTTACGTTACAGAAAAATGGCTATAACAACATTTAGGCAGATTTGAATTCTCTGTAAAACAAACTAAACTTGTCTTAAAGCGGAACTATCATGATAATAAAATTGTCTACCAAAACATTAGTAAAATAACGATATGAAAAACCATACTGTCATTAACAACCCATGACGGTCCAGGACCGTTATGGGTCCTTAAGGTGTTAACCTGAATAAGTCCGTGTTATTGCAGAAAACCAACTTCTGCGGCAGGCATCCAGCGGACAACAGCGCAGACATCTTAGAAGAAAGTTACCTCTGAGTCTGCGCTGTGTGTCCCATGCACTGCCTGGATTGGTGGTAACAGTAGTTGCTGTCTGTGCACTTCCTGGATTGGTGGTGACGTTCATTGGTACCTTAAGGTAATGGAAGTTGCTGTCTGTGCAAGCGCATACAGCTTCTCTTGTAAGCTCTGTGCCCTGGATGCCTGCAGAAGAAGTTGATTTTTCTGCAATAACGTGGACTTAGATGAATGACAGTATGGTTTTGCATATCATTATATTACTAATGTATTGAGGGCAATGTTATCATCATGATAGTTGTGCTTTAAGGTGGCAGGACCACTTCATTAATTCATTCCTTCCATGGGCGGATTGTCCTATCGGGGGATTGGGCATCCCCCGGTGGGCCGCTATATCGGCTCACCTTTAAGTCGCGATCCACTTTATCTTGAGTGCAGACTCTTTCCCCCTCCGGTGCGCACTGAAAGAACTGCAAATAAAATACAAGTGCTGTACAGCGCTGGCCATCTATCTCTCCCTCAGCTCCACTTTGTCTTGAGTGCAGAATGAGGGCACTAACGGGAGGTAGTGGAGGAGAGAGGGAGAGATGTGCGGCGCTGTACAGCACTTGTAATTTATTTGCAGTTCTTTCAGTGCGCACCGGAGGGGGAGAGAGAGATTCTGCACTCAAGGCAAAGTGGATAGGAGGGGGAGAGAGACGGGCAGCTCTGTGCATTACCTAACCTGTGGCATCAGTGCAGCTTGTTAATATGTACTTGCTGGTATATCTGCTTATATATTTTCCTGTTAGTTGTCTTGCAAACAGTTCTTTCAGTGCGCACCAAAGGGGGGGGGGGGGGAGCCCGGGCTGGTATTCCCCTACAATCCGCCCCTGATTCCTTACAAGCATTTTCAACATTACGTGAAATACTGGATCTATAAAATGAACACTTTGGAGCCAGTAGGATTAAACATTGGCAGTGATTTGGCTGCTTATTTATTAACTAATTAATCTACCCCTTATTTATTTATAGCCATCTGGACTTTAGTTTGGCTCTTAACCTGGTTTACAGGGCTGCCATCAGGGGGTCACATGCCATATCGTGTAAGGGTCCCAGCCTTTTCAACCAAACACAGAGGCTCCTGCAATCTCCACTATATATGTGTGGGGGGAGGGGCAGAAGACCAGACTAGACCATGGAGAGATTCTGTAGGACCTCCTAGTAGGCCCCCTTTTTAAGTATATATAGCAGGGAACTGGAATGCATCTCTGCTGCTCTGTCCTTCCACTTTAGGGTATGATATGAAAGGACAGAGCAGCATCTCTCCTTTCATATCATACCCTATAGTGGAACAGTTCCTCAGGCTCCGTCTTTACATATACTTTCAGATTGCAGTGCAAATGGGTGGGGGACTCGCTTTATGTTTGTACTAGTTGAACAGCCGGTTACCCGGGCCACAGTGCCTCTGGCAGCCGGTCGCGGGGCAGTCACGTGCAGTAGAGACTGGCCACGCCACTGCTGATACAGAGCTGGACGCTCCTTCGGATCGCCCAGCTCTGTATCAGCTGCGGCGCGGGCAGTCTGTACTGCGCATGACTGCCACACGCGCAGGAGTGTCTACTGTGCATGTCGGGCGTTACACACAACTTAGCGAATTATTATATAGGATTGGGCTCAGGATTTCTAATGGCAACCCTACTGTTTTAACATATATTTTGTCATTAATCATAAAACATTTTGTCATAAAATATATTTTGGCTTTGTAATCACAGTTTTATAGTTATTCATATAAGCTTCTGATGTCTTATTATTCTGTAATTAATTTGCACATTCCACTCTAAATGAGTATATAAGAACTCTTTAGACTGGACTAGGCGCTGGAAAGTACAAACTGAAATGCGTTGGTTTGTTAGATCTGCTAGACCCTCAGCACGGAGTCCTAAGCAAGCAGTACCCATTCGGGGAATCTCCTAAGTGAGCAGTGACGTGTGTGGTTGATCAGAGCTGATTGCTTGTTAATCACGATTTCACCATTTTATTGTTTGGCTTACCCATGCGAAGAACATATTGTGTTTTTCAAGACAGAAGGGAATATCGTTTGGTACCATATGTAAATATAAAGCCCCTTTCAGTGTGCATGCCATAAAATCTCCCAAAATAAATTCTACTATAGCTCCCACTTACATAATCACCTGTTTTTATATATGTATTTTGCACGGAAACCTTTCTAGCATTGAATGGGTTAAGTGCCTAATTTAAATAATTGGATGATACAGTCAGTATGCTCCTGAATTGCCCCAATTTAGCTAACTGAATATGGCCCAATGTTGTACATTTCTCTGCTTCCAGACTATGATCGCCTGATACATTCCGCACTGCTGACAGTCCTACGACAGGAGATCAGTCGATTCAATCATCTGTTGTTGGTCATTCGTGGGTCACTACATGCCCTGCAACAAGCTATAAAAGGGGAGATTATATTAAACACACAACTTGAAGAAGTTTATGACTCTCTAGCCAACCTCAAGGTGCCAGCACTATGGCAGGTACGTTTCTATCACTTCATTTCATTTATAAGATACCATCTACATCATCTGAGCTTAGGTGGCCATCTCTGACATCACTGGGTTCTAACATAGAATGGTCTCTTCAGCTATTGGTGGGCACTGTGAATCCAGCCAATAGGAGGGAGGCAAGGGAAGAATCATCCCTTGCTGTACCATTTTACACATTTCTGACACTCATCAAATGTATTATAGCTTGTGTTTGCATCTTTCTGTATGTATCATATTCTTACATTGTTTCCTGAGGGCCATAATATATTTCATATATAATCATATAACCCCATGAATGCTATAGAGGTCTCCTGTACATTGCTTTAAAACCTCAATTTAAATACGTGGCAGTGGGAGTGTTTATTTGTCCCCAATGATTCATTTGATTTGCCCCAAAATTGCTCTACTTTGCCTTTTAACATAATGCTCTATGGGCGGTGTATATCGACATGGCACTAACTCAAAAGTATGTTACCAATGCAGTTATGATTCACTTGTGTCTAGTTAAAATAGTAAACTAGTTGAAGAGCCCGTGTACACGGGCCACAGTGCCAGCCGGTCGCAGTGCAGTCATGCACAGTATAGACAGCCCGTGCCGCGGCTGATACAGAGCGGGGAGGTCCGAAGTCAGACCGGGGTCCTCTCTGCGCACCTAAAGCTGCGTCACGGGCAGTCTATACTGTGCATGACAGCTTCTGACAAACATCCTTAGTGAATTATAATATAGGATGTAAAATGAAAAAGATCAAAGTGAACGTAAAGAAAATCCACTTGCGACCCTTATAAACACCAAGGTATCAAAAATAGTGCAGGAAACAGAGACAATAAACATGAAACACAAAACAATTTAGTGCTTTTTAGCGACACATGGATACGTTTGTCCTTGTACATTTCACATTCTCAAATTGGGGTTTTAGATGCAAAGTGTAAGCGGTTATTACAGTGTCTTTATAGGAATGAAAACAGGGATATCTCACAATCACTATCAAAGAACTTTTTATTCCAGTAATTTGGAAACGTTCAGTGAAACGTTAACCCTTTGAGTGCCAATGCGTTGCTTACCCCCTCTGGCACTCAAAGGGTTAATGCATTTGCCCCTAAACACCTAGGAATGAAAGAGTGCAGACAGACTTATTTTCAATAAATTAGTGAATAGATTTTTTTCGTGACATATTAATGCACATCTCCTTGTACATTTCACATCTCAAGTGCAATGTTATTTGCAAACTGTGATTTGTTATTAACCTGTCTTCATAAGAATTATATATGGCCGTCTCACAGTCTCTAACACCTTTGTATTTCAATGATTTCTTAAAATAAAATAAAAAAAATTGTACGTATGTGGCCAAAACTTTTGGGACACCTCAATTTTTGCTACTTTTAGTTATTTCCATATAACTTGACAAAAACATTAGGTTTTGTCCTTCTGTTTTAACACTTCTACTGTGTTAGCTGTAATTTTCCTCTTACTCATTTAATGTTCCCACATATATTATATACTGTTTTTCTTGCCATAAGATGGGTTTTCTAAAGATACCATTATTTTCATAAAATTTCCTGTAAAACAATTTTTAACATATGATGTAACAAATGCCCCCCCCCTTTTTTTTTTTTTTTTAAACTTTGACACTAAAAATCTTTTACACATCTACAAACGCTAATAAAAACCCTGCTAAATAGATTTGTCTTGATTTTAGAAATACCCAATGTTGACATGTTTTTCTAATGTTTTTGTCAAGTTATATGGCAATAACTAAAAGTAGCAAAAATTGAGGTGTCCCAAAACTTGTGGCCACGTATGTATATATCCGTATGCCTCCGTATTTGTTGATTTTCTTCCAACCCCTTAATGAACAGAAAAATATGCAACTCATTGCAGAACAATGTTTTGCCCACCCATCTGGACCTCGAGGGTTTAATTAGAGGCCTAAGCCAAGTAATTAAATGAAGGATGAAGGTTGCAGTTTTCTCCTTCAGTTACCTTGGTTGGAATGTAATGCCTTATAACAACATACTGTTTGTTACAGCAACATTCGTATGAATCCTCTGTACTGCTGGGTTCATGGGTGGATGATCTGGTTAAACGAATCACCTTTTTTGCTACATGGGCGAATCTGGTCATCAACTGCATACAAGAAAGGTAAGGAACATAACAAGGGGATTTCTGTAATATAAAGGACTTGCAGAGAAAAAAAAAAAGATAGTGTTGCCTGTAAAACACCCCCCCCATGTTATTATATATAAGTACACCCATACATAGAAGCGAATGCTCATATGCATGCACACGTACAAAGGCGCACATACCTACGCACTCAAACCCAGGCACAAACACACCCAGGCACATAAACATACATATACAGACACACACATACTCAGACATATTATATGTTATACATACACACAGATGCACACATAAAATACATACAATTATACACAGACATAGATACACACATACTGACACGGGGGGGGGGTGATGTGAGCAATGAGAGGGGGATGTGAACCTTGGGGGGGGTATCTGGAGGTCATGCGAGCCATGAGAGGGGTAATGTGAGACATGTGGAGGTGGGATAGGAACTTTGGAAGGGGGGTGAGCCATGTAGGATATGAGCTACAAGAAGGGAATGCGAACCATGAAAAGAGGGTGATGTGATCAAGGAAAGAGTTGATGATGGGAGCCTGGGAGGGGGGATATAAGCAATGAGAGGGTGGGGGATGTGAGACCCGAGAGAGGGGATATGAGCCATGAGATGTTAGGGATATAAGCCATGAGATTGGGGGGGCGTGAGCCAGGAGATGAGAAACATGAGAGAGATGTGAGCAAGAGCCACGAGATAAGGAGACTGCTGGCGTGCAATCAGTAGTGGGACCCCCTGAAGTCCTGTTCTTCCAGCATGTTGAGGCTGCACGCCATTCTCTGTACAGTGATAACGCTCACTTCCATTGTTTGCAAGCTGTCCTCCCACTGCCTGGAGATTTCTGCCTGGTGCTACTGTGTGAGAGCTGGGAGAAGTGGCTGTGTGACAGTGTGTGTCAGACAGTAAACACTGTTACTTCCTCCTATACACTGGAAGTGACAGCATTTACTGAAGCACGCATGCGCGCGCGCGCACACACACACACACACACACACACACACACACACACACACACACACACACACACACACACACACACACTCTGTCACTTACACAGAATGGCACCAGGCAGAGAGCTCTGTGAAGCAGTAGGACTGCTTGCAAACTGCAGAAAGCAGAGTTACCAGTGCATGGAGGATGTAGGGCAGCCTCGTCATCCTGGAGGGGCAGGATTCCAGGTGAGGAGAAGGGTGAACATGTAGGAGACTGGGGAGCAGGTATGGGAGATTAGACAATGGGGAGACTGTGGTCATTTTGAGTGTCAGAGAAGTCTCTAACTCATTGCTAGACAATGTGATGGACACCCACTGGGCATACAAAGTATTAGGTGAGAACATGGAGATGTGAGGGAGGCGGAGGAGAGAAGATACAGTGTCAGGAGGTAGAGTGGAGACAGCATGAGTAGGTAGCCACCCAGACCACCACGTTTTGAGGGACCAGCCTTGGTTGTGCTGGACACACCTACATTCCGAGTTGCTGGTAAATCCAATCCCAGTGCTCCTAGTTCATGGTGGCCAGTTGTCAGAGATCTTTGCTGACCAATATTCTAGAGGTCTCCAATAATCTTTTAAAGGGTTAGTAATATTTTATTAACAGTTCAGCTAGGATCCATCTTTATAATGTGTACTATCACTCTAGTTCCTCTGAAATTATATAATACATTTTGCTCCTGCCACCCCTTATGCAGATGTCAGCCTTCTTTGCCTTGGAACCGAAGGAGGATTGCGACGAGGGACAATCTTCATTCAGTGTAAGGAAAAACTCTGCCCTTCTTCGACAAGAAGGTCAGAGTTTTCCTTATATTGGATGAAGAAAGACTGTCCCTCATTTTGATCTGTATGGGCAAGTGACCACACTTCAAATCTAAGGGGAGGTGGCTTCCTATACTGTAAAGGGGCAGGAGGGGGGACAATTAATAATATCAGAGGAACTAGACCAAGGATTGCATTGGTAACATAACTGAGTGCGATAATAAAACATTACTAACCTTTTAACTCAGGACCCAAATAGTCTGATTCCTTCTGCTGCTCTCAGATGTGCCATAATTGCACTATTACATGTCTGTCTACAGCAGAATTAAACCAGGTGTATACACAAAGAAAAAAAAATTAAAGCCACCTCTGAGTAAATGATTTAATGTCTGTTTTTTTAATACAAACCCTCACTGTTTTTGAATTTAACTAATTTAAAATTTGTCAAAAAAAAATCCTAATATTTCCTTCAGGTTTTCTCAGTTTTTGGGTATTCAGAAGAAAGTGAAAGGTTCCAGACCTAGTTCTTTCCAGTCATCTGGGATTTCCATCCAAGAGCAGCCAAGCAGTTTCTGGCTCTCGGCATTTTTCTTCCCACAAGGTGAGAATGTAGCAGAGTGCACTGAAGGTCCTCCTATTCAACCTGGAAGTTCATAGAAAATCAGGTTGAAGAGATGGAGTCAACCCAAATCTGTTAAGCCCATGGTTTACTAGAACCGTTAATTTCCTTAATTAGTTTTGTTGCCTGTGTCAGCAAAGTCTGAAGTCTCACAAAGAGCTGTTAGATTGGGATCTTTACTAGTAAAAATAATACATCTAGTATCTGTGTGCATGCATGCTATGAGTTCAAATGCCATCTACCTGGGAATAGTTGGAAAACACGTTTGCCTGGTGTTGTCTTCACAAAGAAACAAACCATTCTGGAGCTGATTGGCTAGCAGCAGCCAAGGAGGGAAGGGAGGTTCCACCCCCTGCATACACTTTTAGAATTGTTCCTGTCTACTAAGGGGCGGATCGCCTCCTAGAGTTACTAGTAACCTGTATTGGACGACAGAGAAAACACGTTTGCTTTTTTTATGTAAAGCACGTAGGTTATGTGAACATAGACATTCAAACACAACTAGAGATTAAAATGAACCATGTTTACGCAAGTGGTCAGACACCATAAAGAATTGACCCATCCGATGATAAAAATACATAATGATGCAAATGTATTTGTGAATTTGATCAATTCCCTCTTTGTAGCAAAAGGACAAAACATTTTGACAAGGTTAAAACAAAAAGTCTATGTATTATGTTCAATCTTTGCATTGTTTCCCTTGGGTTGGTTTGGGTGGGACAAAAATTTGAAGGCGTTCTCTGTTAAGCCATATTATATATATATATATATATATATATATATATATACACATATACATATACATACACACATACACACCCTGTTCCAAATTATTATGCAAATGATATTTAAGTGTCACAAAGATTAAATATTTTGTTTTTCAGTTTAACTCATGGATGGCATTGTGTCTCAGGGCTCTTTTGATCACTGAAAACAATCTCAGACACCTGTGATAATTAGATTGCCAGGTGAGCCCAATTTAAGGAAAAACTACTAGAGGTGGGTGTTCCACATTATTAAGCAGAGCACCATTTTCAAGCAATATGGGGAAGAAAAAGGATCTCTCTGCTGCCGAAAAGAGTGAAATAGTTCAATACCTTGGACGAGGTACAAAAACATTAGATATTTCACGAAAACGTAAGCGTGATCATCGCACTATTAAGAGATTTGTGGCTGATTCAGAGCACAGACGGGTTCGTGCAGATAAAGGCACATTGAGGAAGATTTCTGCCAGATCCATGCATTGGATCAAGAGAGCAGCTGCTAAAATACCATTACATAGCAGCAAACAGATATTTGAAGCTGCTGGTGCCTCTGGAGTCCCACGGACATCAAGGTGTAGAGTCCTCCAGCGTCTTGCAGCTGTGCATAAACCTTCTATTCGGCCACCACTAACCAATGCTCACAAGCAGAAACGGCTGCATTGGGCAGAAAAATACATGAAGACTAATTTTCAAACAGTCCTGTTCACTGATTAGTACCGTACAACCCTGGATGGTCCAGATGGATGGAGTAGTGGATGGTTGGTGGACGGCCACCCTGTTCCAACAAGGCTGCGACGTCAGCAAGGCGGTGGTGGAGTCATGTTTTGGGCTGGAATCATGGGAAGAGAGCTGGTCAGCCCCTTTAGGTTCCCCCAAGGTGTAAAGATGACCTCTGCAAAGTATGTGGAGTTTCTGACTGACCACTTTCTTCCCTGGTATAGAAGGAAGAACTATGCTTTCCGTAATAAAATCATCTTCATGCATGACAATGCACCATCTCATGCTGCAAAGAATACCTCTGCATCAATGGCTGCTATGGGGATAAAAGGAGAGAAAGTCATGGTGTGGCCTCCATCCTCCCCTGACATCAATCCTATTGAGAACCTTTGGAGCATCCTCAAGCAAAAGATCTATGAGGGTGGGAGGCAGTTTACATCCAAACAGCAGCTCTGGGAGGCTATTCTGACATCTTGCAAACAAATTCAATCAGAAACTGTCCAAAAACTCACAAGTTCAATGGATGCAAGACTTGTGAAGCTGCTACCAAATAAGGGGTCCTATGTTGAAATGTAACGTGACCTGTTAAAATGTTTAAAAAGTTAAAATGTTGTTAAAAGTTTGATTCAAATAGCTTTTGATTTCAGTAAATATGCTGCAAACAAATGACAATTTTCAGTTCTTTACAACCTATAAAGTGTTTTGAAACTTACTGTGCGTAATAATTTGGAACAGTGCATTGTACGTTTTTTATGTTTAAAAAAATACTGTTATCATTAGGAGGTTTGTTCAATAAAATTTGAATTGTACTCTTAATAGTTGAAAACATGAGAATTATGCTGTTATTTACATCAATTATTTAGGTAAATGAGAAAAATATCATTTGCATAATAATTTGGAACAGGGTATATATAGGTGTATGTATGTGTATATTATATATTCCTTCTCGACTCAGAAAGGCAGTCAGATAGCTCCCAGGTTCACCATCCTAGCTGTATTGTAACCAACTGTCATACTTCTCTGTATTGTTGAGAGCTAGCAGGGAATCCAATACTGTTCTGAGTGTATCTACAGCAGGGGTGTCAAAGTTTGATCCTTAAGGGCCACCAACAGGCCAGGATGTAAAGATTTCCCTGATTAAAGTGGAACTTTCACCTTCTATAAAGTCGTCCTCCAATAATTAAGCATATGGCGGCTAGTTTCATAATAGTTCTATTAGATCTCTGAAGTACCCTATTCTAAAGTAATCCTTAAAGAAGCAGTAAACTTTTTTTGTGAAAAAAATATATATTATAGGGATTTTCCCATTGAGTAAAATAATTGTACTCCCACTGCCCAGAGATTTATATTTCCAGAGTTATTACAGTTTAAACCCATTATTTTTTTTTTTACATTAGCAGTGCCCTGTAGTGGTCAAATTCTAATTAGATTAGATTTCCTGTTAGATTCTAATGGAGAGGAAAGTCAGAAAAGTCAGAGACATACAGTTCTCCATAGAATGTGATAGAAACTGCCTGTCACTTCCTGTCAGTTAGAACTACCAGGAAGTAAACACAGTAAATGTTCCTGGTTATTTAAACAGTTATAAATTTTGAATAAAACATCTGACAGCGATGGGAGTGACCTATGTGTTTTCATAAAAAAAGTTTACTGCTCCTTTAATCTTCTGAAACTGGAACCTGTGCGGTCCGTCTCCGCTAGGAGGCATTGCAGTGTGCTGAAAGGCACGGGAAGGGATGGACGGCACAGACGGCACTAACCTGGCCTTCAGTCTCAGAAGATTAAGGATTACTTCAGAATCGGGTACGTCTGAGATCTAACAGAACTATTATGAAGCTAGTCGCCATATGTTTAATTATTGGAGGGCGACTTCATAGAAGGTGAAAGTTCTGCTTTAACCCCTTAAGGACCAGCGGTCCCAGGGTGTGTGGTCCTTTTAGGACCAGATAGGAAACTTTGAGGTGCCGTCCCACGTGACTGATCACGTGGGGTGGCACGCCGAACGGGGGACTGAAAGAGATCGCTCCGGTCTTGGAGTGATCAACTTCAGTCCCCGGTATTATTACAGGAGCACGGTGAGTAAAAGTACGTGGCGTACCAGGACCGTCACTGGTCCTGCCACGTCAATGGTCCTTAAGGGGTTAAGCACTGGTGACTTAATCAATGGCTCATTCATTTTTATTGGCCCACCTGTGCTCAGACAGGGAAATCAAAAGCACCTTTTCCCAAGTCTTAACCACTTAAGGACCACCCAGTCCACTGGTGGGTGGCCATTAACCCCTTAGCGACAATGGACGTACATGTACGTCCTCTGTGGCTGTCACTTAGTGACAGAGGACGTACATGTACGTCCAGGAAATCCGGATCCCCGCGCGGCTGCACGCCGTTCAGGGACTCCGGATTCTTCTGAAGGGAAAAAAAAAAAAGTTAGACGGGCGTTAAGTGCACGCGGCCGTCACTAAGAGGTTAAAGACCATGGCACTTTTTTTTTTTTTCCCATCACAATGAATTCTGCGATGGCAGTGTGGTGTACCACTGTGCTACAATCCCAGAATTCCATGACATGGTGACACCGATCCTTAACATCCAGATTGTTGTGATGGTCATGGCCCGTCACCAGTCCTTAAGGGGTTAATTAATTATATATGGGAGGATTTTAAAAACTACATTAAATATTTGAATTTTAATACTTTAATCCTCTAGGTTTTTTGACTGCAGTGCTGCAAAACTATGCCCGTCGGACAGGATTATCAGTGGACTCCCTTGCTTTCAAGTACCAGATCCAGTCCTCGCTGAACCACACCTTTGCCGCAAGTAGAAAACAGAATATAATTGAGACTGCTTTCAGTGTAAGTCTCCTATTTCCAACAGCAATCTTCAGCCACTTGCAACAAAAATAGTACCAGTGATGATTAAAGGAAGACTAAAGGAAAGTATAATCTAGTTGATACCTTTATTGGTTAAGCCAAGTTTTCAAGACCTCTCAGGTCTCTTCCTCAGGCATGTTTAAACGCTTGCATCCTAAATCTGCTTAGTTAGCCAATAAAAGGTATCAAACTAGACTATACTTACCGCCTGTATTTTTTTTTTACAGCTAACACGGCACCAACTCATCTTTTAAAGGAACAATTCTTCAAAGTTAATAGTTAAAGTGGATGTTTACCCCCTTCACAACTTTGCTTAAATTGTTTCCTTATAAATGATAAATAATGGAAAGTGTATCCTTTTTAAAAAATAAAAAAAAAAATAAAAAAAAAAAAAAAGCTCGTTTGGAGAAATTAAAAAAAGATTAAATGTAGCTGTGTACCTACTTCCAGCAGACAGTGCTGACCGGATCTGTACCATAGTCTGAGCTTCCATCCAGCATCCTCTGATGACGGAGGCTGTCTGTCTCTAAGCTGGAGCACTCTCATTGGCCAGAAATCGATCTCTGCCAATGAGATCAGAGCTACATTTAATATTTCCTAATTTCTCCAAACGAGCTGATATATATATATATATATATATATATATATATTTTTTTTTTTTTTTTTTTTTTTTTAAGGATACACTTTCCATTATTTATCATTTATAAGGAAACTATTTAGGCAAAGTTGTGAAGGGGGTAAACATCCACTTTAATTAGCACTGGACATTTAGGAATGTACCAAGTAGACCTGGAGTAATTTCATGGCAAACCAGCTGCACTACAGGGAACAAGTAAACATTCCCTTATGGTTAACCCTTTGAGTGCCAGAGGGGCAGGCAGGCAACACATTGCTTTGCAATGCATTGTCTACCCCTCTGGCACTCAAAGGGTTAAATGAGGCTTTTAAAATCAGTGGGAATTTGGGGATTTTTTTTTTCTCCAGAGAGATTTAACCATCTGAATGCCAGAGGTGTGTGCAATGCAATTCTTCGTATTGTGTTGCACACCCTTCAGGCACTCAGATGATTACATTTTATTTTTAACTCTTAGAGTGCCAGAGGGGTATGCCCCTCTGGCACTCAAAGGGTTAAAGAGGTGTCCAAAGTATTGCAAAAATGCATTGAACTAATTAGTATTCAAGGAGTTAAAAAAAAACAACAAAAAAAAAACATTTAAATGAAGGTGAATGTGTTTCGTATGGTGCAGCTGGTTTGTCACACACTTGCCCTGTTGGATGATACGTGTGGGGATTGGTGTGAATGCGACATGTATAACTTTGCTCTAATTTCCCATTTTCCCAATAAAATGATAGCGCATACTGACCTTTTGAATGGTACTCAAAAGGTTAAAGGGATAGTAATGTTTCACAATAAAAGCAGCTCCATTTTGTCTTCATAGTATTTGGGCCACGGAGAGTGTTATTTCAATACTGTCAGAGTTGTAGTACAAGAGTAATTGAATGATAAAGTATCCCCCTCCCGCCCCTTTTACTGATGTAACATTGTTCACCTCAGAGCAGCAAGACTGTCCGGATGGATCACAGAGAGGGACAATCTTCAGTGATCATAAGGAAAACCTGAAAAACCTGTCAAGGGCGGCAGGGTTTTCCTTATGATCACAATAAGAAGATTGACCCTTGATGTGAGCTGTCCGGTCAAGGGACCAGATTCCACATCTGAAGTGAGCAGTGTTACACTAGGTAAAAGGGGCGGGAGGGGGATACTTTATCATTCAATCACTCTTGTACTACAACTATGATAGTATTGAAATAACACTCTCTATGGCTCAAATACTATGAAGATTAATTGGAGCTGCTGTTTTTGTGAAACATTACTATCCCTTTAAGATAATCATAATTCACTTTCTTGGCCACTAAATTCAGCTCAAAGCAGCATTCCGACAAGGGCTATATATACACAAAAAAAACGTGGAGGAAGTGTAGGGCAAATAAACTGCACAGTAAGGGAGTAATACAAATTCCTAATGATTTAAATGGGTTTTTTAACCCCTCGAATGTTATAGAGGTCTGCAACATTTAAAGGGTTAAACACCCCATTTAAATCAATGGCAATGTGAGCAGTAGTATTACTCCATTTTTCCTTTGAACGTAAGTACCTAAACAGTCTTCGGTAGTTTCATTGCAATACAGATTCATCTCATACTTGTTTTTTTCTTTTCCACAGGGATCATGCCCACAGGAAGGCATCTCTGTTTTTGGCTTGTTCCTAGATGGCGCCCAGTGGAACACTCAGACACAAGCCTTAGAGGAACCAGGACATCAGCACAGATTCTACTTACTGCCACAGATACATTTCATCCCCCAAACGGTACCGTACCTATTGTACTTACTGCCTCCGGTACATTTCATCTCACAAATTGTACCGTACCCATTGTACTTACTGCCTCCGGTACATTTCATCCCACAAACGGTACCGTACCCGTTGTACTTACTGCCTCCGGTACATTTCATCCCACAAACGGTACCGTACCCGTTGTACTTACTGCCTCCGGTACATTTCATCCCACAAACGGTACCGTACCTATTGTACTTACTGCCTCCGGTACATTTCATCCCACAAACGGTACCGTACCTATTGTACTTACTGCCTCTGGTACATTTCATCCCACAAACGGTACTGTACCTATTGTACTTACTGCCTCCGGTACATTTCATCCCACAAACTGTACCGTACCTATTGTACTTACTGCCTCTGGTACATTTCATCCCACGAACTGTACCGTACCTATTGTACTTACTGCCTCTGGTACATTTCATCCCACAAACGGTACTGTACCTATTGTACTTACTGCCTCTGATACATTTCATCCCACAAACTGTACCGTACCTATTGTACTTACTGCCTCCGATACATTTCATCCCACAAACGGTACCGTACCTATTGTACTTACTGCCTCCGGTACATTTCATCCCACAAACGGTACCGTACCTATTGTACTTACTGCCTCCGGTACATTTCATCCCACAAACGGTACCGTACCTATTGTACTTACTGCCTCCGGTACATTTCATCCCACAAACGGTACTGTACCTATTGTACTTACTGCCTCCGATACATTTCATCCCACGAACTGTACCGTACCTATTGTACTTACTGCCTCTGGTACATTTCATCCCACAAACGGTACCGTACCTATTGTACTTACTGCCTCTGATACATTTCATCCCACAAATGGTACCGTACCTATTGTAATTACTGCCGCCGGTACATTTCATCCCACAAACTGTATCACTTGTACTTACTGCCTCCGGTACATTTCATCCCACAAACTGTATCAATTGTACTTATTGCCTCCAATACATTTCATCCCACAAACTGTACTGTATAGATTGTACTTATTGCCTCCGATACATTTATCCCACAAATGGTACCGTACCCATTATACTTACTGCCTCCGATACATTTCATCCCACAAATGGTACTCTAAGGAAGTGATCTGTGGTCACATCGTTGCATGCAGCTGCTGTGTGTTCAGAAACTTCTGTGACGTGCCAGGGCTGTCACCTGTCATTAACATCTGGCTAGCTGTGATGGTCCTGGCACATCATTGGGCATTAAGGGGTTAAAATTGAATGGCACTTTGTGCTACAATAACTTCAGTTAAAGGGATAGTAATACTTCGTTTTAACTTTATTTTATTTTGTAGGCATTAAAAAAACATGAAGAATGATATAAGTCTTATCTCTCAAACATTTATGGTTTAGGAGATATTCACAAGCAAAGTTCCCCTCCCCGCCCCTTTTTCCTAGTGTAAGCCATCTCTTCTCGGATGTGAGTCTGGTTGTATGACAGTACAGATAACAGAAGGGGTCAATTTTCTTTGTATGAAAACAATGAAAGCCCTTCCCCCCTTGACAAGTTTTTCAGCTTTTTCCCTCATCTTAATTGAAGATTGTCCCTCTCTGCAGTCTATCTGGGCACCTCCCTTCTGATCTGGTTGAACGGGGGGGATAGTTTGTTTGTGAATATCTCTTAAACCATAAAGGTTTGAGAGATAAGACTTATATCATTCTTCATGTTTTTTTTAATGCCTACAACATAAAATAAAGTTAAAACGAAGTATTACTATCCCTTTAAGTATTTCAGCTTTTGTTACTTCCTTCATTTTACTCGGCTGTGGAATACCTACAAACTCATATTTTCCAACAAAGACCCACAGACTGTTTTCCCAGCACAGACCATTGCACCCAAGGAGAAAAATTAAAATCCCCATTGATTTATATGGTCTTTTAACCTGTTGAATTCTAGTGGTCTCCATCACACTGAGAAGCAATCCCGGAGACATCTCTGGCATACACAAGGTTACAATCACCTTATAAAATCAATGGGATCTTATTTTTCCCGGTGGTGCAGATGGTTTATAGAAGAATTGCCACTGTTCTTCTCATTCTCAGTGATTTTGTGCACGTTGGCTGCTACTGGTCTTTTTAATCTCTGTAGCCCTAAATGGGCACTGGGAATTATCAGCATGTTACACCGTTTAGTTTGGCATACATTCCATTAAAGGAACACCAAAATCTTCTAACACCACCCATTTACCTTACTATGGGCAGAAATCAGGTCAGTCAGTCCTGGAAGTCATCCACAGAGGTGGACTTTAATGTTACTGGCAGGATTCTTGACCACAAATTTTACCCACTGATTTGTTTCCCTTTCAAACTTAAGCTGGTAGAATCCACAGAAGGGGACCATGTGTAGTGGTAGGAGTTTGGAGTCCAGAACTCTTGCTACCAGCAGTCATATCCACCTCCGTTGACTGATTAAAGGTATCACTTGATCCAAGGCGCAGGGGCAAATTCATGGACTTTATTTTTTTTTATTTTTAGGGCTATTTATTAGAAGTTAGCAGTGATCATTTAACTCTGATCACCAAAGGCTTGTCCAGCTCATTGCTTTGCAGTGTGCTGTACACTCCTTTCGCACACAAAAGGGTTATGCATCATATATCAAGCACCGCTTGGATCTGACAAAATGTTTCTCTTTCCCTCTAGATTGAAAGTGAATTAAACATACCAGACAATGAAAACGGGATGTGCACCTACCAATGTCCCCTCTACAGGACACCACAACGAGCAGGAATATTATCCTCAACTGGGCTCTCCACTAACTTTGTGACAGCTATCACTTTGCCAACATATATGGAACCCGCACACTGGATCAGAAGGGGGGTGGCTCTTCTTTGCCAGATAAATGAATAATAAAAAATAAAATAAACTGTAAAGTCCAGCAAAATACTGTTTACTTCACTCAGAGTGAGACAAATAAGTGGAACAGCCCAGCAGCAGAAGTGGTAGCAGTTAATAAAATGAAGGCATTTAAAGGGATAGTAATGTTTCATAATAAAAGCAGCTCCACATAATCTTCATTAGTATTTGGGCCATGGAGAGTGTTATTTCAACACTGTCAGAGTTGTAGTTCAAGCGTAATTGAAAAGGTATCCCCCTCCTGCCCCTTTTACTGATGTAACACTGCTCAGTAAGACTGTCCAGATGGATCTCAGAGAGGGACAATCTTCAGTGAGCATAAGGAAAAACATGTAAAGGGGGGCAGGGTTTTTCTTATGCTCACAGTAAGATTGTCCCTTGCTGTGAGCTGTCTGTTCAAGGTACCAGATTCAGTAGCTGAGGTGAGCAGTGTTACATCAGTAAAAGGGGCGGGAGGGGGATACTTTATCATTCAATTACTCTTGTACTACAGCTCTGACAGTATTGAAAAACACTCTCCACGGCCCAAATACCATGAAGATTAATTGGAGCTGCTTTTTGTAAAACATTACTATCCCTTTAATGATGAGCATAAGGCTTTCCTAAAAATAAGACAAGACCAAGCATCAAATAAGGTTTGAGGTTTTTGAGGCAGACTAGATGGGCCTAATGCTTCTTTTCTGCTGCCAAATTATAGGTTTATAATACTGCTGGCTGCTTTACGAAGTCACATGATTATATTTATGAGTAGGGATGAGCAAAATGGCAGATTTATTTCATTGGTCAAATCAGAAGATTCAATCAGTGGCTGGCTGAGGATGATGGGAGTTGTAGTTTGGCTAACCCTGACTTAGAGAAACTTCTTGTTCCATACAAATGAATCACAGAAGGATACAGGAAGGCAGAGATGGGGGGGGGGGAGACAAGCAGATAAGAACAGGAGATACACAGCTTTTTCATAGCCTACATTCGCTAAATAGTTTGTAATGACACAGTCATGCGCAGTAGAGGCTGATACAGAGCGGGGAGAACTCTGGAGCGTCCAGCTCTGTATCGGCCACGGCACGGACAGTCTCTACTGGGTTTGTGCATCGCGACCGGCCCTGTGGCCCGTGTACACGGGCTCTTCAACTAGTGTATATATAAATGCTTGCTTGTGTTTAGGAATTTAAACAAATGATGTGATAAAAAATATACTGTAATTGGGCTTTCAGAATTGGTTGTTTAAGAACATCTATTTTTGGTTATTTGTTGCATATATAAATTGGAAAATAGGGGGGTTTACACTTGAGAAGATCAGAGCATCACACAAATAAAACAAATTTACTCAATATATATAGAAAGCTTTAATATGCACATTTTAAAGTAAACAACTGTAAATAAGAGTAAATGTCTTACAACATTTTTACAAAGCCACTAATGTAGCTGAAAAATAAAATTGGTGAAAGCAAAAAGTTTCAGAATTCACATTACAAAACATAATTGTATAAAAGTTATTTACATGTAAAACTTCAACCCTTTAAGGACCAAAACATTTGCACCCCACTCTGGTCCTTAGAGATAAAATGCCACAAATTGCCTCCATAGCACTTATACAAAACTATCCAGTGTAGAAACCTAGTCTTCATTTTGCAGTTCAGGACTCGGCACTTTTCCCTCCCATAGAGACAATGCTACAGTGGAACTTTAGACCAACCTTGCACAAGACGCAAACAAATAAAAGATTTGCGTCCTGAGAGGATATCCAGGGATGCAGGGGCATGTTTAATAAAATAAACTTATTGGATGCCAGAGGGATTGCCAATGCAATGGTTAACCCTTTGAGTGCCAGAGAGGTACGCAATGCATTGCTAGGTCCTCTGGCACTCAAAAGGTTAAATATCCAGATTTAAATTAGTGGTGTTTTTCTTAAATTTCTTTATGGCAATCTTGGAAAATAAAATGTCCCACTGATTTAACTGGGGCCTTTAAACCTATGAGCCAGAGGGGAAATTGTTTAGCAGTGCACTGTATAACATCTCTGGAGCTTAAAGGGATAGTAATACTTTGTTTTATCTTTATTTTATTTTGTAGGCATTAAAAAAACGAAGAATGATATAAGTCTTATCTCTCAACCCTTTATGGTTTGAGAGATATTCACAAGCAAAGTTTCCCCTCCCGCCCCTTTTACCTAGTGTAAGCCATCTCTTCTCAGATGTGGAGTGCAGTCCATAGACCAGACAGATAACAGAAAGGGACAATCTTCTTCCTATGAGAACAATGAAACCCCTGCCCCCTTTGACAAGTTTTTCCCTTATCTTAATTGAAGATTGTCCCTCTCTGCAATCTACCTGGGCACCTCCCTTCTGCTCTGTCTGAGCAGTGTTACATCAGTAATAGGGGCGCGAGGGGGATACTTTGTCATTGAATTACTCTTGAACTACAACTCTGACAGGATTGAAATAACACTCTCCAAAGTCCAAATACTATGATGATTAATTAGAGCTGCTTTTATTCTGAAACATTACTATCCCTTTAAAGGGGGTTTGATTGCTAGAGAGGTTTCCGAGGCACTGTAAAGGCCTAGTTAAGGTATGGGGAATTTTTATTTTCCCTTCATTTTGCAGTTGGTATGCACCAAAATTGCCCAAATTGGGAGGGGAACTAAGCACTAGAACTAAACGGCTCTCACTTTAGCAGAAGCACTTATGTTGGTATATGTCCTTAATACAATAGTTATTTCTATTTTCAAGTGAAATTGATCTATATATGTCAGACTATTTTCAAATGTTCTGTAAGCTATTGACCTACTAGTTCATGTACTAGCTAATTTTAGGGGATTTTTTTTTTTTTAAGCAGATTGGCTGCACCCTGGGGTCAAGCAGGCCGTATTTGGGCCATGGGACACACTTTGGAAGCCCCTGGTCTAGAAACTTCAAAAATCATTACACACATGATGTTTAAGAGACTATGGAGAAGAAATATTTTATATATATATATATATATATATATATTTATATTATGTAATGCCTGACTGCTGTATGAATTTCACCTACCTAGATAAGTCAAATTGTTAAGGAAATTAAAATCCGTATAGCTGGAATGCACAAACTGGATAAGTGGATAATTTTACTTCTATTTAAAATATTCTACAATAAATGGAGGTGCCAGTCTGCAGAAATGTAAGCAAGTCTTCAAATATAAGTCAATATTTTTTGTTTTACAAATTAAGAACACCTGCTTTAACATTGCTTCTAAAATGTACAGAAGGTAGATATTCGAGGTAGAATAAGGTTCATGACTGGATCAATACCACTGAACTTTTACATATAAGTTGCAGTGATTATTTATAATAAAAAAAAAAAAAAAAGTACAACATAAAACACAATGCAAATTTGTATAATAAAAATGTCCTGAGAAGGCATATTTTCCACAATAACACACAGAACAGCATTAACAAATACACACTCATTAGGCCTTACGCACAAGTGGATTAACCCAACGATACCATAAAAGGACAAATAAAAATTCTGATTATATCAATGGGGCTTTTAACATCTTTAAAGATCAACATATTTTTGAGACTCCTGTATAATTAACAGGGTTAAAATATATATTTAAATCTATAGGAATTTTGGGAATGTTTATATGTCCCTATGGTGCAGTTGGCTTGCCTTTACACATAAGGCACACAAGGAACTTCATCAAATAACAAGGTTAATTTGCAAAATGTTAAAGGCTGCTTTTTCATTGTATTCTATTTTCTGGAGAAACCTACAACATATTATTTGCGTTTAGTTATATAGCATTTCAAATTTGCGGCAAACAGCTGGAGCTTAACTGGATAGGTGTGGCTTATTAGCATTGTACTTGTGAAGTGGGTGGAAAGAAGTAGGCAGGAAGTGGGAGGAACAGGGTGGGAAGGAGAAGTGGGCAGGATTCCACAGGAAACTCACCAGCACCAAATAATCAGCATCTGTAATTAACACTAAAAACTAGATTCTCCAGGACAGATCCGGAGAGTTACCAGGTGTGTCTGAATAACACAAGGATAAGCATTGGCAGTCAAAGAAATAAGCAATGCATTGCAGAGCACTGGCACTCAAAGAGGCAAGAGAACTCAAAGTTTGATTTTTAATCAGACAGCAACAGTATTAACTGGAGTCCAGTTTTTTGGTTTACATTATGTATAATTATATGTTGGAGTTGTAATGCATTTTGAAAGAAAAAATGTCAGAACTGGGGGTATCCCTTGTCTTACTTAGAGTGAAATTGTGTGTTTATATATTCTATATATATTCCATAAAGAAAAAGTTGACTTGCTTTACTCAAGTGCACTTATCTATATACGATTAATTTAAAATGAACCCTTTAAGGACTAGATGAATGTCCAATGTATTGTTCCTTAAAGGGGAACTATCACCCCTATGCAAGTCTGGCTTAAAAAAAGTTTAAAGAGCAACTAGCTGGAATACTATTTTTTTTTCTTCTTTTGTTTAATAATTCCTTGCTTCGCGAAATTAACCGTTTAATGATGATCCTGTGCCTTTTTAGCCAATGACACCGCTCCAGCTTACATTCAGAAAGCCTTCGTCATCGGAGGAGGCTTGGTCAAGGGAGGGCAGCAGAGGATGGGCGACAGACTGCGGTACAGAGTTAGTACCTGCAGTCTGTACGGAAGAAAGGCACAGGATCATCGTTAAAATAAAGAAATATATATATATATATATATATATATATATATATATATATATATATATATATATATATATATATATAAAACAACCTCTTAAGCCAAACTTGTATAGGGGTGATAGCTTCCCCCTTTAAATGGGTTAAGCCAAAATAAACAGTGTAAAAGAAACATCACCTTTTATCTTCCTAAATGCCATCAGCACAGGAAAGGTGCTTTTGATACTCTAGAATGGGCATGTGCATGGTTTCACACTGACAATAAATGTACTTTTGCCGTTAGCCTCTGTGCACACAAAATTATGTTCTGAGGCTAATGCTATTGAATGCATATTCTGTGCAGTGAAGAAAAGTATAATTTATTACTAGGTGACTTTATGCATCAAAATAAGAGCATCTTTGGTTCCTCGTTCAGTGCCACAGTACGTAAAAAGTGGACTGCTCTACATTACCAACTGCCATTTCCTGTAAGGCAATACCAGTTCAGTTGCATAAAGTGACAAAGCCAAATAGCGCAAACTATTGTTTGGATAACGAAAAAGAAAAGGCTATTACAGATGATTTTTGAAAAATCACCTATTCATTACAAACGGACAATTCCACTTTACATCTCACAAGCTTTATTATGAACACTGCTTGGATATTTGGCATGTTTATACAAGCAAAACATCTCTGTTATGCAATAATGTATTTATAAAATCTGACAAAGGAAAATGGAGTAATTCTGGTGCAAAACAGCAGCACCATAGAGAACAAATATCCCAATTGATTTAAATGGTGCTTTAACCTACTGAGTGCCAGAGGGGTGCATTACACATCCCACACCCCTCTGGCACTCAAAAGGCCAATCCCTTGGAGAAGACCAAAACATTTCAGGAGCCCTCTACACCGAAGTGGTTAAAAGCCTTAT
Organism: Rhinophrynus dorsalis; assembly: GCA_037306005.1. Classification (NCBI taxonomy): domain Eukaryota; kingdom Metazoa; phylum Chordata; class Amphibia; order Anura; family Rhinophrynidae; genus Rhinophrynus; species Rhinophrynus dorsalis. Next base: position 37,875,668 of record CM074720.1, on the reverse strand, counting down.
CAATGGGAATTTGAATGACTCTATTGTTCCAGAATCACTCCAATTTGTATTTTTACGTATGCCTCGATATATTAAAGCAAAGTGGAGCACCTCCATAGGGAACAAACTGCACTCTAGGAAACTAACAGAAATTCCCATTAATTTTAATGGGGCTTTTAATCGCTTGAAAGCTATAAGTCCTCCAGTGCATGATTAAGTGCCCTCTAGAACGTTCCAGGGGTTAAAGGCCCCATTTAAATCAAAAAGAATCATCTCCAGCGCAACTGGCTTTGCCTAGAATTGCACCTTGTGTGATTTTCTAAAAATAAAAAGGCACCAGGACAGGTTATTCTTGGTGCACAATGAGCCAAGAAAACCGTAGAGTCACTGCTAAAAAGGTTCCAGGTCACCTGGAAAGAGAGAAGATGGGCACTCAAACTATACTTTCGATTACTAACAAGTACAGCTGATATTGGCGCCACTAACTCCATTTATTTTATTTTTTATTTTAAATCTATCCTGTGAGACGTTTCCAATGCACCGCTTTGTTCCAGTAGTATTAATTAGCACTAGAACAACTTCCTGAAGAGCCATTTTTGGTTTTATACCTGTACACAATGGAACTCCAGGCAGAGAATGAACACATATTTACATAAAGGAGGAGCCTAAGGAAGCAGAGCAAATACTTAAAAAAAAAAAAAAAAAAAAAAAATAGATGCTCTAATATGCTTTATGAGTGTAAAGTGAATTCAATAGGCGCACTTGCCTATAATGCATATGTTATAAAGCAACTCCTTTAAAACGTTATATACAGACCTTTTACTTTTTACACAATTTTGTTGTCAAAAATAAAAAATTTTTCACAGCACTATAATAAAAACCTTAAAAAAATATATAAGCATATATTTTTAAAAGCTGCATATTATTTTATCTTGCTAGTAAACATAAGGGAAAATACGGTACGGAACATGCTGACAGTACTTCTCCCAGTCAAGTCCATATTTTATTTTGCATTTATGCTCATCTCTGGTTTCCCGATGGATTAGAAAACTTGTTAAGAAAATCACGTAGAAATAAGGCAAAATATGATCAAAGCCTGAAAAAGAAAGAGACCAGTATTTCAATATAAATTGTAAGAAAACATAATTAGGTTAATCTCAAATGGATATCAATATCAAGAACAAAATACCTTGTATTCATAAACATTTTTAGTTTAGTAAAATGTGTTTAAATACATTTTTCTTGGGTAAAAAATATGCATTTAAACTTTAGATTACCATACAGATTCACTGTAAATATTACATCTGCAAAGGTTCTCATAAGTGTAACTCATCAGTTTACTGTAGTTAACTTTTCCATAGAGAATAAAGCCAAATAAGATCTGCCGGACTCCCAAACATGCTGTCCTGTAAGCTTTGGAACTATACCAACTCCAGCTGTCCCGCTCTCATTCCTTCACCTCTGTGTTGCTTTCATGTGCCCCCTACTTCTCTTCATCCTTCTTGATGAGTCTCTTTACACCCCTGTCCCTGCTTTGCTCATCAGTTCCCCTATTCCTCTTCTGTGCCAGTCTTGCTTCCATATGCACCTCTTGGTCCTGTTTTACCTCTTTTCTGTACTCCGCTTACTTCCCTTCTGCCTCTTTTTTGCCTCTAAAAGGTGCCATATCTTGCTTCCCTGTTCCACGCTTTTTCTCCTCTTCATCATCTTGTCTCCCTCTGGCACTGTTTTGTTTACTTGTGCATCACTTGCTTACTTCTACCCCACTGGTGAGACATACTTCTGCCCCATTATTGCCCTCCTTTGTCCTGCTTACCAACTATTGGTAAGCATGGTTTTGTCTCCATGTGCAGGCAAGCAGGACAATATACCATAGCCAGGGGACTGGGTTTGCCTTGTTCCTGTGTATTGCTCGGTGGGCCTCATTTATAAATCTTCAGTAAGGCCTCATCTAGAATATGGAGTACAGTTTTGGGCACTGGTCCTTAACAAGTTATGGCCTGGCGCATGCACGAGCAGCCAGCCCTTAAGGACTACGGAGCATTTTTTTTTTTTGGTTGGATCCCATTTCAGGGCTCCCTGAGTGGCGTGCAGAGGCGTGGGGAGCCCTGAATTCCATGACGTGCCAGGACCATCACTGGTCCTTAAGTGCTGGACAAGCCGTGACTGTCCTGGCACGGCACTGGACTTTAAGGGGTTAGAAGATACATTATTGACCTTGAAAAGTGCAGACGTGCAATAAAACTGATAAAAGGATTGGATGATCAGAGTTATAAAGAGATGCTAGCCAGACTGGGTTTGTTACATTAGATAAGAGACATCTGAGGGATATGATTACCATTTACAAATGTATGAGGTCAATACAAAGAACTCTCCAATGAGCTATTTACTCAAAGAGTTGAGTGAAGAACAAGAAGTCGCAGGGACACTAAAAAAAAAAAAAAAAAAAAAAAAAAAAAAATCTGGGAGTGTAGAACATCCCCTCCTCCCATGTAACCTTGCAAAAATGTCCTCCCAAAACTGCTATGGGAAGATGCAAGATACAACGAACCTATAGAATGTATTAAATGTGAGAACCCCATGTTTCTGCTTTAGACAGCTATTGCTTAACGTTTGCAATACAATGCTTGCAGATACAGTGGTTTGCTTTAGATGATACAGGCTTCCCGACTTTCATCACTGTCGAAACGAGAGTCTTCCAAACCCTTTCACAGAATTCTAACAGCCAGGTCCTAAAAGGCAAGAATTCTTATCTTGTTGGAAGAATGGTTCTTGTATCAGAAGATCCAGACAGAGGAATGGTCCATCAATATTGAGGACGTCTGAGAACAAAAAAAAAAAAAAAAAAAAAAAAGGATATGCTGAAGCTATCACACCTGAGAGTCTTCCCCCACTTAAACTTTAAGATTCTGGGTAACAAGGCTAGGAGTGGGAACACATAACAAGTTGAGTTCCCATGGAACACCACAGCATCTAGTAGAGATGTTTCTGGATACCTGTATCTCACAACTTTGTTGTTGAAGCCTGATGACATCACAACGATGTCCAGAAGGCCCCATCTGGCCACTAACTTTTGAAAGCCTCTCGGATGAGGACACCAGTTGCTCGATTCAGATGCAAAATGTCTGAGGTAGCACACCTTCCATTTGTCCATCCTAGAAATGAACACTGCTGATATTGCTGGAACTTGGGCTTTTTTCCACAGAATACTCTTGGAGACTAAGCATGGTTTTATAACTTCTTGTGCCTCCCTGATGATATATGTATGCCACTGCTTTGGCATTATCAGATTGATGCACAATAGATGAGCTGCTACTGAAGAAGCGTGCTGAGGATTGCTCAGAGTTCCAGCATGTTTATATGCAGGGACTTTTCTTGCCATGACCAAAGACCCTGTGACATACTGTTTTGAAAACTGCACTGCAGCCCATCAGGCTGGCATCTGTTTTCATATTTTTCCAAAAAAAACATATTGGACAAAGTTGGCCACATTGCAGGGAGTCCTTGGCTGCTGTGGAAATGTGGAATATATTGAATAGAGTAGACTGATCCTTGTTGAAGGATTTTAGCAGATGGAACTAAAAAGGACATATGTGCAGCTGTCAATATGGCACAGCCTTTACAGACTTCCTAGGGCTGTCAGAGTGGTGTCCCACCCCATGTGGCAAGGGATGACATCCACAACTTTGAGAGTTTCTGGTCCATCAGAAGAACATTCTGAAATTCTGTATTTTATTGAGACTGTGGAATGTAATCTCATGGGACAGAAACAAAGATTACAGTGGCATGGTTTGAGAATAAATTGCCAAAAGTAAAGTCATCATGCACACCTCCAGGTGAGATACAATGTGTGCCATGGTGAGAATCTTGATCAGTAATTAGTATGGATACTTTTCCAAGATACATTATTGCAGCTAGCACCTTAATGAATACCTTGGAAGCTGTGGCCAGGCCAAAGACGAAAGCCCATAACTGGTAATGTTGGTTCTCGGTGGCAAAGAGGAGCAAAAGTTAATGATCCTTGTGAATTGGGATATATAGGGAAGTCAGGAATTCCACATTTTTTAGTGAATTTTTGATGGACTAAATCCAGTAAACACAAAATTTGTGATGGACTAAATCCAGTAAAGAAGGTATTATCTCTCTAAATGCTCTAGCTTTTGCTATGAATGTAGGGAAACCTTTGACATGAAGAATCTTCTTGCAGCAAAGGTGAAAAAAAAAAAGACTAATGTGGTAACCTGAAGTTCTGAACGGATGATCGACATGTCTCTGTGGTGGAGGACAGCCATACCTCCCTGTAAATGAGGCATTTCCAACTGTGCTCGTCAGACCTGGCTTTGAATCATACAGAATTGGACTTGTAAGAGAGATTCTTGCTCTCCTATTTCTTGGATGCTCATGTGGGTTTGTGCCTGTTGAACCCCCTGATTGTAGGAAGTACATGGAGTTGTGATGAGCATGGCTGTCTGAATGGCAAACCAAAAAGCACGTTCTGAGAAAGACACATAAATAAGAAAGGTCTATTTTGATGTAGCATGTTTCTCTTCTCTCTGGGGGTGTTCGTAATCATATCCAGTGATGGACCAAAAAAGTTATTTATTTTGGCATGGTAAAGTGGTCAAGGGTTTGGTTTCTTGGAGGATATATCCTCTGCCCATGCTGTGAGCCGTTGACTAGCAGAAACTATGCTAACAAAAATCCTAAATGACAACCTTGCAGCTTAGTGTCTCTTACTTGAGTGACATTCAGACAGCAATCACATTATACCATACACCCTCTGGGTCAACAATCTGGAAGAAAATGTTCCTTGCAATACTTAAACCAGGGACAGTCAATCTTCGGACCTCCATCTCTTACAAACTACAACTTCCATCATCAGCAATTAACCAACAGCTGGTTAGGGAAGACTGGAGTTGTATTTCCCAACAGCTGGAGGTCCAATAATGACTATCTTCCCCTTCTTACACCGTACAATCTCCTGAGCTGGAAATAAATAGGCAACAAACTAAACCAATACTCTGGTGCATTTTACAATAAATGAGAAATACCAACACACCAGTAAATCCTCTTGCATATGCAGAAAACTACACTGATGTACACTTTACATGTAAGCACAACCCTAAAAGGTAATATGCAAGAAAATATAAATAAATATGAACCTAATGTACTTCTGTGATAATACCTTGAAATGTCACAGTCAAATGACTAAATCATAGAAAAGTGATCAGATTATTCCATGGGTGTATTTACCAAGCTGAGAATATAGCATGTACACTATTTTCTCTGCCGCTTTTTTTTTTTTCCCTTCAACACAAGCATTTGGAGGAAACGTCACATGGAGATGATACGGACAATCAGTCACAGGATACTTACCACAGGTAAAACACCATGCCAAAGCCATAATTATGTCGCCCAAGTAATTTGGATGACGAACAAGTCCCCACAATCCGGACACCAAGAGTTTGCTTCCAGCTGCAGTTGGAAACGTTTTCAATTCTGGTTAGAGAGATAATAAAAAAAGATTGAATACAACTGATGGCAAGGTTAGAAACCTGGAGAAAGGGATGCAAGTCACAAGATAAAGAAAGCAAACTTACGTGCAAGTCTTGGGTCATCTGGGTTTTTCCTGAAGGCATACTTCTGTTTATTTGCAACTCTGAATATTATAAATCCAACAACTAACGAAAAAAGTTAGAAGAAGAAAAAAAAAAAAAAAAAAAAAGTTATAAAATATTATGATTCACAAGTAACCACAGATCTAATATTTGACAAGTAAAAACTGCAATCCCATACATATTCACTGTATTTAGCTATAGCATGTGATGGATCCCTGCTTCCCCCAGAATTTATGAGATCCAATTTTTATATTTTTTTTCATTGCCCTGTAAAGCAAGAAAGCGTGTAACCGGTGTCAGTCACACTGTTTAAAACTAACCTGTTTATGTTATTTAGCATTTAATAATTAACTCCCTACATCAAGCGCACACACAGACAAGAGCGAGAGTGCACACAGGCGTGTGCGCGCAGACGCATGCATGCACCATAAAGGTTTGAGAATTCGGACTGGAATTGCTGGATTTATTTTTTGACTATCTACAATATTAATTTTTATTTTTATAATGCATTACTAACACTTTGAAAACATAAAACGGATTGGTCCTACACAGCTGTAATAGAGACAATACCCACTATGCACTGCTGTGGGTAAGTGACATTAATAAGTTTTTGAACAAAAGGAAATGTTTTTATGAAATACAAAAATAGGATTTTAGTCTTACGTGTTAAATCCTTTTCTCTTAGTCCATACAGGTTACTGGTAACTTTGGGGCCTGGCGATCAGCCCCTTTAATAGGCAGGAACAATTCTGAGAAGTGACTGCTAGGTGGAGCCTACCTCTTCTCCTTAGCTTGCAGCTAGCCAATCCCCAAACAGTAAGATTTGAAAACTATTGACTAGGTAGTAAGAAGATAAAGGAAGACTCCTGTGAGCATGAACCCAAAAAGGACCCCCACTTTCTGCACAGGAGAGCCAAGCATGGTCCCTTGGCAGGGTAGAAGACCAGTAACCTGTATGGACTAAGAGTAAAGGATTTAACAAGTAAAACTAAAGTCCTATTTTCTCTGTCTTCCAATACAGATTACTGGTAACTTTGGGATGTTCAACCATTAAGTTCCCCAGGGCGGGAAGAAAGGCAAGGACCAGGTGCAGTGCCCTAAAGTCACCAGAGCACCAATGAACCAACAGATCATGAAGAGCTCAACAATAACCACAAAGAATCAATGGTCACTGAACAGGGGTAAAACAAACCCCAGGAACTGTTACACAGCACACTGAACTAGACCCAGCAGGGCTTAAAAGAGAAAGTACTGAGAGATTAATGAGACCCTAGACAGGCAAGGCTGCCTCTAGGATCTTCCTCTCAAAACTGGCATCAGCCGATGCCAGCACTTCCACATGACAGTGTTTAGAAAAAGTATGCACAGACGACCAAGTGGCCGCCTTGCACAACTGATCAGCTGAGGCCTGATTCTTGTAGGCCCAAGAAGCCCCAATAGACCTCGCAGAATGAGCCATGACCCTGAAGGGAACAGGCTTCTTCTGAAGTTCGTAAGCCATACGAATCGCGGACTTGATCCAAGAAGCAATGGTTACCTTGGAAGCAGGCTTCCCTGCCCTAAGTCCCTCAGGAATGACAAAAAGTGTCAAACTGCCGCAAGGACTCAGTGCGATGCACATAGAACTTGAGACAACGAACAACATCCAACAGATGAAGATCCTTCTTTTTATCAGAAGTAGGGTTAGGGCAGAATGAAGGAACCACAATCTCCTGATTAATGTGGAACTCGGACACCACCTTCGGCAGAAACTCCTGTGAAGTGCGGAGCACCGCCTTGTCCTTGTGAAAGACCAAAAAGGGTAGTCTACAAGACAGGGCATGCAGCTCCGCAACTCGGCGAACAGAAACAATTGCCAGGAGAAATGCCATCTTCCACGTCAACATATGTAGAGGAATGGTAGCCAAAGAATCAAAAGGAGGATGCTGAAGTACTCCTAAAACAAAGTTAAGGTCTCACTGAGGAGCAGGGGATTTGAACACCGGATGGGTATGAGCAACACCCTGGAATAAAACCTTGACATCAGGAATGAGAGTGAGATGCCTCTGAAAGAAGACAGAGCGTGCAGACATCAAACTTAAGAGAACTTAGACTAAGACCCTTATCCATACCATCCTGGAGGAAGGAAAGCACTGTAGGAAGGCCAAAAACCAGATACAGGTCTTTGTCAGCACACCAATCCAGGAAGGTAGAGCAAACGTGATGCTAGGGCTTAGAGGAAACAAGCTTGTGGGCACTAAGCCTAGTAGCCACCACCCAGAAGAAAATCCTTACTTCAAAATTGAGGATTCAATCTCCATGTCATGAAAGCAAAGGGGGGGGGGGGGGGGTGTCGAAGAGGTTCTGCAAATGAGAGATCCAGAAGCTCCGGAAACCAAACCTTTCGAGGCCAGTAAGGAGCAATCAGAATGAAAGTATAGCATTCCAGTCTCAGTTTCCGTAGCACCCTGTTCAACAGGGGAATGGGAGGAAAGATGTATGCCAGAGGAAACTTCCACGGGATCGATAAGGCATCCACTACCAGAGCCATGGGATCCATCCAGCAAGAGCAGAAGGTTGGAACCTTCCTGTTGTGTCTGGCTGCCATCAGGTCGATGCATGGCAGATCCCACTGCTGGATGAGGAGGTTGAACACCTCTGGATGCAACTTCCACTCTCCTCTGTCCACAGAGTGACAACTGAGGAAGCCTGCCAGAACGTTTTCTACGCCAGAAACATGAACTGCGAAATGGCAGGGACATGCTCCTCTGCCCAAGAGAAAATAGCCTCGACCACTAGCCAAGCTGCGATACTTCTTGTGCCACCTTGCTTGTTGATGTAGGCTACCGTTGTGGCGTTGTCCGACTGTACCCTGACCGAGCAATCCTCCAGTTGCCGTGACCAGTGATGTAGGGCATGAAATATTGCTCCAAGACATTGATGGTAAGGAGAGATTCCTTCTGGAGCACCGGCCCTGAACACTCAAGTGCCCCAGCACCGCTCCCCATCCGTAAAGGCTGGCATCCATTGTTACAGTTGTCCAGAAGGGCACCAGGAAGGGTTTGCCTTTCAGGAGATTGTTCAGGTTGAGCCACCACTCCACTTGAAGAGGGAGAGATAGGGATCTTTCCAGGAGATCTGGCCAACCCCTGAATGCCAGGATTAGAAACCTCTGAAGTTCCCTGGTATGAGCCATGGCAAACGGGACTGCTTCTATGGTGGAAATGAACTTCCCCCTCCAAGGATGACAACTTCTTGGCTGGAACTGGATCCTGAGACAGGATAGCCTAGACCTTCAGTGCTATCTGATGAGCCACTTCATCCTTGAGAAATACCATCCCTCCCTGAGCGTCGAAGAGGAAGCCCAGAAAGGCCATCCTCTGGGAAGGAACAAGGTCCGACTTGTCCAGATTGATGATCCACCCGTGATGGGAGAGAGCATGAATGCAGTCCTGTACCTGCTGATGAAGGAGTTCTGGAGAAGAGGCCTTCAGAAGGAGGTTATCCATATATGGAGTCACCCTGATGCCGTTCCGATGTAGGTCGGAGATCAATGCTCCCAGGACTCTGTTGAAGACTTGAGAAGCCATGGTCAGGCCAAAGAGGAGGGCAGAAAACTGGAAATGTCCTCGGTCGCAGACAAAGCGGAGATAAATGGTGATGTGCAGATAGGCATCTTAAAGATCCAGAGAGGCCAGAAATTCCCCAGGAGACATGGCCACTATCACTGCGCGCAGGGACTCCTGGCAGTATTGGGACTGGACCACAAAGGAGTTGAGATCTTTCAGATCCAAAATGGGACGACAGCCCCCGTCCTTCCTGGAAACCAGAGAGGCTGGAGTAGAATCCCAAGCCCCTCTCCTGAGGATGAGCTTGTTCCAGGACCGCCTTTGTCCAGAAGAGCCTGAATGGCCTCCTCGAAAAGGAGAACGAGAAAGGAAGGTCCGGGAAGGAGGTGAAGGGAATCACATACCCTGTAGCCACCATCTGCAAACCCACAGATCCGCCACAGAGGCCTTCCAAGCCGAGGGGAAGCAGCCACCTACCTGTGGGTGGGGACCCGGGTTCGGCAAGTCATGCAGAAGGAGGAGGTTTGGAAGCTTTGGGCTTCGTGGAGGACTTGGGTCTCCACTGCTGCTTAGGCTTGGATGAGGAGCGTCTGGGTCGCTTGGAGCACGTCTGCCTGAAAGGGACGAAAAAACAGATGACTTGACAGGCGCCTTCTTCCTCAGGACCACTGGTAGGTGAGTACTCTTCCCTCCCATGGCCTTGCTGATGAGATCCTTGAGCTCAGGCCCAAACAGGGAGGTGCCCTGAAAAGGCAAAGACAGAACAGCCCTCTGGGAGGCCGTGTCAGCAGACCAGATCTTGAGCCAAAGTGCACGTCTGGCTACCACAGACATGGTAGATGCCCTGGCTACCATACGCACGATGTCAAACAGGGCAGCAGAGACATAATGCCGAGCCTCAGCAATGTTGACAAGAAGCCTCAACATTTCAGCAGTAGGGCCCTCCTGACGGACAGCTGAATTGAGCTGTTCAGTCCAAACAGCCACAGCCCTATTCACCCAGACTGCAGCAAATGCAGTGTGGACATAGAAAGCCTGGAAAAAGGGGCATCCACCTTGGGGGGGGGGGGGGGGGGGGGAAGATATATGTACCCACTGCATAAGGGCCGTTTCAGAGAACAGGTAAAGCTTAGCAAACTTCCTAGATACAGGTGGCTTCCTATCTGGAAACTTCCACTCCTCAGTAACGGTCAAGGGTGGGGTTAGGTGGAAAACAAATATGGGGCCTAACAGGCTCCTGGAACACATCAGAGGGGTCAGAAGAAACCTCCTGCACTAAGGGAATGTTCAGGGTGGTCAATACAGCCCTGATCAGGCCCTCAGCCGAAGGAATGGGGTCAGCCTCAAAGGGGTCCCCAAAAAACTGAGATGAAGGAACAGCTGAACAGTCATCATCAGAGTCCACCAATAATTCCTCCTCAGAGGAATCAGACACATCAGGTACACCCGGCGGTTTAGGCAGGGAAGATCTGATAGGGGCGGGGACCTACCACGAGTGGAAGACCCCCTGTAATGTGGATGGAAGTAGCTGTAAGGTGGACTGGAGGTCCCTGGTAGTAGCCTTAAACTCTTGCATCCATATTGGCTCTAGTGCATGGCTGGTGGTCCCTGCAGGGGATTAAAGGGCAGCAGAGCATGCTGGCCAAACATGACCCGAGTATTCGCTAGGTAACCCTGAGTGACATGAGGAGCAATAAGGGACACAGACGCCCCAGTGTCCTTAGTCTTGGGTTTAGCCATAAGGTCTAACAGAGTAGACATTCTCACAGAGTCACACAGTCAAAGTATCAGAACACCCACAAAACAGCGTGTATGATAAATTCACCCCAGAAACACTAAATAAGACTTATCTGGTAGGCAAAGGGTTAAACTGCTGGGGAGAGAAGGAGAGTCCAAGCCCTGTGTAGGATACTCGATCAGCGAAAACACAAAATGGCTGCCGCGGCAGGAGCCAATCAAACACTCATGGGGATTGTAGTTTCGCTAAAGGAGTACCCCAACAGTGTTCAAAGCCCCCTAAGGCCCCCAACATGGCCAAAATGTTGACCGGATAACAAGCAAGGGCAAACCAACAAAATTAGCCATCTCGCTACGTGGAGCAGTTGCAGAGATATGTCCCAAACTGTAAGATCCCATAGAAGTGAATGGAGCAATGGTATCGGAGGTAAACGTGCGCTTTAAAGGAGTGGAACAGAAAATAAACAAGGTGAATACCCAAATGTAAAACCACTCCAAAGCCCACTAGAATAAATTAGTAGAACCAATAAACACTGGTCCCAGTAGGGAAAGTGCCCAAAACCCCCCAAAAGGTGCCAACCAGAAGCAAAAGAGTTAAGTTACCACAGAAACTTTCTCCAAACACCTCACAGGCATACAGATAAACCCAATGAGTGCATGAGTATGTAATAAGAACTCCAAATGAGACCCCTGTGTGGAGGGGAAGCATGGGACATGTGGACCTCAGCATTCAAAAGGTGCTCACCTTTTTCAGCAGGTCTTCTGATTACCATATATCATGAAGAAGCCCCAGTGGGCAATTCCTGGGGAAAGAACTTGCAGCCAAAATCCCCCAACAAAGGCACCTGGTAAACTGAGCTATCCACATTTGGGTGATGGTAATGGTCAGTGATGGTAATCCACCTAATGGTGGTATTCCATATCTAACAAAATAATAAAGCTAAAACTATAGCAGAACTGTTCTCTTGCCTTGTGTCCTGACCAAGCAACAAATCTTACTGGTTGGGGATTGGCTAGCTGCAAGCTAAAGAAAGGAGGTAGGCTCCACCCACCAGTCACTTCTCAGAACTGTTCCTGCCTATTAAAGGGGCTGATCGCCTACCCAAAGTTACCAGTAACCTGTATTGGACGACAAAGAAATTAAAATTACTTACTGTTCAAGGAAATGATGAATGAAGCAAATGACCAGGACATGTCCACGGGATTGTTGACCAAATATAATGCCTGCAAGCTGTACGTAAAAGGAACCCACACGAGATTTCCAAATGCCATCATGAAACCAAATCCATCATTTACAGTATCGGGAGATATTAAAAGACATTCCTATAAAAGAAGAAAATAAAAGGCATTCATTGTGTTTTGAGTGTTTACATTTTTTTTTTTTGTTGGAAAATGGTAAATTAACAAAATAAATGCCCCCAGCACAATATGTGTTCAGGTTTCTGTCCCAGAGTATAATTTATAACATGGTAGATAAAACCAGTGATGTTTATTAACTGCAATGGAATTCACACCCAAGCTGAAAAATCACACACACACACATATTTTATATATATATATATATATATATATATATATATATATAACAAAAATTAGATATTTTATATATATACACACACACACACACACACACACACACACAACTGGTTTGCAACTCATTGCTTTGCAATTTGTTATGCAACCCTCTGACCCTTAAAGGGTTAATGTCCGTGTGAGACTGAAACTATACCATCACAATACTATGAAGTAGTGTGCATTATGTCATCAGAGCTGGGCAATCTTTTGGCTCTCCAGGTTTTGGGGAGTACAACTTCCATTTTCCCCAACAAAGCACCTGCTGATTTTAGATGATAGGGTTTAGAGTGCTCAGCTGGTATGTGTTACCAAGTCTGATCATGTGGGAGTTCACGGGATACACTGTGAATGGAGTTGTTTTCTCACTGCTGGGAATATTCTTCTTAGGCACTCCCTCTGTTCATAGTCTGTCATACCAGACAGACCAGCTTATCTTCTACTTCAGACAACATTCTCCTCCTTTGAGGAACACAGAGGCAAGGAATATTATGGCACAGGAAAAAAAAAAATAATAATAAAAAATAAAACCACAGTTATTTTTCAACAATGTTGTGGCTTTTTTGCTGGCACACCTCCCTTTCTTGCTCTGTTATTCACTGCGTATAATTCTACAGCAGAAACATTATGACTATTTTACATGTTTTAATTTGTACTGTGGTGTCACTGGCTGCACACTGGGTAAAAACAGAAAACTGGTATATAACAGGGTTACTAGTTACTACAGAGTTAAAACCGGTTTGTAAACACGTTGTGTTACTGAGCCACTGCATCTGCTCGTTAACCAAGGATTCTTCCAGTCCAACCCTACTAGAAGTCAAACTGTATATTACAAGCTCCAAAGTGCAAATCACTAACTGCCAATTTTGCTTAAAGCCATGAATGTTGTCAGGTGTTTAATTTCACTCACCTCTCTCCTGCATTCTACCTTGGATCAGAATGAAGGATAGTCCCGTCTATTGGCCAGCCCATGTGAGCTCCACCCAGTAGAAAAATCTGTCACCTGCGTGGGTCGGCCATTTATTGGAAGATGTGATGAGCATTGCAGCCATCAACACTTTCAGTGTGAAAGGTCTGTAGTGGCCTCTCACCACTGTGCAAGACCTTCATTTCTGCAACTTTACGATGTTCCTGAGGGAATGTCGTTACACTGCAGAATGATTGATTGGCTTAATCATAGGAGCTGATAATCACTTGTGCAAAAAGCACCATGTCCAGCAGGTTACCTTTTACCATGGCAAACAGATACAGAACAGCATCACTGTTTGGTGTCACCCATGTGAAAGTGGCCTAAAGCGTTCTAACAACTGAACAATTTAATGCTCTGGGTGCCAGAAGGGTGTGCAATGCACTGCAGAGCAACGAGTTGCATATCCTCTGGCACTCATATTCAACATTTTAACTATGCTGTTTGTTAAAAATCACAAAACAAGTACTTTTCAAAGGAGAAGTCTAAAATTACCTCATTCCAAAGAGAGTGGATGATGTACAACAGTTGAAAACTGTTTATCATAATCATAGAAACGGAGGGCATCTCAAGGTGCTGATTTTCAATCTCTGCTAAGACCATTATAAAATTAATGACTCCCTGGAGAAGACAAAATGTTGTTAAAAGAATATATGTTTGGTTATTGTTAAACAATATCCCTTCATTTTAAAAGTAAACAAGTTGCTTTTAGGATCACATTCAATTAGCTAGAGATGACCAATTCTGCAGCAAACCAACTGCACCCAGGGTCAATCCCACTGATTTTCAACATGCTGAATGCTAGTGAAGTCTTCAAAGAATTGTGAAACAATCACTGGACATTTTCACTTTACCTCTATGGCGTAGTTGGTTTGCTCTTGAATTGGTCTTTAGCTTATTTAAAGAGCCCTTAACCCTTTCTGTGCCAGAGGGTTCCTGTGACCCAGGCACAAATATAACTGATATTTTAAACTATACAGGGTAGGGAGTCATTGTGCCTGAACAATTTTGTGTACAGTGTTTTCTAAAAACTGGTAGCTCGATAAAAGAATAAAAGCCGAATTTAGTCTTACCTGTTAAATCCTTTTCTCTTAGTCCATACAGGTTACTGGTAACTTTGGGTAGGCAATCCTCCCCTTTAAGTAGGCAGGAACAATTCTAGAATTGATTGTAGGGGGTGGAGCCTACTTTCCCACCTTGGCTGCAGCTAGCCAACCAGCACCAGAAAGATTTGAGACACTAACTATTGACTAGATAGTGGAAGGGAAAAAAAGACTCCTGTGAGCATGACCCCGAAGGACCCCCACAATCTGCCACAGGATAGCCAAGCATGGGCCCTTGAAAAGGTGGTAGACCAGTAACCTGTATGGCAGTGCTTTCCAAACTGTGTGTCGCGACACAATACTGTTTCGGCTGGAGTGTGTAGGTGTGTCACAAGCAAAGGTGCAGTTTACACAGCACGAGATTATCATTCAACCCAAGCACGAGCTACACTGGGAGCTGAGAAAAAACACTACTACTTAATGGTCGCATTTACACAGCGGGAGATTGCCTCCGGGTGCTGCATACAGCTGGAGTGCCACAAAAGATTTGTAACAGCTGGAGTGCCTCTATGTGCTGCATACATAATATGTATGCAGCACATTGAGACACTCTAGCTGTTACAAATCTTTTGGCAGTTCAGCTGTTAAAATCTTTTGAGATGCCACCTCCTTTATACCTCTGCCCTCTTTGGGCTGCCAGGCTGGAGTGTCCCTGTCCGCTGAGGCTGCTTGTCACATGGCTGCTGCTTCTGCTTGTGGTGCCCATGAGACAGGAAAGAGGGACAGTACTTCTAAAATCAGTTATGCGCTATTTAATATTGCAACATGAGAATCTTGTACTTATATGTAGAGCAACATTCTCATGTCGCCCTTTTAAAAACCACAAGACATGCTTAATGCCTTCCGCAGTATGAATGAAAGATTTTCATGAGATATGTTGTGTCCCATACATCTACTTATTAAAATTTTTTGTGTCTGTATCTCTTATAAGGGATTATTAGTTTAACCTCAGGTTTGCTAGCAAAACTGAATTACTGTGTCACGAAATGGTGAATGTCTAAAAAGGGTGTCACCAACATCAAAAGTTTGGAAAGCTCTGCTGTATGGACTAAGAGAAAAGGATTTAACAGGTAAGATTAAAATCCTCTTTTCTCTGTTGTCCAATACAGGTTACTGGTAACTTTGGGCTGTCCAACCACTGAGTTTCCCAGAGGCGGGAAGTAAGGTAAGGAACAGGTGCAAGGCCCCCAAAGTCACCAGAACAGATATGAATCATCAGATCAGATCAGAGATAGCCCAACAAAACAAATGAAGTGTCAACGGACACTAAACAGGGTTAACAACACCCCAGGAACTGTTGCACATCACACTGAACTAGAGCTACCAGGGCTCAAAAGTGAAGGAAACACCAAAAACCGAAGAAGATCCTAGACAGGCAAGACTGCCTCCAGGATCTTCCTCCCAAAGCTGGCAACAGCTGATGCCAGCACATCAACAAGGTAGTGCTTCGAAAAGGTGTGCACAGACGACCAAGTGGCAGACTTGCACAACTGATCAGCGGAGGCCTGATTCTTGTAAACCCAAGAAGCCCCAATAGATCTAGTACAATGAGCCATGACCCGAAAGGGAACAGGCTTCTTCCACAGCTCAGAAGCCTTACGAACAGTGGACATGATCCAGGATGCAAGTCTTCCTGCCCTGGGACCCTCAGGAATGAAGAACAGTGCGGCAGACTGCCTGATAGACTCAGTGCGATGTACATAAAACTTGAGACAATGCACCAAGTCTAAGTGGATCTCCTTGTCAGAGGTGGGGTCAGGGCAGAAAGAAGGCACCACAATCTCCTGATTGATGTGGAACTTTGAAACCACCTTCGGAAGAAACTCCTGAGAAAGTGCGAAGCATAGCCTTTTCCTTGTGAAACACCAAATAGGGTGTTTTACAGGACAAAGCATGTAACTCCGTGACACAGCGAACAGAAACAATCACCAGCAGAAAGGCCATTTTCCACGTCAAAAGGCATAGAGGAATAGTAGCCAAGTACTCAAAGGCAGGGAGCTGAAGAATGCCCAAAACCACATGAAGATCCCATGGAGGAGCGGGAGTCTTGAAGGCAGGACGAGAATGAGCAACACCCTGGAAGAAAACCTTGACATTAGGAAGGATGGCAATGTGCCTCTGAATGAAAACAGAGAGATGGATGTTATGGTAATCCGTCTAATGGTGGTATTCCATTTCTAACAGAAAAATAAAAAAAAAACCTAAAACTATAGCAGAACTGTTCTCTTGCCTGTGTCTTCACCAAGGAACAAATCTTTCTGGAGCTGGTTGGCTAGTTGCAGCCAAGGAGGGAAGGTAGGCTCCACCCCCTGCAATCAATTCTAGAATTGTTCCTGCCTACTTAAAGGTGCGGATCGCCTACCCAAAGTTACCAGTAACTTGTATTGGACGACAGAGAAAGATATTATGTTTGTATTACAAAATGTATCATCTAATGTTATCAACGCACTTACCCATCCAATTAATCCAGGGCGAAGTGCACTGAAATACTTAAGGTCAAATTTTCCAATGTGAGGGTTTAATTCACGACCCACAACAAACTGATAAACGAAATTTCCTGCAGAAAATCATTGAATTTATGAGAATCGGAGACTTATAAATACAGTTAGTCAGATAGGTACAATACTTTGTGGTTCTCATTGAGTTCTGGGCAAAGCCAGTTCTCCCCAAAATGGTGAAAGGATTTCCATCAGAATAAAATGCAAGTAAGATGGAAACAGGAACAAAGCTGGTGGTGGCAAATTACAATCTATGACTACAAGTGCAGGATTTAGACATATTATTTGACCCTTTGAGTGCCAGAGGGGTACACAACGCAATGCTTTGAAATACGTTGCGTACCCCACCTGCACTCAAAGGGTTAATCAGATAAACTGGAAATGGAGTGTCTTAGGGTTCAGTCCTACGTCCAACACAAATTTTGTATTGAAAGTACTGTCCCAATCTTTGTTTATGACACTAAAATGATGTAAGAAAATTCACACAGAGCAGACGTTTATCTCTGCAGACAAATTTGGATAAAAAGTGAATGGGCGGAAAAGTGACAGATAAGGAGATTATTATATACTTCTATAATACGTATGTTAGGTTATGCATCTGGGTTGCAGAAATAGCCATGCTACACATTAAATGTAAAGTGCCGAGTACATTTGTGGTGCTATATAAAGGCCAATAAAAAACAAACAAACAGTCTCTGGAGAACCCTTAGAGAGGAGTGAAAACCCATCTTTAGTACTAGGGAAAAGTATGTTCTACAAACAAAACCAAGATTTTTCTTTTTACAGTAAAGTGTGGGGAATGCTCTGCCTCAGAAGACTGTGCTGACAAAAACACTCCCTCAGTTAAGTGCTGTATACCCTTTTAGGTATAAGAATATAAAGAATTATGACTGCTACAGACTATGCAGATGGGAAGCTGATTCGGGAAGATATCAGACTGCAGCCCCCACCCTTTTATTTTTTTCTTTACCTGGGACATACTGTAAAATATCAGTATAATACGCACAATTTTGCCCCTCTTCACCTTACATGAAGTGGTGTGTGTGTGTGTGTGTGTGTGGGGGGGGGGGGGGGGGGATGCATGAGGATAAAAAGAAAAACAAACATGCTTACTACTCGCAATCCACTCTCAGCAGCTTTCCTTGCGCTCAAGTCTCCACTGAAGTCTCCCCCCACCAGATTCTTCCATGACTGCATGTGTCTCCTGATTCCACCAATACCCCATAAGGACCTTTCAATATAAGCCAATGGTAAGGTTCTCACAGGGCAATAACGTATATCCAATGTTTAGAGATCTAAGCACTGGATCTACGGTACTGGTACTGCCCTGCAAGGACCTCGAGGTCCTCACAGGGCATTACGATGGCTGAAATTGAAAGGTCCTGACAGGGCATTGGTGGAAGCAGGTAGCAAACGCAAGCATGTTGCCTGCAGTGAAGAGGTCATGGAGGAATCCCACAGGTTGTAAGGAAAGCTGCCGAGAGTGGATTGCATTGGGGGGGGGGGGGTTTATCAAGGGCAAATATTATACACAGGCACTTGTTTTCACCTAAAATCTTGGATATAATTTACACCTGCATATTACAACAGATTTTACAGTAATTGGAAATGGCTTCAGTGGGGGTATTTTTGCCTTTCCCTAGATCAACAATAACAGGGGTGATACACAGCTAGAATTTAATGGATACTTGATTTTCAATCTCATCAACTATTATGATGTTTGTTAGATTTGAGATCTCCCTCATTTTAAGCACTATAACAAACACCCCTCTAAGGAGAGGAGACAAAAAACACACACAGATACAGTTACTTGGTGAAGGGTACCAGATAAATTAACCCTATAAATTAGTCTTACTGGTACCCACAAGCATTCAAATACATTTGATATTAATAAGTTTAAACTCTTGGTTGACTGAAAGGCCTTCAGAGTATTGGAAAACAATGAACAGTAAAGTCCTTTCTGGCATGAAAGCGATATTATGTGACTCTTCAATGTTACTGCAGGTGACTATAGCATGATCAATGTTACCAAAGTGATTGCATTATAAAAAGGCAAACACCTACCAGTATTACCAGCCCAAGAAAGTTCCTCGTTTGGGACTTTAAATGACCGAGCATACAGATAAATGCTTAGAAGAAAAGAGAATAGAGTAGCAGAAGCCGCAAACTGAAGGTAATGTTCATACAGATAAAGAAGGTTGATCTTGTTGTACATCATCAGTGCCACTGCTGCAGACGTCAAAAGAAAAGCATGAAATCCTGCAGGGGCGAGGGTAAAATTAATTGCACATCTGCTCAAAATGTAAATAATATTAACACTTGAACATTCAGGGATATGGCTGTGTATTGGCAGTTCTTCTACTATTCCTCTCAAGTTAAACATTACTATAATCTGTACAGGTGGTGATCAGCATATAAAGGGATAGTAATGAGTAACAAAAAATGTACACACACATAACCATATATATATTACATATATTCAAGTACAGTAAATGAAAGACATCTCTATTTTCTTTAACTTTTTGAGTGGCATTTAACCGTATCCTCAATACTTTCAGATAATTTATTAACCCTTTGAGTGCCAGAGAGGTAGGAAATGCATTGCTGAGCTTTGAGCACCTCAGTGGCACTCAAAGGGTTAACCCATGATATAATGGAAGACAACATGTGACATTCAAAAAAATAAATAAATAAATAAAAAAAATTTAATAAAAATAGTATAAACAAAGCAGAGGCAGTAAGTAAATACATGACTGGGGAAGCAGCGCAGTGGCGACCAGAGCATGGAGAGGCATCCTTACCCGCAGCTTTATCGTGGAGGCAGTAGGTGGTGGACTATGATCTTTGTTTCTTTTAGTGTGTTCTGGCCGTGCATGGCGTGTCCCTTACTTAACGTGTCGGGGAAAGAGTGAGCCAGGTGGTATATACAGAGGGGAATTATGGAAAGTAAGACAGAACAGAAGTGTGAGTCAGGGTGTGAGGCACTATACTTGGATGGGTGCTGGTGCTAGTGCTGTAACTTGCTGCTGGTGTACAAAGGCTGCTACCGGTGTTTGGTTTGTGTATAAGTTGGGCATGTTGTGTTTTTGGATTTTGATGGCTGCAGCACTGTCGAGCGAATGGCGGCGCCTGCTGCTGCAGATAGGAGAAGTAGCATATGGTGGGGTATTGTGCGGATTGGCATTTTGCAACTGGATAAATGTGGGCACGGGTGAGAGAAGAAGGTGGGAGAGGGAGCGAATGGTGGCGACTGCTGCTGGCAGGAGAGGGAGTGTATGGTGGGGTATTTTGCGGGTGGGTATACATAGGTGTGTTTAGTTTAAAATGTCATCCTCACAAAGTTTGATATTTTTAGGAAGGGAAGATGATGAGGCCGCAGTTGGAAGATTGGTGATATCAACATATCTCTGTTTCCAACATGGACAAAGCATTCAACTTTTCACAGGAGAAGCATGGGCCCGAAGGGCCCATGCTACTCCTGTGAATGATGGCCCCTGTGGATGTGTGAAGCAAGGGACAAAGTGGGAGAAAGAGCAACATTAGGATGTGTGTGACTCACTGCAGAGATTTTCACAGAAATACAGGCCGACTCCTGTGAAAATCACGCCCCTGTAAGTGTGTGGAGAAAGGCATAACACGCCTCCTCCTCCTGACCGTCGGGGGGGGGGGGGGGGGGGGGCGCACGTCTGGAGAATTGCTGTCCATGTGGTCCTGGGACCACACAGCTCACAGCAAGGGATAATCTTCTTATTGTGATCATAAAGAAAAACCCTGCCCCCTTTGACAGGTTTTTCCTTCTGCTCACTGAAGATTGTCCCGCTCTCCGATCCATCCGGGCAGTCTTGCTGCTCTGAGGTGTGCACTGTTACATCAGTAAAAGGGGAGGGAGGGGGATATTTTATAATTCAATTACTATTGAACTACAACTCTGACAATATTGAAATAACACTCTACATGGCACAAATACTAAGAAGATTAATTGTAGCTGCTTTTATTGTGAAACATTACTATCCCTTTAATGACCGCCCGATACAGCTCGTGGGCAGCAGTTAAAGGACCATGGAGCTTTTGCCCAATGGATTCTGGGATGGCAGAGCAGCGTGCAGCTACACTGCAATTCCAGAATTTCATGATGTGGCAGGACCGTCACTAGTCCTCCATCATGGGTCCTTAAGGGACCAAAAGCAACACACCTTCCTTAAACTTTTACTAAAATTGAAGCTTTTGTGTGCTCTGTGCCAAATTAGATTTTCTAATGACTTTTTATTTAGAAAAATCCTGTGCAAATTTTAAACCAGGTGTCACATGAAACGCATAGCATCTGCATTTTCTCTATAAATAGTAACATAGTAGATAAGGCTGAAAAAAGACATGCGTTCATCAAGTCCAGCCCCTGCCAATAACACCCCTGTTGATCCAGAGGAAGGCAACAAAAAAGCCCTCTGGAGCAATTTCCAATGTAGGTGTGTGTGTGTGAGTGTGTCAAATAGTTCCCCGGCTCAATATCCTATTTGCTTTGAAGCGATCTGTCATAACGGTCAATATTGTTCTGTGCTAGATAGGCATCCATTGCTTTTTTGAATGCAGTTACATTATCTGCAAGCACAGCATCCCGAGGCAAAGAATTCCATAGCCTTACCGCCCTTACTGTAAAGAATCCCTGCCTGTGTTTTAGTCGAAAGCGCCTTTCCTCAAGTCTTAATGGATGACCTCTTGTTCTTAGCTCAGCTCTTTGCATAAATAATTCATTGGATAGTTCTTTGTATTGGCCTTGAATGTATTTGTAAATGGTAATCATATCACCCCTTAGACGTCTCTTTTCTAATGTAAACAAACCCAGTTTGGCTAGTCTCTCTTTGTAACTCAGATCCTCCAATCCCTTTATCAGTTTTGTTGCACGTCTCTGCACCTTTTCCAGTTCAGTAATGTCTTTTTTTAGAACAGGTGCCCAAAATTGTACTCCATATTCTAGATGAGGCCTAACCAAGGATTTATACAGAGGTAGGATAATATTAGCATCCCTTGCTTCTACACCTCTTTTAAATAGAGGGGTGGGCATCATATTGTTTTGCACCCCACCCCCAGAAGCCTGGCACTCATAGGATTAAAAGCAAACTGTTAGTGAGTGATGGACATGTTCTGTCAACCCTGTTCCTGAATGTCAAATGCTCTCCTCTCAGACATGTGCATCTGAGTGGAAGCAGCAGTAACAGAACAGATTCCAGGCAGCTTACAGATTGAGGAGAAACGGAGCCAGACACACATGTAAAGAGCTGCAGCAAGTTACCATGAGTTATCCAGAAGAGATACTCTGTGGAGTGTGTGTGTTGAGACAGACATACTGGGGGGAGTGGGGCCTTCGTACATATTTACATTGGTGCCCTTGGTGACAGGCTGCAAAGATTTAAATTCTTAACTGTCATTGTGACAACTGTGCAAGAATATACTGTGGAATATAGTGAATGGAGATAGGAGATTAGGGGCCGGATTCTATTACAGGTGCTAATGTTATTTCAGCTTTTATCTCCAGTTTTCCCCATAGACTTCAATAGGAAAAAGGTTTGCTAAAACAGGTTTTAACATTTAGCACCTGCAATAGTATCTAGTCCTAGATCAGCAGAAGTGCATTACCCATTTGAGCGTCATGGTTCTCTGATCTGCTCCTTTAACATACTTGGGTAAAGATTGCAAGGATACTCTCAAGAGCTGAACTACATTCCACTGTTTAACCCCTTAAGGACCAGCGGTCCAGGGAAGTTACCTTCCCTTAAGGACCGCTTTGATCCTTGCCGAAACGCCGGTAAACGTGACCTGTTAAGCGTACCGGCGCGCCGCTTTGAGGCCTAAGAGAGATTGCTCCGGTCTTGGAGCGACCAATTTTAGGCCCCGTTTATACTTACAGCGCTCCCGGTAGAGCGCTGTAAATAAAAAGTATGCGACGTGTTATGACAGTCACTGGTCCTTAAGGGTATAAGGACCGTGATGGTCATAGCACGTCACGTAGTCCTTAAGGGGTTAAGGGTGACAAGGCTGAAAATGCAAACCCAGTTTAAGAGAACTGCAGCTGTCAAAACCTTCATCATGCCAAGACTTACATTTCTTCACCAGTCTTTTGATACACCTTCCCTTCTATGTAATTAATAACATGCAATTCTCTTTTTATATATAGGCATTATATATTGAAGGTAAAGAAAGCCAGATATAAAACAGCCATTATGTATTGATCAAATGGGGTGGAAGGTCTCTTGGTCCCATTTGAAGTTCTACTTCCAAACATCCCCAAATACTGGAGCCCTTGATAACCAAATGTCACATCATCGGGCACCTGACCCCCACAGGAGATAATATTGCTAACAGGCTAACTCACAATTATTACTGAAAAATATTGGTATAACATATAGGGTGGTTATCGTTTATCCTTCTCCATTTCACTGCACCTCTGAACTGTAATCCAGCATAATGACACCGAACATCAGCAATACAACAAACTGTAAAAGGGAATCTGCAGGAATTTGGGACATTTTCTGCAGCAGGCTATGACAGACTTTTGAGAAGCTTCTCATCAGACCAGGTTTGACAAAAGGCTTGGTGTCTGCCATCTACTACTTCTTACTATATATTAAATCAAAAAAGTTATCCTGGCGTGTATGTATATAAAAAAAAATATGTTACAGGGAATCCTTGCAGGTAGAATAGTGGGACCAGATGCTTTAGGCTAGTCACAGGGAAACCCAAGCAGCAGTTAACAGAAAACCATACAAATGATGCACATAACCTATCTGGCGCTGGTAAAATTGTACTACCAGAAAAATAATTTAGTTGGCCTAGGTTTTGGTGGCTGCTCAGACAAGAACACCTTTCTCCATTTTGAAGGCACTCTAGGATTGCATATCATCTGTGTAAATGGGTTGAGCAACTATCACCAACTCAATACACATGGTGGGCTTCTCTTTGAACAGCACTTCATAGTAGTGACACTGACATTCTCCGTTTGCCTGGCTGCTTGTTTAAATTTGGCAGCAAACTGACTTTGCCAATCACTGAAATGGCCAGACATGATTGTAAGAGAGAACCATTTCTACAGGATTCAATGGCTATGCCCTTTGTCTGCTGACCTGATGGACAAGTTTAACTTACCTTACCACAGAGCATAACTCTATAGATGTGATCGGACTGCTTTCTGCCCATGTTAATTTCCCCACACATTGTGCAAGACAGAAGGCAGGCATTGAATTTTGTTTTTCTAATCGTAACTTCCAATGACCGACAGATAAAACCTATATTGATGTGTCAACCAATAATGTATAGCTGACACCAATCTGGACCAGCCACCATGCAATGTTCCACATCACCACTGACTATCACAGAGGAAAGCAGGAGAATGCCAGTAACATGGCCGACTGGAACTTGGCATAAAAGCTTATGCTTTTCAAACAGCCATTGAGAAATAAGACTAATGAAAATCTGATATTCCAGTTGAAAATTTCAAGTTTGTAACAATTTACTGTGAAACACTAAACATACCGTTAATTCTGTACTTCAGCCTCTTTCCGTTTGCAAGTGGTATACCATCTGAAACCTTAGAACATAAAGTTTTAGGAATTAGAGACATGGCGGGAGATTTATAAAAGTGGAGTCAATGAAAAAGGGGCATTAAAATGGCTGTAAGATTATCTCTGGTAGTTAGTAAAGTATAAAGGACAGTTTAGGAGGACATAATGCAGAGTAGTGTGTTTTTCTTTTATAAAATGGTGTATGGATGTATGTAAAAGGTGGCTCAGCAAATTTATAAAGAAATGTTGCTATTTGAGAATTTAACAACAGAATTTTCAAAAAATATTTAAAGGAGCAGTAAACGTTTATGAAAAAAATGCATAATGTAGGACATTTCCTGTTCAGTAAAATATGGGTACCCTCACTGCTGAGATATGCATATTTCCAGAGTTATTACCATTTAAACCTGTGTTTTGTTTTTTACCTTAGCAGTGCCTTCTAGTGTTCAAATTCCAATTAGTTATTCTGTTACATTCTAATGGAGAGGAAAGGCAGCACCTTACAGTTCTCCATAGAATGTGATAGTTCTAACTGGCTGGAAGTGACTCAGCAGTTTCTGTCAGGAAGTAAACACAGTAAATTCCCTTCCTGATTATTTGAACTGTTATAACATGTGACTAAAACAAAGGAAAGCAGCGGTAGAGCCCTTGTTTTACTCAGCAAGATAGTTTTCATAAAAACAAGTTTACTGCTCCTTTAAGGCCACATCTGACCAGTTATTATTCTTTAAGGTCACCACATTCATAAATGTAACTAGATGATATAAATAATAACACTCATAATAAGGAATAATGACATTTTAAGGATTAATTCACAAAAACACTTTTTATAAATCTCCCCCACGGTGCCTTGTGCACAAAAGAAACCAGGAGCAATTCTGGGGCAAACTAAATGCATCACAGGGGGAGAAATTAATCTCCCCAATTATTTAAATGGGGGTATTAACCTTTTGAATGCTAAAGAGATCTCGGATGCATTGCCCCATTAAAGAAAGAAAAATCAATAATATTTCCCGAAATATTTATATGCCCCCAATGGTTCACAGTTGGGCTGCCCAGAACTGCTCCGCATTTTTTCGTGCACAAGCCCCTAAATATTTACGGAGGTCAAAACAGGTTTATTAAAAAAAAAACAACAAAAAAAAAAAACCCTCAACATTAGATTCTTACAACAGAATGGGTAATTAACATGTAATAACAGACGCTCATCTTGGATATTTGGTCTCTTCTGTCATGCTTCTCAAATAAAAATAAGACAATAAATAAAACAAAAAGCTGTTTAAAAATGTATATTAACCATGTATACCATTGGTTAGAAATCAGCAAAAAAGGTTATTTTGAAAAGGATGGACAGTTAACCTCCATGGAAGCTAGGGAGGTCTCCATACAATGGATCACGATGTGTTGGAGGCGCCTCTACAATACAAGAAGTTAATAGGATATACTGTATGTCAGATTGTCTGTTGTTGGACCTTCAGCTGTCAGGGACTACAACTCCCACCATTCTCAACTAGCCACTCATTGGCTGGGCATGGTGGGAGGTGTGTTCCCAAATAGATGGAGGTCTTGCAATTGATTACTACTTCTATATTTATATCACTAGTGGAAATACGGTTGTTTTAGAATATCTTTACCTTTCCAAGTGGAAGTAAGAAGAACAGCGCTTGCAGAAGAATCCACAGGAGAAAAAACCCAAACACTCTAGAGTTCCATAGATCAGGAAATGCAAATCTTGTGTACAGACTGTAAATGTCTGTATCCTTTTGCTTACCAAGCACCAGCAAAACGTACAGTAGAGGAGGAATGAACAATATCATAAAAAAAGCACCTGAAAGGCAAAACATAGACGAATAATAGTTTCTGGTAAAAAGAGAGAAGCCATTCATCAAAACAAGAATTTACAACAGAGAACGCATTGACTTGCCTTTTTACCCCTAAGTTAGTATGCACAGCTATTTCCAGAATGTGATGCTACAGGGAGAAAGTCACTTGAAAGATACTAAAATGGTTCAATGGCGTGGGATTTCCTAGGAGGACTTCTTGCCAACCTAAGAAAAATGGTACCCCACTGCTGTGGGTTGACATACCAAATTGAGTGACTGGAGCTTAACTACCAGTGAAACAGGGATGGGAAAGAAAACAGTGTATGTGTGATTTTATGGCTAACAGATGAAAGAAGCTAGGGCGTGTGACTACCAGTGTAACAAAGTGTGTGGGACGGTGGGTGCTTAGGCAGTGTGTGTTTGGGTATGAACAGAAGAGCAAGGATGGTGGTGAAGGTGTGTGTGTGGGGGGGGGGGGGCAGTGTCTGATAGTGTATATGGGGGATCTGTGACTACCAGTGTGCACTGTATGTCCCCCTCATACAAAGTTTGATTCCCAGCCTGGATCTAGTGCATACTGGTACTTTGAGTCTACCAGTAGGCAGTGGAATGGAACTGAGGGATACGGTACGTGGGGGAAATTGGAGACATTTTGTGTGCATGCCACAGGGGTGCGCAATGTATTCATACATTGTCGGGGAGGCGGTATCAGGAACACTCCTGGTGTCTCCCATCAAGGTCTAAAAGAATAATGAGGGGGAAAAAAAAAAAAAAAAAAAAGCGTGCGTCACAGGGAGTCCAACGCATTGCAAAGCACTGCGTTGGACCCCCTGCGGCACATGCATTTTTTGGGGCTCCCCCCCAATATTTTTGTGTAAAACCTCAATGGGGGCATAAGAACCCATACAATGAGATCTGAATAAAAAAAAAATGAGGGAAAAATAATAATAATAATCCTGTGTGCGCCACAGGGTTGTCCAGTGCATTGGAAAGCAATGCACTGGACCGTTGTGGCACTCAGAGGGTTTTTTGTTTTTTTTTTAATCATTACTTTGTAATCAGGGTTACTTTTCCTTTTTTTTTTTTTTTTTTAAATTCATTTTATTATTATCAGACCTCGTGGGGGACATCAGGACCCCTGCTGGTGTCCCCTCAGTTATTAATCTCCCAGCCAATCGGTGGGGAGATCAATATGGAGACCGCAGGAGAGCAAAAGATCTCCTGCCCTTCTCTCCTACCACCGGCAGGAGTGAATGGGACTGGGGAAACTTTCCTAACGTCATCAGTGACTGTCATGTAGGGAGGCTTCCCCTGGTCCCATCCACTCCTACCCGGAAGTTCAGGTAGGAGACAGGGGAAAGGGGAAGCTGCACTTCTCCTTTGGAGATACTGATCTCCCAGCGAGATCGGCTTGGAGATCAACAACTGGGGGGCATGAGGATTGATCCTCATGTCCCCCCATAAGTGCCAGGCCACAATTTAGCTAAAACACGGCCACTGCAATCCGGTTATACCGACTTTTGCAGCGACCGCATTTTAGCTGTACATTGTATGACCTTGGCACAGCAGGTACAGCTGTCCAAACTCGTGCAATGTACCCACCTAGCACTCTAGGGGTTAATAGAAAATTAATTGGTCTAGGGATTTTAACCATCCAACTCAGTATCAAAACTATCACAGTCCAGACCTCATAGCAATTTACAAACAATATATACACATAGTTCTTTCTTCATTCATCCCCACGTAGCCTACCATACAGATCAATATATACCTAGTCATTGATCTATCCTGCTACATTCGCAGGATACCTACTCCATAGTAGCGAGGAGAGACCCAGTGGTGCACTAAATATCAAACACAACCTAGATATCCCCCTAGGGGATAAGCTCAGCATTATATCCTTACATCCCATATTTCCCATTAAAATTCATCTCTTAACCCTTAAGGGGATAGGGATGTCAGGAAAAAGCACCAACCACCCAGCAGATACTACTAAAGGAGGGCATCCGCACCCAAACGCATCTCCCAAAATGCCACGGCCAGAGAGATGCAGGAAGACAAAGCCCCACTCCCTACGAGCCTCAATAACGCCAGAAGCAGGCCTTGGTCCACGGACCAGACACCAGCTCCCCAGCAGCGCAGACACAGCGACAACCAAAAATAAACACTCCACCAGAGCGGGCCACAACGTGCACCCAGTTTGCAAGCACACGCCATAGATTGCCCAGATGAAGCACCCATCCCCAGAAGCGCCATAGGGGCGCTGCTGAAGAGCCACGCCCGGCCAAATGACCAAAATGTGCTGACGGTCCCCCAGCTTGCCAAGAAGAAAGGGGAGGGAGCGGTGAGAGCCCTCCCCAAACCACAATGGCCCAAGAGATACGATCAAGCACAAAGCACTTCCCCCCCATAGCATCTATCACATAGTCAGTGCTAAAAATGAGTATATCTAAATAGTGTATTACCAACAACAACATTTTTATAGCTCATCTTAAACTGAACTTTTTCAAGTTGATCTAAAGTAACTAGAGCCCCAGGGTTTGAGGCCCAATGCATTTTACTTTACGAATGATCTAAAAGTAGGTACTGAAAGTAATGTCTCAAAGCGGTGTACGGAAATACATACAGGGCAGTGTGAAAAAGTGGCAGACACTGTTGAATATAGATACATGGAAGGTTATGCACTTTGGCTACAGAAGAGAGAGAATGAAGAGGAAAAAAAAATCTTGGAGAATTCGTGTGAGAAAGTTTTGGGATCACTGATAGAGAACAGGCTAATAGGTCATTATTATATAGTAAAAGGGGTACAGATGCACAGGAAGGGTATGTAATTCTGCTGCTTTAAGCAATCCTTGGTACCAGTTCTTAAAGGGATAGTAAAGTTTCATAATAAAAGCAGCTCTAATTAATCATCATAGTATTAGGACTTTGGAGAGTGTTATTTCAATTCTGTAGTAGTTCAAGAGTAATTCAATGATAAAGTATCCCCCTTCCCGCCCCTTTTACTGATGTAACACTGTTCAGCCAGATCAGAAGGCAGGTGCCCAGGTAGACTGCAGAGAGGGACAATCTTCAATTAAGATAAGGGAAAAAGCTGAAAAACTTGTCAAGGGGGCAGGGCTTTCATTGTTCTCATAGGAAGAAGATTGTCCCATTCTGTTATCTGTCTGGTCTATGGACTGGATTCCACATCTGAGAAGAGATTGCTTACACTAGGTAAAAGGGGCGGGAGGGGAAACTTTGCTTGTGAATATCTCTTGAACCATAAAGGTTTGATAGATAAGACTTATATTGTTCTTTATTTTATTTTGTAGGCATTTAAAAAACACGAAGATAAAACAAAGCATTACTATCCCTTTAAAAACACATTATCTAACACGAAGAAGGAGTGTAACAAAACTGATAATGGGACAGGAAGATTCTAGTTATAAAGATAGAGACTAGCCAAACTGGGTCTCTGTTTACATTAGAGAAAAGATATTCCAAGGGGTTATATGATTACCATTTACAAATCTATCCAAGACCAATTCAAAGAACTCTGTGAAGTATTATTTACTCAGCGTAGAGCCAAAAAAATATCTTTCAACTAAAACGAACAGGTATTCTTTGCTGTAAGGGCAGCAAGGCTGGAGAATCGTTTGCCTTGGGAAGCCGTGTTTGCAGATAGGAAGGAAGGAAACCTTCTTACCACATAGCAATATTGAGAATTATGATAGTAAGTTTCAGTGAACACAAGATGTTGATCCAGGGAGATAAATCAGACTTCCTTTAGGAGTCAGAATCTTAATTTGATCCAGATTGTACATGACAGGCATGTCTTTATTTACAACCTCGTAGTAATTTTATTTATACTTTTCTATGGAGAACATGGTCTATCTAAAGCTAAAGCTCAACCACAGAAAGCAAAAAACACACAACGCAGTCTGGACACCAGGTGATAGCAGATGGTTAACCCCTTAACGACCCTTGACAGTCATGGTACGTTATGGGTAAAAAGTGCCTGAACAACCCATGAAGCACTATGACCGTTATGGATTTCAGGGCTCCCTGCGTGGATGCATGCTGTTCAGGGAGGCCTGATTCGGATAATAAAAAAAAAATAAAATAAAATAAAATAAAAAATGCTCCGTGGTCCTTAGTGACCGCCGTGTGTCTGAGTGGCCAGTCATTAAGGGGCCAATGAAAGTTTTAAAGAAAGGAAAATATTTACCAATTGTTCCTCTAAACTCCAGTTTCTTATTTTCATCATGGTATTCTTCCACTACCATTTCTTTCAAGCTCGCTTTCATGGGGACCTCCTCTTTTCTTGGAGTCATGGGGACCTCCTCTTTTCTTGGAGTCATGGGGACCTCCTCTTTTCTTGGAGTCATGGGGACCTCCTCTTTTCTTGGAGACAAGCTATATCTTAGTACTTTTAGCTGTTTTGTCACCTCTTCTACAACATTGTCCTATAAAGACAAGTTTTACAAAATTAGACAATATTACAAGAACAAAACTGCTCTGCCATTTTTTAAGTGACCCCATGCTGCTTAGTTAAATACTTTACTGGTATAAAATCCCAACAAGGCGCTGTCTATTTCCTTGCTCACATTATGCTCCCCTCCTTGTGATGTTGTCACTCGTATGAATAGCAATGTCAATAGGGTGCTTCGAGCCTGCTGACAGAGTACTGGTACACAGACTGACACTCTGAATAGTCTGATCAGTTTTTAAGGGTGTTTTTTTTTTTTGTTTGTTTGTTTTTTTTTTTTAACCTCAAATTTTGTTCCCTCCCATGTGGATGTCTGGGCAACGTCGTTTCCGGTTTTAATGGGTGCACTGAGGACATCTCCCAGATTTTTTTTAACAAAGTGGTTAAACCGATAATTTGCCAAATTTAAAAATTCTAGTATGCACCAAGAATAATAAAAAATTGGCCAAGATACTAAAAACACCACCACCAAAGCATGTAAATAAATATAACCAACATCCAAAAGTATTGCATCCAAGCACCCGATAAGGTACACAACCTAATGAAATAATTTATTAAATAAATCAAATCTCAGCAACAGACAGAAGAGATAAAGAGAGACCAATTATTGGAGACAGATGTTTACCGGGCACACGGCACAGGTCCAGTATGCCAGGAGACCCACTACCTCCTCACATAAAGGAGGGAAAAAAACAAATAAACAAAACCAGAAGAGAATGTACATATAAATGAAAGTTGGAGATTGGGGTTAACCCGCACATCACACAAAAAAGTGCCTTGTGCAGTTGTAGTTCAACACAACAAATGTCACCACTTTCATTTATATATACACATTCTTTTCTGAATTTTTTTATTTTCCTCTGTAGCGATCTCCTGGCATACGGAGAGGAACTCCAGATAAATTTGATATGGTGCCGCGCAATATGCTGGGTAAACCTCTGTCTCCGATAACTGGTATCTCTATCCCTTCTAACAGTAACAGATATTTGATTTATTTAATAAAATTATTTAGATTGTGTATCTTTCCGGGCACTTGGCTTTTTGGATATTGAAATAGATATTGTAAAATGAAACAAATACTACTACTGCCTTGTACAAATCTTATTCTTTCAGAGGTAAATCCAGCAGTTAGAAAATTCATCCTTCAAGGAAGACCAATACCTAAATCACATGGGACTGAATAACAACCATATTTTAATCTTAGAAACTTATGTTCAAAGCACTGGAGACCTCTCTAGAATTCAAGGTGTTAAAAAAAACCCAGTTAAATCAATAGGGAATGTGGGAATTTTTACCTGTGTGTTTGATGGTGCAATTGATTTGCCCAGAATGACTTACATTGGAACCCAACAGAAGAATTGACAAAAGGGGGTTGATGCACTAAGGTGTGATAGAGAAATGCTAAAGTGGAGATGACTTCTCCCGTGATATTGCTTATCCAGTTCCTATGTTCTTCTATGGAGACCATTCACTGATTTCTGCCACCTGAAAAATCTTAGTGCATAGGCTCCAAAGAATAACATAGGAACTAGAAGAGTAATTTTCTCTTTAATCACACCTTAGTGCATAACTGGCAAGGTGTGCTAGCTGCAACAGTGTTTTTAAACTCCATTTCCTAAAAGTTCAACAGCCAAATTTTCGGGGTAATACAACCTGTCGGTGGCTTAGTGATCTGTCATTTAGAATACATAATTGTGCTCAGATTGAACAGTAAAAATGTGCAATTCCTAATGCATTGGTTCTCAATTTTTTTTCCCCTAAAGGCACCCAACATGCAATGTGTCATTTGCCCGGCACGCCTAGCATTTTATAGGTAATTTCTCATGGGTTTAACCCCTTAGCGACCCTTGACGTACCAGGACCGTCAAGGGTAAATGTGACCGAACGACCCTTGACGGTCCTGGTACGTCAAGGGTTAAACTCTTCCATCGCGGCCGCACGGAGCGATGGAAGAGTTCAAGCCGCTTGTTACTAAGTGTCCCGGTATCGGGACACTTAGTAACAAGCGGCTGAAACATTGTTGCAACATGCGATTCGCTTCAAAAGCGAATCACATGTTGCAAAACCTGAATGACAGGGACAGTATTTGTAAATACTGTCCCTGTCAGATCTCTCTGCCTCCCTCCACCTTGCATACTGCTGAGGTGGAGAGAGACAGAGGGAGATGGTGTTCCAGTGTGCCTGTTAAAAAAAAAAGTTTAAATAAAGAAAGTTAACCCTTTGATCACTGTTCTGAAGTGATCAATAAGTGCCCCCCCATCTGATCACTCTTGGAGTGATCAATTTGCTGCAGATCAGTGTTTTCTGATCTGTGGGACACCCCCCAACCCCCTTGAATTTTTTTAGATTTTTTAAAACATTTTAAAAAATTTTTTAAATTTTTTTTACATTTTTTTTTTTTTTTATAATAAATATAGTTTAGGTATTTTGGTAGGTAGTTGGGTAGGTTTAGTGTAGACGTGTGTTAGGGAAAGTTTTAGGGATAGATTTAGGTTTAGGGGAGAAAAAAAAAAAAAAACCAAAACCAACCCCCCCCCCCCCCCCAAAAAAAAATAAATAAATATATAATAAGCGCAGTTTAGATAGGTAGTTCACGTAGGTTAGGGTAAGTTTTAGGGTTAGATTTAGGTTTAGGGATAGCGTAAGAAAAAAAAAAAAAGCTTTTTTAGTGGGCAAAATGCAGCGCAGATACAGCGTTGAAGAGGCATATGCCTTTTTGGCGTCTGACTGAGGCAACAGACACTGCGTCAGATTTTGACATAGCGCAGTTTTCAGAAAGTGAGAGCAGCTCTAGTGATGACGCTGGGCCTTCTGTCAAGAAAAGACGCACTGCCCCAAGAGCTGCTCTGGCAACTGCCCCAGCACCTGCCAAAAGAACTGCCCAAAGACCTACCAAAATACCTACCCAAAGAAATGCCCCAAGTGCTGACCCAAGAGCTGCCCTGGCAACTGCCCCAGCACCTGCCAAAAGATCTGCCCAAAGACCTACCAAAGAAATGCCCCAAGTGCTGCCCCAAGAGCTGCCCTGGCAACTGCCCCAGCACCTGCCAAAAGATCTGCCCAAAGACCTGCCCAAAGAAATGCCCCAACACCTGCCACTCCGGATCCTAATGAATGGGTATCAATTTATGCCCACAAATCTCAGAATTCACAGGCAACCCAGGGATTCAAATTGATGTGGAAGGATTTACCCATGATCATTTTTTTTATTTGTTTTTGGGGGAAGACATTTTAGGTGAAATTGTTTCCCAAACCAATTTGTATGCAGCCCAGTATACTGCCGCCAACCCCAAGTGTGAAAAACGCTGTTTTTTTTTTTTGTTTTTTTTTTTACTTACGTCATGGTTTACGAGGGATTGGTGGTAAAATGGCTGTGTATAAAATTGGAAAACACACCTAAAACGAGAGCCCGGGGTGTCTACTTTCCAAAAATACACACTTTTGGGGGGAAATCTTAAAAAAAGAGCACTGTTACACAGCCCCAAATGAGACATGGCACCAGTAACGCAAGCTGTGAACATTCAAAGTGTGAACCTGGAAACGCGCATGTTCCAATTTGGCCCCCATAGCTCCCCCAAACCATGAGAAAGCTATGCATATGGGGTATTGCCGTACTCAGAAGAAGGAGCTGAACACTATTCAATTCAGTTTATAAAATATTCACCTATTCTGTGCTTGAAATTCACATCAAAATTGAAGGCAAAGTGTGAAAAATGCTGATTTTTTTTTTACTTACATCAAATTTTCACAGGATTGGTGGTAAAATGGCAGTGCATAAAATTGGAAAACACACCTAAAACGAGAGCCTGGGGTGTCTACTTTCCAAAAATATACACTTTTGGGGGAAATCTTAAAAAAAGAGCACTGTTACACAGCCCCAAATGAGACATGGCACCAGTAACGCAAGCTGTGAAGATTCAAAGTGTGAACCTGGAAACGTGCATGTTCCAATTTGGCCCCCGTAGCTCCCCCAAACCATGAGAAAGCTATGCATATGGGGTATTGCCGTACTCAGAAGAAGGAGCTGAACACTATTCAATTCAGTTTATAAAATCTTCACCTATTCTGTGCTTGAAATTCACATCAACATTGAAGGCAAAGTGTGAAAAACGCTGTTTTTTTACTTACGTCAAGTTTATGAGAAAGTGGTGGTAAAATAGCCGTGTAAAAAATTTGAAAACACACCTAAAATGAAAGCTGGGGGTGTCTACATTCCAAAAATATACACTTTTGGGGGGAAATTCTAAAGTGCAGCACTGGAACATAGCCCAAAATGAGTAATGGCATCAGTTAACCAAGATGTGAAAATTCAATATTTGTTCAAAACTGGGCCCCGTAGCTCTCCCAAACCTTGAGAAACCTATGCATATGGGGTACTGCCGTACTCAGAAGGAGATGAACACTAAACAATGCATTTTTTAAAATCTTCACCTATCATGTGCTTGAAATTCACATCAACATTGAAGTGCAAGTGTGAAAAACGCTGTTTTTTTAACTTACGTCAAGATTTACGAGCGATTGGTGGTAAAATGGCTGCGTAAAAAAATTGAAAACATACATAAAATGAAAGCCTGGGGTGTCTACTTTCCAAAAATATATACTTTTGGGGGGAAATCTTAGAGTGGAGCACTGTTACACAGCCCCAAATGAGACATGGCACCAGTGATGCAAGCTGTGAAAATTCAAAGTGTGAAACTGGAAACGCGCATGTTCCAATTTGGGCCCCGTAGCTCTCCCAAACCTTGAGAAACCTATGCATATGGGGTATTGCCGTACTCAGAAGAAGGAGCTGAACACTAAACAATGCATTTTTAAAAATCTTCACCTATCATGTGCTTGATATCAACAGTAGTATTGAAATGTAAGTGTGAAAACTGCAAAAAAACAAAATATTACCACAATTTTGAAATTTTTTTCTGGAAAAATAGCTGCATGAAAAACTCCAAAATTTTCCTGATTATTTACCTTATGTTGTGTAGTTTTCAGAAACATATACCTTTGTGGGACATTTTTGGTTCTGGCACCGTCAGCTAAGCTATGATGCTCACATGCCAATTGTTGAGAAATTACAAGTTGGAAATAATGGCATCCATCTTGTAATATTTACCTTGTAAATGTGAGGAAGTGATTGAAATACTAGGCATATGGGGTATTCTTATATTCAGGAGAAGCAAATGAATATATTTAGGGGTATTTTTTTGTCATAAACTAATTGTATGCAAATCCTGACACGAAAATATAAGCAAAATGTTGTTTTTTTTCAATTTTTTTCCTCTTTTTTTCTATTTTAATCAAATTAAACAATGAGGTATTCATATAATTGTGGTATCAAAAGAAAGCCCTACTTGTGCTTAAAAAAACAGTATATAATTTATGTGGGTGCACAAAAGGAATTAAAGAGAAAATACGGTTGAACAAAGACATAGTCAAAAAAGTCAAAATTGCTCCGGTCCTTAAGTCAAATCAAACTCAGATTTTCCCGGTCCTTAAGGGGTTAATGAAGGCAAAATACATAAATGTTCAGTTATTCATGGGTCTCAGTCAGAATGACAACAAAAGATAATTGTGCACATTAGTTTTCATAAATATACATAAACTCTTTAACTAACATTTTTTTGTCATAGTCCATAGAAAGACTGGGGCACCCGGAGATGCGGTCCAGGGTTATGAACCCCTGTCCTAATGAATGTATATCTCTATTTAATAAAGCCAAGCATTTTTTAGTTACCTAAGAGAAATGCATATTTACCGGTTTTAATTCATGGTGCACAACAGGTTTTTCAATGCGTTCAGGTTCACCATTAGGTTTCCCGATATTATAGTCACGTAGCTTCTGAAATGGAAAGAGAGTACTTTGCTAAATATGGAGCTATTGAGAGAAAATTCAATAAAGGAACACAAATGCTTAAATGAAAAATGTGATGTAGCATTTACAGGTGTAAACAAACACATTCTATAGGGGAAGGTTATATTCACCTCAAGCACCACACATACGGCCATCAAGTCCACCAAAGTGCGAGACATTATGATTAAAATAAATTAGTTTAACCATCTGGATGCTGCAGAAGTCACAAATGCATTTTTTCACAGTGTGCTGGAGACCTCTAGAACCCAAGGGGTGAAGTTTGAAGGGATGTATTGTGCACGCGTTTGTTTTGAGGGAAAAGATTGTATGAAAGAGAGAAGAATGGGGACCACATGGGAAGTCTCTGAGGTCTATTGCCCACCATTTGGTTATATTTAGAGAAAGTCTAGTAAGCCTAGAAAGGCAATTATTAAATAAATAAAAAAAATTGTTAGAGTTAAAGGGATAGTAATACTTAAGATGCAAAAAAATATATCTTGTAGGGTTTATGTCCCCAAATAAAACAAGGGTACTCCCACTGCTGAGAGATATTTTATTAAAAAAAAAAATTCTAACAGTTCACACTTGAATTTTTTAGGTGCAATATCACAGTGGCCTGAAAAGTTACAGTGGTGCTGTTGCTACACCATCCTATGGACGTCTCTGGTCCGTAGACCATAAATCTCCATAGCATGGTGTAGCAACAGCGCCACTGTTAATTTTCATCCCACTGTAATTCTGGTAATCATATAGATAGTGGAGAGAAGTCATACACTAGTCTAATTCCATGGACATCCACGGCTATCCCTTGAACAGAACACCGTCAGAATACCATACATCACCACTGTAATGACGGTCTAGTGGTCTGCAAAATAGTCATCATGTGTGAAGATGGTTTGGATTAACTGCAGAGTAGTTCCAATTGTAATGGTCTCATGTGAAACTGAGCAAATGGAACTGACACTATTGTGGCTACCATTTTTCACCACACTCTTCATGCAACATCTGACTGAGATTTCTGGTTGGGTGAGAAATATCTGGATTTTCTCCTGAAGATCCAAAATTTTCCTGCAAGGCAATTTCACCCTTCGTTTCTCAGTATCAAATACTAGTCCCAGGAACAGAATCTGCTGAGACGGCACCAGTTGATATCTGTTTAGGTTGATAATGCAACCTTGATTCTTCATTGTTTGCTAGGTTAGATGAAGATGCTGTTGAGTTAGCTTCCGAGACTGAGATTTTAGTTACAGATCGTCAAGCTATGGAGTCAGGTTTACTCCCTTTGATCGGAGGTGTGCCATAAGAGAAGCCATCACTTTGGGGCTGTGGGTAGTCCGAAGGGAAGAGTCAGAAATTGAGAGTGTTGGTTTGGAAAGCAAACCTGAGCTATTGACAGTGTTTGGGCCATACTGGGATGTGTAGGTATGCATCTTTGATGTCTAATGATGTCCTCTGGTTCCATCTTGAACTTGGGTACTCTGAGGAATTGGCTCAATGCTTTTCAGTCCAGGATTGGACATAAGCCTCCAGTTTTTTTGGGTACCATAAAAACATTGGAATAAAAGCCTTTGAAAAGGTGTTCTTTTGGTACTGGAATTATCACACCATTGTCTAGCTACTGTCGAATCACTAGATGGAAGGTTTTCTGGAGTGCAATGTCTCTTGGTACCCTGCACATGAAAAACCGAGGTGGCGGTAGTGCTGTGAACGACATTCTGAACCCTTCTTCTTCTGAAGTACCCTTCTTCAACTGAAGTACCCATTTGTTCAAAACTGACATATTCCATTGTTGAATGTAGTGCCCGCCCCAGTGGAGGATTGTGGGGGATTCTAAACTCCAAACTTCATGCTGTGATGGGTACACTTTTCTTATGAACAAACTCCAATTTTACTGTAACAAAAAAATTGAAGAGGTCCCGCCACTGCAACCTGAGGCGTGTGAGAAGGACGAAACCGAAAGGGAGGAAGAGAGATGAAAGGGCTTCTGTACCCTATCGTCACCACCTGTATAACCCACAGGTCCACCACTGAACCCTCCCAAATGCTGTGATAGTGTCGCAGATGGCCACCCACAGCAGAGTGCGGACCCAGGTTCAGTGAGTTATGCCGAAGAAGGCTTGGAAGCCTTGGGTTTGGAGGAGACCTTGGGTTTCCATTGTCGTTTGGGCTTGGAGGAGGTACGCGGAGCTCATTCTGAAAGGAACGAAAATACAGATTACATTTAAGCGGCAATTTCTTCCTGGGAACCAAGGGTAAATGAGTACTCTAACCCCCTGTGGCCTCACTGATCAGATGCTTAAGATCTGGCCCAAACAAGGAGGTACCCTGAAAGGGTGGAGATAGTAATGCTTTCTTAGAAGCAGTGTCGGCAGACCAGATCTTGAACCAAAGAGCTCGTCTGGCCACCATGACATGATGGAAACCATAGCCACCAAACGGATGGCATCAAATAAGGCAGCAGAAACATAGTGCTGTGCATCAGAAATGTTGGCAAGAAGGCACAACTTATCCGAGGTAGGCACATCTTGACGGACAGCCAAGGTGAGCTGTTCAGTCCAGACCGCAATGGCCGGTTCACCCATGCTACTGTGAACGCCAAATGCATGGCAGAACCAGCAGTGGCAAAAATGGACTTGAGGGAGACCTCAAGTTTCTTGTCAGTCCAGTCCTTCAGAGCAGAGGCATCAGAGACTGATAATGCAGTAGATTTAGATAGCCTGGAAACAGGAGCATCCACTTTGGGAGGATGAACCCACTGAGTAAACACACCTTCAGAAAAGGGATAAAGCTTGGCAAATTTCTTGGACACAGAGGGTTTCTTGTCCGGGGATTTCCACTCCTCAGACACAAGGCAGTCAAGAGTAGGGTTAGGTGGAAAGTAAGGGGTTTTTTAGGCTCAGAAGGAACCTCCTGAACTAAGGGAATATTAAGAGTAGTTAAAGGGATAGTAATACTTCGTTTTAACTTTATTTTATTTTGTAGGCATTAAATAAACATGAAGAATGATATAAGTCTTATCTCTGAAACCTTTATGGTTTAAGAGATATTCACAAAGTATCCCCCCACTGTTCAACCAGATCAGAAGGGAGATGCCCAGGTAGACTGCAGAGAGGGACAATCTTCAATTAAGATAAGGGAAAAAGCTGAAAAACTTGTCAAGGGGGGAAGGGCTTTTATTGTTTTCATACAAAGAAAATTGTCCCCTTCTGTTTAGGGTTGCACCGATACTGGTATCGGTATCTGTGCCGATACCAGCATTTGCACGAGTACTTGTACTCGCGCAAATGCGGCCGATGCCAGCACAGATACCCTGTGTCAGGGTCGGTGCTGCAGAGAGGGAGCCCGGGGAGCTGCTCACAATGCTCCCCGGTCACCTCTCTCACTCCTGTAGAGTCGGATCGTTGCCGCGGGTTACCATGGCAACGCTCCGACGCGGACCTCTGCCGGGGCTCGCGAGAGAACAGCGGGCACCCGGCAGAGGAGAGTAAGGGAGGCAAGATGGGGCAGCGGGTGGCTAAAGAGGCAGTGAGTGGGGTCAAGAGGGAGAAAGAGGCAAAGGGAGGGTGGATCAGGAGGGAGAGAGAGGCAAAAGGGTGAGTCAAGTAGGGGGAGAAAGGGGGATCAAAAGGGAGAGAAAAAGCCAAGGCAAAAGAAGGGGGCTCAAGAGGGGGAGAATGAAGGAAAATGTGGGAATCAAGAGGGGTAGAAAGAGGCAAAAGGGGAGAAATCAAGAGGTGGTGTGTGTGTGTGTGTGTGTGTGTGTGTGTGTGTGTGTGTGTGTGTGTGTGTGTGTGTGTGTGTGTGTGTGTGTGTGTGTGTGTGTACCAATACCAATACTTTTTTTTGCAGTTATTTGCCAGTTTTCCAAGTACCTAAAGCATATAGGTACTTAGAAAACTGGCAAATGACCGCAAAAAAAAGGTATCGGTAATTGGTATCGGTGAGTACTTGAAAAAAGTATCGGTACTCGTACTCAGTCTTAAAAAAACAGTATCAGTGCATCTCTACTTCTGTTATCTGTCTGGTCATACAACCAGACTCACATCTGAGAAGAGATGGCTTACACTAGGTAAAAGGGGCAGGGAGGGGAACTTTGCTTGTGAATATCTCATAAACCATAAAGGTTTGAGAGATAAGACTTATATCGTTCTTCATGTTTTTTTAATGCCTACAAAATAAAATAAAGTTAAAACGAAGTATTACTATCCCTTTAAGACAGCCCTCATCAGGCCCTCAGCAGAGGGTTCAGGATAAGCCTCAAAAGGGTCCCCTAAAAACTGAGAGAAGCCCAACACAGAACATTCCTCAACATCTGAATCCCCCAGCAGTTCCTCCTCAGAGGGATCTGACACGTCAGGTATTCCCTGAGGTTTGGGCAGGGAAGACTTGACTGATGAGGGGGCCTGCCAAGACTGAAAGGCCCCCTGTTCCAGGGATGGAAAGAGTTGCAATGTGGACCTAAGGTCCCTCGTAGCAGCCTTGAACTCTTGCACCCAAGCTGGCTCTAATGCATGGCTGGAGGTCCCTGGAATGCTGTCAGGGACATCAGAACATGCTGGGCATAAATAACCTAAGAATTCTCTAGGTAGCCCTGAGTGACAGGAACAGCAATGTGTAATGGGGGATACAGAGACCCCAGCCTCCTTAGTCTTAGGTCTGGCCCCAAGCTCCAGCGGTATAGGCATTCTCACAGTGTCAAATAACCTTACTGTATAAGAAATAACCCAATTATAGTGTGAATAATTAAAGCTTCACCCCAGAAATCGCTAAAATAGACTTATCTGGCAGGCGAAGGGTCAATCAGCAGAGGAGAGAAGTAGAGTCCAAGCCCTGCATAGGATACTCTGGAAAGATCACAGAATGGCTGCCGCGGCGGGAGCTGGTCAGAAATGAGCGTGCGAAGCAAGCACTCATGGGAAGTGCCTGATGCCCCCAACACACTAGAAACATGAACTGGATGATAGAGCAAGGGCAGACAAGTAAAACGAGTCATCTCTGAAGTAGCTAGGTTAAACAGTTGCAGAGATACGTCCCAAACAGTACAGTCCCATATAAGTGAATGGAGCAATGGCGTCTATGCGGTAAAGCGTGCCTTTAACTCAAATTCTACAAAATTAAGAGTGTAACACTAAAATGCCTAAAACAGCATTAGAACATGTGAGGACACCCAAAAAAAAAAAAAAACACTAAATCCGTAGGAAAAGTGTTAGAAAACCCACCAAAAAGTGCCAATCCAGCAGCTAAAGGGTTACGTTACCACATAAACCTGCTCCAAAACACCCAACAGACAAACAGATGGACCCAATGAGTGCAGGAGTGTGCAATAGGAACTCCAATGAAGACACCCCTGTGGGACAAGTGGATTTGCAGCACTCAAATGGCTGCTCACATTTCCTGCAGATCTCCTGTCTTCAAATTACCATGTAGTAAGAA
Organism: Rhinophrynus dorsalis; assembly: GCA_037306005.1. Taxonomy (NCBI): domain Eukaryota; kingdom Metazoa; phylum Chordata; class Amphibia; order Anura; family Rhinophrynidae; genus Rhinophrynus; species Rhinophrynus dorsalis. The sequence goes on along the minus strand of CM074720.1, from coordinate 37,833,521 downwards.
GTAACCTCAGTGGGCAACTCCTGGGGAAGCACTTGGAATCAAGATTTTCCCCCTCAGGGCTTAAGGTCCACAAAAAGCACCTGGATACTGAGCTAGCCACATTTAAGGGCGTGGTCAGTTATTGAATACCACCATTAGGCGGATTACGATATCTAACAGAAAAATAAAAAAAAGTTTCTAAAACTATAGCAGAACTGTTCTCTTGCCTGTGTGTTATCTTCACCAAGGAACAAATCTTTCTGGAGCTGGTTGGCTAGCTGCAACCAAGGAGGGAAGGTAGGCTCCACCCCCCGCATACAATTCTAGAATTGTTCCAGCCTACTTAAAGGGGTGGATCGCCTACCCTGATCAGACCCTCAGCAAATGGAATGGGGTCCGCCTCAAAGGGGTCCCCAAAAAACTGAGATGAAGGAACAGCTGAACAGTCGTCATCATCAGGCGTCATTCTCAGAGGCGTCAGACATCAGGTACACCTGGCAGTTTAGGCAGGGAAGATCTGATAGGGGCGGGGGTCTGCCACAAGTGGAAGACCCCCTGTAAAGTGGATGGAAGGTGTTCTAAGGTGGACCTGCAGGGGATTCAGAGGCAGCAGCTCATGCTGGGCAAAGATGACCTGAGTATTCTCTAGGTAACGCCAAGTGACATGAGGAGCAATGAACAATGGGGGACACAGACACCCCAGTATCCTTAGTCTTAGGTTTAGCCCCAGAATCTAACAGAGTAGACATTCTCACAGAGTCAAGTGGTCAAAGTATCAAAACACCCACAAAATAGCGTGTATGATAAATAAATGCACCCTAGAAACGCTAAATAAGACTTATCTGGTAGGCGAAGTGTTAAACTGCGAAAGAGAGGAGAATCCAAGCCCTGCATAGGATACACGATCTGCAAATACACAAAATGGATGCCGCAACGGGAGGCAATAGCGAAGCAGGACCTCATGGGAAACGTAGTTTCGCTGACAGAGTACCCCAACAGTGCCCAAAGTCCCCTAAAGCCCCCAACATCCCCAGAACGTTGACCGGATGACAGAGCAAGAGCAAACCCACAATATGAGCCATCTCTGATCTTGCTACGTGGAGCGGTTGCAGAGATATGTTCCAAACTGTAAAGTCCAATAGAAATGAATGGAGCGATGGCGTCTATGCCGTAAACGCGGACCGGAACAAAGTTAACAAGGTGAATACCAAATCGGAAAACCACTCAAAAAGCCCACTAGAATTAAACAGTACACCCAATAAACAATGGTCCCAGTAGGGAAAGTGTCCAAAGCCCCCTCAAAACATGTTAACCAGCAACAAAAGGATTAAGTTACAACAGAAACTTGCTCCAAACACCTCACAGACATACAGAATAAACCCAATGAGTGCATGAGTATATAGGAACTCCAAATGAGACCCCCCTGTGCAGAGGAGAAGCATGGGCCATGTGGACCTCAGCACTCAAAGGGTGCTCACCTTTTTCAGCAGGTCTGATTACCATATATCAAGAAGAAGCCTCAGTGGGTAACTCCTGGAGAAAGAACTTGCAGCCAAGATTTTCCCCCTAGGGCTTAGGTCCACAAAAGCACCTGGTACACTGAACTATCCACATTTGGGTGATGGGAATTGTCAGTGATGGTAATCCGCCTAATGGTGGTATTCCATATCTAACAGAAAAATAATAAAAGAGCTAAAGCTACAGAAGAACTGTTCTCTTGCTTGTGTCTTGACCAAGGAACAAATCTTACTGGTTGGGATTTGGATAGCTGCAAGCTAAGGAGAGGAGGTAGGCTCCACCCTGCAGTCACTTCTCAGAATTGTTCCTGCCTATTAAAGGGGCTGATCGCCTACCCAAAGTTTCCAGTAACCTGTATTGGCCAACAGAGAAATTACCATCAGAATTCTGCAGTTATATGGGTATAAAAAGGGTAGGTTTGAGCCTATAGAACAAGCTATACAATACACTAAGTACAAACGTAGATTGTGGATGAAGGTGGGCAATGTCAAATATTAAAACAATTTGTTTTTAAAGTGATAGTAATGTTTCACAAAAACAGCAGCTCCAATTAATCTTCATAGTATTTGAGCCATAGAGTGTGTTATTTCATTACTGTGAGCGTTGTAGTTCAAGAGTAATTGAATGATAAAGTATCCCCCTCCCACCCCTTTTACCTAGTGTAAGCCGCCTCCCCCAGATGTGGAATCCAGTCTATAGACCAAACAGCTCACATCAAGGGTCAACATTCTTACTGTGAGAACAATGGAATCCCTGCCCCCGCTTGACAGGTTTTACAGCTTTTTCCACTTATCTTAATTGAAGATTGTCCCTCTCTGCAATCTACATGGACACACCCGTGTAGATGAGTAAAAGGTGTTGGAGGGGGATACGTTATCATTCAATTACTCTTGAACTACAACTCTGACAGCATTGACATAACACTCTACATGACCCAGATACTATGAAGATTAATTAGAGCTGCTTTTATTATGAAACATTACTATCTCTTTAAGTAAAATATTATATTATTGATCACAAAATATTTGGCATTAACAATCTAAAAGTAATGCAATTACCAGTGGTGTTAAATGAACTTGCAGCACTTCTTTTTTTCGCTCTTTGATTACAGAAGGTTGAGTCTGAATATTCTTTGAAGTACGGCCTGGAGATCGAGACCTTGACCTGCTTCTGCGCTTGGAGGGAGATGCAGAGCTTCTTTTCTTGGTTCGGAACATATTCATGCTCTAGAAAAATAAACACATTGCACAAAGATTAAAGCTATACTCAACCGATAGAAACGATACACAATCAATATAAACACATCGGCACCTAGCAAGCAACATGTATCATTTACATTCTACCAAGTGGAATCTTACTTGGGATTCAAAGCTTTGTAGAAACCAGTAGCATCCAAAGGGTTCACACATGACTGCGGTACAAATCTGAACAATTAAAGTGGAACTTTCACTTTAATTAAAGTTTGTATATTTAAATACTGCATTAAAACCTGCCTATATATGTCATGTTAGCCTAAATTCCAGCAGATGTACAGTTTAGGAAATATTCACACTAATTTCTGAGAAAAGTGAAACCGAACATTTCCTTGTACTGCACAAAGCTTCATTATCCTATAAAATATCACTGAAACCTTAATTGGCATATGGCACATGAAAGAAAAGACTTCACTAGCATATGCAATGTCATTGACAAGCTTAATTAGCATATGAAAACACCACTGGTAACTCACGTGTACTGCAATTAGCATTTGATGTGTACATTTGCTGGTCTTTTGGTTAACATGACATATAGGCAGTTTTAAATGCAGTTTTCAAATATGTAAACTTGAATCAGGGGGAAAGTTACACTATAAGAGAAGTTTAGTTCATTACAGGGACTTACAATATACTTGTGTGCTGTACCGACCATTTTTTATTCTTCAGTAAAACAAACATTGAGAAAAGAGTACTTTAGCGTTCTTACCTGTTAAAGGGATGGTAATGTTTTATCTAAACACTAGTTTAAAAGCCCAAGTACACGGGCCACAATGCCACCCAGCAGCCTCGGCTGGTGCCTGGAGCCTCTCTGCTCACCAAGCGGTCCTGGGAAGGTGTGCAAAGAGGACTCAAGTATTACTAATCCTTATAGCAAAGTACTACTTAAAAAAAGTATTGCCCCCCGTGTCATCTCTCAAACCTATATGGTTTGAGAGATGATTGCTTCTAAAGTTGCCCTCCCCCTTCCCGGAAGTCAGCATTCTAGCTGACTCAGGGAAATCCTGTCAGATCATCAGGCGGCTCTGCAGCAGCGCAAGCCAAGCACACGTAGAAGACCATTTTAGTTAAAAAGTTTTCTTTTTTAGTAACTCGATCGCGGCTGTGCTGGAGAGCCGCCTGAAAGTCGTACGACTTTCTTCCCTGCAGTCAGCTAGAACGCTGGCTACGGGGAAGGGGGAGAGAGGGGCAACTTTAGAAGCGATCATCTCTCAAACAATAAAGGTTTGAGAGATGACACTGGGGGCAGTACATTTTTTTTAAGTAGTACTTTGCTATAGGGATTAGTAATATTTAAGTATTACTATTCCTTTAATGTTTACAAATGTGTTTGAAACTCTCTCGTTCATTTTCATGAACTGAAGTCTTCTATTCTTTTAGGAAACCTTTATCAACAATTGTTTGAATAGTTTCAATACTCAACTTTACACAACCAATAAAGAATCTTAGGTTTTTCATGTTACTGTTATTCTCCGTATCTTCCTTGAGAACATTACAAAAAGCATTAACACAATATTAAAGCAAATTAACAAGTATATATTGAAAAAAATTATACATTTTTTGTAATAAATCATGCCTTACCTTAAGGTCACTCTCTTTAAGCTCCAGTTCCGTTCCATCTTTATAACGCACTGTATAAAGTTGAGTTGGGATATCATATGTTACAACCTGCACTTCATAGTAAAGGCTACTTCCCGGCCATCGACCCATTACAGTCTCGCCATCATCAAATTTCCGATCCGGCATGTTCAAATCCTGATAAAGAAAATAAAACCATGAAGGAACATGATTTTTATCCCAAGGAAGGCAGAGGAGGAAAAGGTGTCTTCATGTAGCACTTTCGCTGCCTTCTAAGTCCCTTGTGCCTTCCATTCAGCTTCAATAACAGATACATGCACAGTGATTGCAAAGTAGAATCGTAACTATGTAAGCTCTGAAAATAATATAAGGCAAAACGTAAAGTAGTAGCAAACATTATTAATAATAATAATCCTACTATAAACAACAATGTTGTCAAGTGACCACAAATTCAACCATGCCACAGGCATATCTCCTCCACACTGCCTGAGCCCAATATATAGTGATCATGAATTGTACACACCCTGGGGCAGCAGCTAGGAGGAGATATGAATATCTCCTATATTCTGCCTGTTTCCAACATACAAGAGGGGGTGTCACTTCGCCCCCCTCAGTATCTCCTCTTGCCAAGAAAATAAATAATGCGGACTTACAGACACCACTTATGCGTATACTCCAGTACCTCGCACTTTACCACTTCTGTCCTGTCTTTGTCGTCTCCTCTACCACTCACTCTCTCATGTATGAAAAAAAATAACATGCCTCACTTATAGTGTTACTTTACTGCCTCACGCTTTCCCCTATGTAGCGATCCGGACACTGGACTTCCCCTCACCTTCTACCAGTCACTTGCCAACAGGATATCAACCCTTTCAGTGCCAGTGGGGTATGCAACACTGCAATCGGTTACATACCCCTCTGGACCGCAAAGGGTTACACATTCCTATCCTACCCTCTTCTAAAGGCCAGTCCTCCCTCCCCATTGCACATCAACGCACCTTTTGCCCTTCATCCTGCCACAGTGCATTTTCACTTGCCTTCAACACAGTGGAAGCAGTGCCAGTATACACAACTACTTGGAGGACACTCCCCCCAATGCTGCTACTTTGTTTTTTAATAAATCTGTTGGTTGTAGGTACTTTTTGTGTTAAAAGACACCATGTAGGAATTACATTACTGATAATGTAGCAGCAGTTATTTGACTTTAGCATTGCTTGCCCATCTGGATACAAGTATCACAAGCCATATATTCCATGTGGCATGGTGACCCTCTTCCACATGAGTACACATAGGCACAACATCCCTCATTATTCACCGCTTCACCTCACTCATTACATCTGGAGGAAATCATTCCGATACATTCCCGTTTGCCTGAATTATCATTACTGTGATAATCAGCACTAAGGGGGCACCCTAAGTGCAGGGATTCCAATACTGCTGACATTGTTTCATTTGTTAACTCTGTGGGTGCAGATAGCTTTTGGGCCACTTTAAGTTCATTATCAATACACTGTTTCTCCACTTTTGTCTTTTTATTCAATTGATATTGCTACCGGGTATTGGAATGCACTGGCATTCCATTTCTGTTTGCTTTATTTACGCATCTGCGAATGATTTGACTTTTCATTCATCCTTTTTTTTTTTTTTTTTTTTTTTTTTTTAACTCTTATTTATCTTGAAAGTCTCCTGTCACTCTGGAGTTAGTTTCATTGCACTTTTTATCATGATGAAGGGCTATATACATCGTCTACAGATCTTCACAACATTCTATCCTCTATGGATGGCACAATACATTTGTATTGTCCTTATTCCTTTACTGCTTCTTATTATTAGTCTCAAACATGGTTACACATATGCTGTGCAATGCAATGGAGACCACGGCCGATTTCTCACAGCTACTGTGTATTTCAACTTCTGCCAGGTTAAGGACACTGTAAGACTAACACTAAGTGTTTCATTTCACTTTATTATTAAGCACTTTGTTTCCATCATTTTTCTCTCTTATATGTCACTTCATCTTACATGGGCTGCCTACACATTCCGCCCTTCATATATAAACAGACTATTTAAAGGGATAGTAATACTTCATTTTAACTTTATTTTATTTTGTAGGCATTAAAAAAACATGAAGAATGATATAAGTCTTATCTCTGAAACCTTTATGGTTTAAGAGATATTCACAAACAAAGTATCCCCCCCCTGTTCAACCATATCAGAAGGGAGATGCCCAGGTAGACTGCAGAGAGGGACAATCTTCAATTAAGATAATGGAAAAAGCTGATAAACTTGTCAAGGGGGGAAGGGCTTTCATTGTTTTAATACAAAGAAAATTGTCCCCTTCTGTTATCTGTACTGTCATACAACCAGACTCACATCTGAGAAGAGATGGCTTACACTAGGTAAAAGGGGTGGGGAGGGGAACTTTGCTTGTGAATATCTCATAAACCATAAAGGTTTGAGAGATAAGACTTATATCATTCTTCATGTTTTTTTAATGCCTACAAAATAAAATAAAGTTAAAACGAAGTGTTACTATCCCTTTAATTCACATTAATGTGATGTTACCTCCTGGGGATCCTCTACACCAGGTGTTCTCATCCCATGCCCTCAGTGGTCACTAACAGGCCAAGACTTAGGAATTCCCTGCTAGAACAAAAGTGTGTTGATCAGAGGCTCATTCACACTGATTAACTCACCTGTGCTTTCACAAGGAAATTCTCAAATCCTGGTCTGTTAGTGGCCACTGAGGGCACAGGTTGAGACCCACTGCTCTACACACAGGGTTGACATCAACCCCTGCAGTCCAGACACAGACTGTGGGTAACTGTGTCTGTGTTTCCAACCATCTCAGTGCCAAAGACCTATCCGATGCATTGGATAACACTCTGCCATTGAAAAGGTTAACTCTTTCAGTGCCAAAGCAGTATCCAACACATTGGATATCTTAGTGTCGATGAAAGGTTAACCCTTTGACCGCCCTTTCACTGCTACAGACCCATTCAATACATTGCATACCTCTTTCACAGTGTCACAGCTAACCCTTTCAGTGCTAAAATGGTATTCAATGCATTGGATACATCAGTGCCACTGATAGGGTTAACCCTTTCACTGAAACACACCTACCCAATGCACTCCATACCTCTTTGCTACTGACAGGGAAGTCAGCACATACCCTCCTCAGCACTAATTCCTACATGTAATGTATGTGTCTATTTTTTTTTCCAACATTTTACTCAGACAGACCAATCCAATGCATTCAAACTTTTGGTGGTGAAAGGGTTAATCACTTAAGTGGCAAACAGGTATCCAATGCATTGGATTGCTCAGTGCCACTGAAAGGGTCAACCATTTTACTGACACACATCTATCCAATACATTGCATACCTTACACTTTCCATAAATAAAGTTTAATTTGTAATAACTTTGAAATGATGCATCTCCCAGCAGTTGGCACACCCTCATTGTACTCAGCACGAAAAGTCCTCAGAACTGATCTTTAGGATTTTACTGTTACAGCGCAGGTGATTTCGGAGGCTCATTCATTTAATTAACTCTCCAGGGCATACATATTTAACCATTTGACTCAATGTTCTGCGTGCCAGAGTTTGCACATACCTAGCACTTAACGGATTTAACCCTTCACATATCTGATTTGCAATTAATAAACATAAATTGGACAAACATTACAATACCAAGATCCTGTATATTTTTTCTTTGTATTGATTTTCCATACCCTCTTTTATTAACTATTTCACTACTCCCATACTGAAATGGTGTAGCCTGTTTAGCAGCTGTTTAATTCAGAGGTTGGAGTCAGCATCAATTTAATCTTTCTTCACATGGCAGGAGTTTAGAATATACTACTGATACATATTTAGTTTCCCCTCTAAAAAAGTGTTGCAAGTGTTTGTTTTAAATATGTTACAATTTCTACATAAGGAAATTAGTAGATAATACTACAAATAGTAACATTTTCCAACTTCGGATTCTCTTTTAAACAAGGGACATATGAGAAAAGCATACTGCAGGGCTGCTTTGATTGCATAATTTGTAATGTGTCCCCAGTTAAAGGGGCAGTCTGCTGAATTTACCTTACAGTGGGTGAGAACTGTGTTGTACACTGACAATAAAAAGGCAAGTGTGTGGGCATGTGTTTTGAGTCATTGTACGCACACCCTTATGTGGATACAGGTACAGGTTATGAACCATTGAAGACAGAAGGCTTGGGGTGAGCCAAATGCCTGGTAGAGCAGAGGAAGAACTGCATGTAGACATATGGAGAGGTGACTTTGGGGAACCCTCTGCCCCTGGATGAATTGCAGTTTACTGAAGCATTTGAGTGTCAAAGTGTGAAATGTATTGCAAACATACATGGAATGCAAAGGGTTAAGGTTGCACTTGGGTTGGAGAGGACAAAACAGGAGGAGGGGGATCAGGTGAGCTACAGGAAGTGAAATGTGATGGCCATGCCAACATGGGACTGCATTAAAAAAAAAAAAAAAAAAAAATCTAGTAGTTTGACAACAGTTTCAATAAGTAAAAACACATCTAATACAATATATAGGTGACTTTGCAAGAGGTTTTAAAAGAACCCAAGCTGTTTTAAGGTAACAGTTTCACTACAGTACCTAAATCCAGGAAATGCATTTGCAGATTTTCTACACGATCTTAGAGACAGGTGATCTGCAGACCTCCAACTCCCATCATTCTAATCCAGGAAAGGATGATGGGATTTAAAGTCCAGTATCAAGGGAAGAGGTTATTTGTCATTTATAAAGGTTTTTTTGTTTGTTTGTTTTTTAAACACCTGATCTGAATACAAATCAAAACCAATAACGCTGCCCTTGAACAGTAGAAAATGCATGATCTCCCGTTAGTTCTCACAACAAACAATAGGCCTCAATAGCTATGAATGGTTCATATGGATCACTAGCCTTTATCAGATTGCAAACTAAAACTACAAGTAGACTAGACAGAGAGGTATATGTTCTTAAAAGGCACAGTGACTCGTTATTTTGACTTTACATATTCTGTAAGTGCATTTTATGGACAGTCAAATTGTTTGTGTGTGTTTTGTTTTTGTTTTTTTTAATTTAATTATTTTTCCATCTCTACATATATTTTAAACACACTTATGTTACTGACACTGGCCTTCCTGGACCTGTTTCCTGAGAGCTTTCTGTCATGGACTGTAAAAACAAAGTTAGTGATTTAAAACACACACACACACACACACACACACACACACACAGTATTCTAATCATTGCCTGCTTTCACAGTCCCAAACAGAAGCAGATCCAGGGAATTCCTTGACAGAGACATAAAAGTACAAAGAATGGGTGAAGATAATAATTGACAATTTTTATTGCTATTCAACTGTACATTTTATGTGCCAGCAGAATGTGTAAAGTCAAAATATTGGGTTACTATGTTAAGAAGGCGGAAAAAAGAAAAGTATACAGCCGATGAATACTTTCCTGGGTAGTAAAGCAAAGGAACACAAAGAACATAAAAGGAAGTCTATTCCCCTTTACTGTAGACCTTTTTTTCCTCCTACGCTCTTCTCTGCACCTTTTAAAAATGGAGCCTTTACAGAAGTGATGTTTCAGGTCAGGCAGTGACATTCACATACTACTACTGGACTTGAACTGTATCCCAGCTTATATAATTATTACATGTGAAGTCTTTTGATTGGATTTTGTAATGATTATTCTTGTACTATCCTGTTTCTTCCGCACTTAATAAAAACCATTTGAAACAGGAGGGGAAAAAAAAAAAAAAAAAAAAAAAAAAAAAAAAAAAGGAAGTCTATTGACATAATTTTAGATCACATACTTAACATACGCATGTGTAAACAATAACAATGTTTCATCCCTTAAATATGAGCTTAAACTTGCTTTTTAATGTGTGCAAATTGACCTGTTCAGGGAGTATTCATTTGGTGTTGTTTGTATAAAGATAAGAGTAAATTCAATTAATGGCAACTTCTCTTGCATCCACCAAGGCGATTATCCCAGCCCATTTAACGCCGAGTGCCGCAGGACTATGGCACTCAGGGCAGTTCTAGGATATCTTAGACAGAAAAATGGAAGCCATGGAAAAAGTAGGTATGTCTGTGCATATGCATGGACTAGGTCTTAGTCCTCAAAACAAAGATAACTTTTACTAAAATAAAGTAAGTGGCATTTAACCCTTTGAGTGCCACAATGTGATGGATACCCCCCTCTGGCATTCTAAGAGTTAAGTGTGCAAAACCCCAGTTCATTGAAGGGTTAGTGTTTTCAGTGCCAGTCTCCAACTCTTTGGACACTCAAAGTGCCACTTATTTCCAAGAATAACTCACTATATAAGGGAATTCAACGGGGATTGAACACAAAGCTATAACCAGCTAGTTATTGTACATCCAGCTTTTGCGGTCTACAGCTTCCATCATCCCCAACAGCTGGTGGGGGATGATGGGAGTTGTAGTCCCCAGTAGCTGGAGGTGCAACAATTGACAACCCCTGGACTAAGGGATTCCCATTCAGATCTGGGACTGCTGCCAGGTATGACACAAACATTCAAAACTGACACCATCACACATGTACATATCTTACACCGGCTTGATCTCCTGAATAGTCCGCAGTGCGCTGGAGACCTATCTAGCCCCCTACGGGTTAAGATGCGTGTTATCAAAGAGTTAAATCTAAAAACATTAAGCCTGTCTCATATGCTTTACGTAAAATGTAAATAGTGCAATAAAACATACAAATAAGTACAGTTCCACAACAGAGCCCAGTGACAAAGGGAGATATCCCAGCCCCAGCATCCCCCCGACCCGCTATCCCTACATTCCCTTAACACAAAATGTATCCCAAACACCAACTCACCTAGTTTTCAGAGGCGTATACTTTTAAGATTCGGTTTTTCGACAAATTCACCGGGTAAATATCCACAAACAGACCCAGGAGCCAAAAAGAGTAGAGAGTGGGGGGGAAAATTAACAATAAAATCAAATAAAAAAGTTTCGTCACACAACGACTGTTAACTGCTTCCTTTCCGGTACTCGGCGTCTTCACAAGTGTTGTGAGCGCGAACGCTCCTGATTGGCTGCGCGGGGACCATTTGAAACGTGCCCCCTAGTAACGATTGGTGATAGTGGGTCGTGCTGAAGGCGGGAGAACGTTAGGCCACGCCCTCACAGGAGCCTGTACCGAAGAAGGGGAGTTAAAATGGAGGCGGGAGGATGACGACGAGGCGGAGGTTGGGCTATTTGCCACTTTTAGGGCTTTATAATCAACATTCGCATTTCCAGAAGGGTTTTTTTTTATTTTTTATCCAAGATGTCTGGCAACGAAAGGGTTAAGTGTCCCATGGCAGCATATATTTATGCCCCTTACAGTAGTCTTTGATCTTGTCACAGAGCCGATCGGGTAATCTCTGGAACCTCTCTGTCACTCAGAGGGTTAACGTATTAACCTTTGAGCGTCTGAAGAGTAACTAACGTTTCGAAGCGCGTTGGATACACCATGGGATTCGATGAGTTCATCCGGTTTTGTTACTGCGACTCAGGCAGCATGTTTCACTCATACTGCGCTCTCCTGCTGGGGATCCTGACTACTTTTCATAGATTGTCTCCTACTTCTATTTTCATTTTAATGAAGTGAGGCCTGAGGGGAGCGGTGCAGTAATCAACCATGTATATTGGCCTAAGGCGGCACTTTACAGGGGGCGGTATCAGCTCCCTGGTCCCTTCAATGTAAAGCAAGTAGCAATATACATACGACATTAGGTGTGCCCTGTATTTTCCTAGCCAGTGGCGTAGCAGAGGCCTCAGCCAGATGTGGTGGGGGCAGAAATTGTGATGAGTTGCTACTTAGCTTAAAGGGATACTTATGTTTCATAATAAAAGAAGCTCCAATTAATCTTCATAGTATTTGGGCCATAGAGAGTTATTGCAATACTGTACCAGTTGTAGTTCAAGGGTAATTGAATGATAAAGTATCCCCCTCCCACCCCTTTAACTGCTATAACACTGCTCAGAGCAGCAGGGTGTGTCCTGGTAGATTGCAGAGAGGTCTCCTGGACAGAGTTGAGCACTCAAAAATGATGTAAAACTTCACCTTTAATGAGACATACTTAAAATTCAAAGTTTCAGTCCACCATTGGGACTTTCATCAGGACCGGCTCCCGATCTGCCCTAAAAACTCTCTATTGTCAAATTTGGCACTGTGATGACGTGCATCCCATTGTCATAACAACAGACGAACACCTAACGGTCATCCAATGTATCCTCAGATCACCTCTTGTAACTATACATATGTGTGTACAAAGTGTCAAACAAATAAAAACATTGTATCCAAATACACTGAGTCATTTACACATAGAATATCAGGCTGAATTGTTCATTCTGTCCGATCGGTGACAGAGTTCTCAGCTTGTAAATCCAATACATTTCACTCTTCGCCAGCTGAGTAACCCTGTCACCCCCCTGTGGTGCCTGCTTAACCAACTCAAAAGGAAAACATTTGAGCTCAGAAACTTTATGTTTAAACTGGATAAAATGCCTGGCTACGGGGAGCGTTTAAGCTGTGTATCACTCAATGTATTATTGAGACCCATGACAATGATGGATCTATGCTCTCGCGTTAGTTCTCTAAATGCTGTAGTCGTCTTCCCCACATAACATTTCAAGCAGGGACAAATGAGCAAATATATCACAAATGCCATAGTACATGTGATATTTTGCTTCACATTAATAGTGTAGTCAACTAAGGCTACTTGATAACTACTTCCAGTAATCATGTGTGCACATGTAACAGAACCCACACATGTATAGACACCTTCAAGAGTCTCACTGGACACCGGTGTATATTTACTCCTGGGGTCAGAACTGACTAACTCGTCCCTTATACTTCGACCCCTCTTATAAGAATGCATTGGCAGTTGTTGAAACAGGTGCCCCACTTCAGGATCTTTACTCAAAATATCCCAGTTGTTGACTACACTAGTTTTCACATCACCACTTATGTCGGAAAAAGTAGTAGATATAATAAATCGGTTATGATCCGCATCAGGCTTCATCTGTGGTCCCACTAGCAATGAGTTCCTATCCATCTCTGCTACAATACGGATATCTCGTGCAATATCAGACTCCTTGTAGCCCCTCTCAACAAACTTATCTCCCATTTCCTCCAATTGAGTTTTACTCTCTATTGGATCGGATACAATTCGCTTGACTCTCATCAATTGGGACCTGGGGAGACCTCTCTTAAGTGGTCTGGGGTGTTGGCTTTGAGCGCATAACAACAGTGTGTTCCTGTCTGTGGGTTTAACATATAACTATGTCGTCAGTTCGTTATTTTGCTTGCGAACTAACACATCCAAATAACAAATCTCCTTGTCACTAAAGTTCACAGTCACCCTAATGGGAGTATTCAAATTGTTCAGCTCATCTGTAAACTTTAGAAGCTGCTGTTCATCCCCAGACCAGAGCATGAACAAGTCATCGATGAACCTGACATAAAATTTTACATAATCCCAATACTTAGACCCCATAATATGCTGTCGTTCATAATCCCACATAAATGCATTAGCATATGCGGGAGCCATAGGTGACCCCATCGCTGTGCCTGTCAATTGGATGAAGATATCATCTTCAAACTTAAAGTAATTACGGGTAAATATCAAATAAATTGTCCCGACTAGGAAATTAATCTCCTCGGCTGTGTGATCACCCCCAGCCTCTAGCAGCCGCCAAGCTGCTGCTTTCCCCTCTTCATGCGGGATACTCGTGTATAGACTAGTGATGTCCATAGTCACTAATACAATCCCTTCAATGTCACACGTTACCGTATCCAGTCTATTGAGGAAATGTGTAGTGTCCTTGATAAAAGTGCTTGTCTGTTGGACATGATGCTGCAATATAATATCGATGTATTGAGCCAGTGGATATAATAAGGAACCCCTGGCCAAGACTATTGGCCTGCCTGGGGGGTTATGGGTGTTGTGCACCTTCGGTAAACAGTACAGAACAGGGATTACTGGATATCTCACCCTCATGAATGTGCCTATCTTCGGTGTAAGTAAACCATCATGAATGTCTTTGTCAATATATGCATCCACTTCTACCATGAACACATTTGTGGGATTGCTACGCAATTGCTTGTAGCTTACTTCGTCCAGAAGTTGTCTGCGCACCTCCTGTCTGTACTGTTGATAATTCTGCAACACTATACCTCCTCCCTTATCAGCCGGATGTATGATGATTTTATCATTATTCCTTAATTCCTTGATGGCCTGTCTCTCGGCTCTTGTGAGGTTCCAATATTTGGGTCCACTGCTATCAAGCCTTTCCATGACTTCCTGATGAATAATCCTATTGAAGGTTACAATGGAGGGATTATGTGAACTGGGATCAAAATGGCTCTTCACCTTAAAGGGATCTCGTATGAATTCACCCATATGTGTGGAATCTTTAAAAAAATCCAGTAAATGCAGTTTTCTTCATAACCTGTGCAATTCAATTTCAGTAGTGAACTTGTCAGGTCGTTGAGTGGGGACAAAGCTTAAGCCTTTATTCAGGACGGATATCTGGTCAGGTGTCACAGTACGGTCAGGCAGATTAAAAATTACTTCCTTTGATGGAGTACAGATGTTTTTCCTTTTTCTCTTCCCCCTCCTGGTGCATTTTCGGTGGCTCTGCTTCTGGTCACCACTCCAAAAAAACGGGATGTCTGTGTATTCTCACCTTCAGACTGTGCAACCATACTCTCCGAATCACCATCAGATCCAGAACTCAGAATATCCCTCAGAGGTTGTCACAGTCTCCTCTCCCTTCTTCTTCGAAATGTAGGTCTGCTCTGTTGTATATCAATGCGTCCAGATCTCCATCCATATACTGTACCATCCTCGTAATCCTGTGAGATCTGTCTCCGTTTCTTTCTCTTATATGCCAACAGGTCCTGTTTAAACTTATTGACCTGTGTCAGCCAACGGGTCCTGTTTAAACTTACTGACCGTTAAATGTTCGTCTGTTGTTATGACAACAGGATGCACATCATGACGGCGCCAAATTTGACAATAGAGAGTATTTAGGGCAGATCGGGGAGCCGGTCTGTAACTGTATTGTTCCTGATGAAAGTCCCAATGGTGGACTGAAACGTTGAATTTTAAGTATGTCTCATTAAAGGTGAAGTTTTATATCATTTTTGAGTGCTCAACTCTGTCCAGGAGAGGTTTCGATACGTAAGTTGAGTTTGGGAGCACCGCTTTTATTGAACTATTTTCAAGTGTGTGCGGGAGTTCATACAAACAAGATTGCAGAGAGGGATAATCATCGATTAAGATAAGGGAAAACGCTGAAAAACCTGTTAAGGGGGCAGGGTTTTAATTGTTCTCACAGTAAGAAGATTGTTCCTTGATGTGAGCGGTCTGGTCTATGGACTAGATTCCACATCTGAGGAGAGGGGATTTACACAAGGTAAAAGGGGTGGGAGGGGGAAACTTTATCATTCAATTACTCTTGAACTACAACTCTGACAGTATTGAAATAACACTCTCTATGGCTCAAGTACTATGAAGATTAATTGGAGCTGCTGTTTTTGTGAAACATTACTACCCCTTTAAGATAAGACTAGCTAAGGTTATATGCCTAATGTGTTTATATTACAACAACAGGAAGGCAGAGAGGCGACCAGCCTCCCAGAGAAAGTTATCTACAGAAGTATAGAGCAGCACGATTAAAGGTCTGCATTTTGGTGAAGAGGCACTGAATTGGTAGCCAGTTAACAAAATAATGAAAATACTCAATGAATATCTAGTCACAGGAAGGGGTGGGGTTTACAGAGGAAGGGGTGGATACTGGACAAGAAGGGGTGGAGCAAATTAATAATAGGGGGTTGCGTGAGTTTAGTCAGGCCTAGGGCAGTACAAAACCTAAATACAGCACTGGCAGTAATACTATTCTATCATACAGTAACAATGAAACAGTGTATCACTGTTTCCCCCACATGGCTAATTGTCATACACTGATAAACTAACTTTTCATAAACTACACTTTCAAATAAAGATGATTTTGAAAATCCTTGCAAAATCACCCTATCAATGGAAAGTGTAAGTTCCAGTTTAAAGGTCTGACTTGAGAAACATGTTCAGGAACACACTAGGCACTATATTTCACGGTCAGGAACTGTTGTAGTCCAGACACTGTGCTTTCCATCTGGTGCACCAGGCAGTCATTATTTCATTGCTATATTTTAGGCATTTTGAGCAAGGCATCAGCAGGTAGCTATTTGTTAGTACTGGTGTTTCCCACAACTTACTGTAGAGAAGTGTAACAGTGTAAACAAATAGAGTCCCAGGTGTTGCCTTTCTCATAATGACCAAAATATAGTAATCCAATACTGACTGACTGTGCCCCAGACTGACACCACAATATGCAGGAACCCATCCATGTGGGCTAGGCTGGCACACAGAGAAATACGTTAGAGATCTCTCTATTGTTTGGGGGGGTTGAAATCCCTGTTTATATCAATGGGAAGTTTGATATACCACCAGTGGAGTAGATGGTTTGCTCCATAATTGCTCATCTTTTCTGTTGTAAACAAGGCCCAAAGTTCAGTGTGAGATTTGCACTCGTACTACAAAAAGAGTGTGTACAGTATGGCTTTTTGTTGTATGCAGGGGCGTCCAAAGGCTATTCCTTAGGCTTCATGTATAGTGATGAGCGAGCATGCTCGGCCGAAGCTCGGTTCGGCTCGAGCATCGCTCTGCTCGGCACATGGCGGTACTCGTACGAGTACCGCATGTGCTCGCCCGCCATGTTCGGGTCTCCTCCCCGCACGTTTCGCGGCTGCTGCGCAGCCAATAAACGTGCAGGGAGGCTCTGACATCAGTGTAATGCCAGCAGCCATGTTGGCTGCTGGCATTACACTGATTGGCTGGCCAGAACCCGTGATCGGGTGCTGTATAGCACCTGACCAGCGAGTTCGGCTCAGTCTTAGCCAGGGAGAGATGAGGATAGGAAGGGAAAGTCAGTGTAGGGAGAAGAAAAGCGATTTTGAAAAAAAAAAAGACCCAAAAGTCCTTTTTAGGACTACTGTGTGTGGGGGCAGCAGTTTATTTTGTTTGGGGGGGCAGAGATTTAAAAAAAAAAAAGTCACATATTCCGTTCACTGTGCCTAGCCGCAGATTAGCAGCACATTCTGTTTAGTGTGCAAAGTTGCAGATTAGCAGCACATTCTGGTTAGTGTGCAAAGTTGCAGATTAGCAGCACATTCTTTTTAGTGTGCAAAGTTTCAGATTAGCAGCACATTCTGTTTAGTGTGCAAAGTTGCAGATTAGCAGCACATTCTGTTCAGTGTGCAAAGTTGCAGATTAGCAGCACATTCTGTTTAGTGTGCAAAGTTTCAGATTAGCAGAACATTCTGTTTAGTGTGCAAAGTGTAAAATATCAAAGTCACATATTCCATTCACTGTGCCGAGCCGCAGATAAGCAGCACATTCTGTTTAGTGTGCAAAGTTTCAGATTAGCAGAACATTCTGTTTAGTGTGCAAAGTGTAAAATATCAAAGTCACATATTCCATTCACTGTGTCTAACCGCAGATAAGAAGCACATTCTGTTTAGTGTGCAAAGTTGCATATTAGGAGAACATTCTGTTTACTGTGCAAAGTGTAAAATATCAAAGTCACATATTCCATTCACTGTGCCGAGCCGCAGATAAGCAGCACATTCTGTTTAGTGTGCAAAGTTTCAGATTAGCAGCACATTCTGTTTAGTGTGCAAAGTTGCAGATTAGCAGCACATTCTGTTCAGTGTGCAAAGTTGCAGATTAGCAGCACATTCTGTTTAGTGTGCAAAGTTTCAGATTAGCAGAACATTCTGTTTAGTGTGCAAAGTGTAAAATATCAAAGTCACATATTCCATTCACTGTGCCGAGCCGCAGATAAGCAGCACATTCTGTTTAGTGTGCAAAGTTTCAGATTAGCAGAACATTCTGTTTAGTGTGCAAAGTGTAAAATATCAAAGTCACATATTCCATTCACTGTGTCTAACCGCAGATAAGAAGCACATTCTGTTTAGTGTGCAAAGTTTCAGATTAGCAGAACATTCTGTTTAGTGTGCAAAGTGTAAAATATCAAAGTCACATATTCCATTCACTGTGTCTAACCGCAGATAAGAAGCACATTCTGTTTAGTGTGCAAAGTTTCAGATTAGCAGAACATTCTGTTTAGTGTGCAAAGTGTAAAATATCAAAGTCACATATTCCATTCACTGTGTCTAACCGCAGATAAGAAGCACATTCTGTTTAGTGTGCAAAGTTGCATATTAGGAGAACATTCTGTTTACTGTGCAAAGTGTAAAATATCAAAGTCACATATTCCATTCACCGTGCCTAGCCGCAGATAAGAAGCACATTCTGTTTAGTGTGCAAAGTTTCAGATTAGCAGAACATTCTGTTTACTGTGCAAAGTGTAAAATATCAAAGTCACATATTCCATTCACTGTGCCTAGCCGCAGATAAGCAGCACATTCTGTTTAGTGTGCAAAGTTGCAGATTAGCAGAACATTCTGTTTAGTGTGCAAAGTGTAAAATATCAAAGTCACATATTCCATTCACTGTGTCTAACCGCAGATAAGAAGCACATTCTGTTTAGTGTGCAAAGTTGCATATTAGGAGAACATTCTGTTTACTGTGCAAAGTGTAAAATATCAAAGTCACATATTCCATTCACTGTGCCGAGCCGCAGATAAGCAGCACATTCTGTTTAGTGTGCAAAGTTGCATATTAGGAGAACATTCTGTTTACTGTGCAAAGTGTAAAATATCAAAGTCACATATTGCATTCACTGTGTCTAACCGCAGATAAGAAGCACATTCTGTTTAGTGTGCAAAGTTGCATATTAGGAGAACATTCTGTTTACTGTGCAAAGTGTAAAATATCAAAGTCACATATTCCATTCACTGTGCCGAGCCGCAGATAAGCAGCACATTCTGTTTAGTGTGCAAAGTTGCATATTAGGAGAACATTCTGTTTACTGTGCAAAGTGTAAAATATCAAAGTCACATATTCCATTCACTGTGTCTAACCGCAGATAAGAAGCACATTCTGTTTAGTGTGCAAAGTTGCATATTAGGAGAACATTCTGTTTACTGTGCAAAGTGTAAAATATCAAAGTCACATATTCCATTCACTGTGCCGAGCCGCAGATAAGCAGCACATTCTGTTTAGTGTGCAAAGTTGCATATTAGGAGAACATTCTGTTTACTGTGCAAAGTGTAAAATATCAAAGTCACATATTCCATTCACTGTGTCTAACCGCAGATAAGAAGCACATTCTGTTTAGTGTGCAAAGTTGCATATTAGGAGAACATTCTGTTTACTGTGCAAAGTGTAAAATATCAAAGTCACATATTCCATTCACTGTGCCGAGCCACAGATAAGCAGCACATTCTGTTTAGTGTGCAAAGTTGCATATTAGGAGAACATTCTGTTTACTGTGCAAAGTGTAAAATATCAAAGTCACATATTCCATTCACTGTGCCTAACCGCAGATAAGAAGCACATTCTGTTTAGTGTGCAAAGTTGCAGATTTGCAGCACATATTCCGTGTAATATGAAGAAGGCGGGTAAAAAGGGACGGGGAAGTGGACGTGATCCTGATAGTTCAGGGCGCGGGTCAGGACGCGTAGAAACTGTGCCTGGTGCCAGAGCACAAGAAAGAAAGACATCCACCATACCTAGCTTCATGTCTCAGTTTACAGGGCGTCGCAGGACATCACTCTCGAGGTCAGACCACTGCGAACAGGTGGTCGGTTGGATTTCAGCTGATACTGCTTCCAGTCGGTTAAGCACCACCCTGTCTTCCACCAAGTCCACTCTCAGTAGCCAAGAGTCTGGTCAACATAATCCTCACCCTGATCATCCTTCCTCCCACCATAGAGGGTCTGGTCAAAGAAGTGATCCCACACTGGGATATAGTGAGGAGCTCGTCTCATCACCAATCCTTAATTTGAACCTCTCTCCAAGCACGCTTGCAGAGGAACATGACATCTTGTGCCCTGATTCACAACCTCTAGAGGGTACCCAATCACAAGAAGATGACAGAGGGGAACGGCATTTAAGGTCAAAGGAAGTGGATGATGATGAAGATGAGACACAGTTGCCATTAAATCAACCACTATTACTGTCTCAAGACCTTGATGAGGAGGATGATATACAGTTGTCAATGACTGAGTATGTGGTGGGATCAAGACATGAGGAGGATGATCAGAGTGAGGAAGTGGAGGAGGACTTGGTGGACGATGAGGTGACTGACCCCACCTGGGAAGGTGGAGAGCCGAGCGATGACAGCAGTCCTGAGGGTGAGCCATCTGCAGCACCGCAACAGGCTGGAAGAGGCAGTGGTGTGGCTACAGAAAGAAGGCGGACCGCACCAAACCGGCCCACAAATGTTCCACGGAGCACCCCCTTGCATAAATCTCCCTTGCCACGGGGTAGGTGTTCCGCAGTATGGCGTTTTTTTAAGGAAAGTGCGGACGACAAAAGAATTGTAGTTTGCACCCTGTGCCACACCAGAATGAGCCGAGGCATGAACACTAGAAACCTCACCACCACCAGCATGATCCGACACATGGCATCCAAGCACCGTAATAAGTGGGAGGAACGCCCGGATCGCCAATCTGTGTCTGCAGGCCACACCACTGCCTCCTCTTCCCCTGTTTTCGGTGCCGGCCAATCGCCTGTCGAAGGCGCAGGCCCGCATACCTCCCGCCCTGCACCTGTACCATCTGAAGCACCATCAGCGACCACATCCACTTCCCTGTCCCAGCGCAGCGTCCAAATGTCGTTACCCCAGGCATTTGAGCGCAAGCGAAAATACCCAGCCACCCACCCACAGGCCATAGCACTAACCTCACACCTTTCCAAATTACTGGCCATCGAAATGCTGCCATTTAGGCTTGTGGAGACTGAGTCCTTCCGCAGCCTGATGGCAGCAGCTGTCCCTCGGTACGCAGTCCCCAGCCGCCACTACTTTTCCCGGTGTGCCGTCCCCGCCTTACTCCACCATGTGTCCCGTAACATCACCCGTGCCCTGACCAACGCAGTTACTGGGAAGGTCCACTTAACGACTGACACATGGACAAGTGCTTGTGGCCAGGGACGCTACATTTCCCTGACGGCACACTGGGTGAATGTCGTGGAGGCTGGGAGCGACTCGGACCCTGGGATGGCACGGGTGCTACCCACGCCGAGGATTGCGGGCCCTACCTCCATCAGGGTTTCCGCCAGCACCTACGTTATTGGCTCCTCCTCCTCCGTTTCCACCTCCGAATTCTCTGCGCGCAGCGCCACTCACCCATCAGCCGGTAGCTGGAAGCAGTGTAGCACTGCAGTGGGGAAGCGTCAACAGGCCGTGCTGAAGCTGATCTGCCTTGGGGACAAACAGCACACGGCCTCAGAGCTGTTGCAGGGGATTAGTCACCAGACCGAGCAGTGGCTCTCGCCACTCAACCTGCAACCAGGCATGGTTGTGTGTGATAATGGGCGTAACTTGGTGGCGGCTTTGGAGCTCGGCAAGCTCACACACGTACCATGCCTAGCGCATGTATTTAATTTAGTGGTTCAGCGATTTCTAAAAACCTACCCCAATTTGCATGATCTCTTGATCAAGGTGCGCCGCGTGTGTGCACATTTCCGTAAGTCATCTACAGCTTCAGCCGGCCTGTTGAAGCTGCAGCAGCGCTTACAATTGCCAGCTCACCGGCTGCTGTGTGACGTGAGCACGCGCTGGAACTCCACCTTCCACATGTTGGCCCGGCTTTGTGAGCAGCAGAGGGCAGAAGTGGAGTACCAGCTGTTACACGGTCGTCGCCTCTCCGTTCAACTTCCTCTAATCAGAAGTGAGGAGTGGGAATGGATGTCAGACCTCTGTGAGGTTTTACGCAATTTTGAGGAATCGACACAGATGGTGAGCGGCGATAACGCTATTATCAGTGTAACCATCCCACTTCTGTGTCTACTGAAACGCTCGCTGCTCACAATTAAAACCGACGCTTTGCATGTGGAAGAGGTGGAAATGGGGGAGGAAGAGCTTACACAAGGTGATAGCCAGAGCACCCTCACTTCGTCTTCTCAGCGACAATTGGAGGAGGCGGAGGAGGAGGAGGAGGAAGACACGGTTGCCTCCGCTACAGAGGGTAGCCATGGAACTTTAGTTCCATCTCTTCAGCGTGGGTGGGCAGAAGAGGATGAGGAGATTGAGAGTCATCCTCCTGGTGAGGACAGCGATATCTTGCCTGTTGGTACTCTGGCACACATGGCTGACTTTATGTTAGGCTGCCTTTCCCGTGACCCACGCGTTACACGCATTTTAGACAACACGGATTACTGGGTGTTCACCCTTCTGGACCCCCGCTACAAAGAGAATTTCTCATCTCTCATTCCTCCGGTGGAGAGGACAAGCAAAATGGTTCAATACCAGAAGGTTCTTGTTGAAAAATTGCTCCAAAATTTTCCATCTGACAACGCTGGCGGCAGAGTACGTGCTAACTTGGCCAACCGAGAAGGGGAGAAAAGGGGAGCACACAGCAGTTCCGACAAAGGCAGGGCAACACTCTCCAAGGCGTGGGACACCTTCATGACACCCCGCCAGCACCCTCACCCTGATGCGCAGCCTAGTGTCACAAGGAGGGAAAAGTTTTGGAAGATGGTGAAGGAGTACGTAGCAGACCGTGTCAGCGTCCTCAATGATCCCTCTGTGCCTTACAACTACTGGGTGTCCAAGCTGGACACGTGGTATGAACTGGCACTCTACGCCTTGGAGGTGCTGGCCTGCCCTGCCGCCAGCGTTCTGTCTGAGCGGGTATTTAGTGCTGCTGGTGGCATCATAACAGATAAGCGTATCCGCCTTTCCACCGAAAATGCTGATAGGTTGACACTTATAAAAATGAACAAGGCCTGGATTTCCCCTGACTTCTCCACTCCACTGGAGGAAAGCCCCGGGGGAACATAAAGTCACTTTATATATGTTATTTACAATGATGGGAATACTCTGTATTCCCATTCACCCCTTCCACCCAAAAAACGGGTATATGGTTGACTCTCTTCCATATGCCTAGTGATATAATTTTTATATAGGGCCAGCTCACCAGCGGGCCCAGTGATATAATTTTTATATAGGGCCAGCTCACCAGCGGGCCCTGTGATATAATTTTTATATAGGGCCAGCTCACCAGCGGGCGCAGTTTGACAATTTTTGTATAGGTCAGCTCACCAGCGGGCCTTCTCATATAATGTTTTATTGGGTCAGCTCTCTAGCGGGCCCTCTCATATAATGTTTTATAGCGTCAGCTCACTAGCGGGCCTTCGCATATAATGTTTAGGATGGTCAGCTCCGCAGCAGACCCTCACCCATAATGTTTTAGATGGTCGGCTCAGCGCACGTTTCCCTCTTAATCATGGCCCCAGTTCAGAAAAATCGAGGAAATTTTTGGGAGAATTTGCCTTTGCACACGTTTCCCTCTTAATCATGGCCTCAGTTCAGAAAAATCAAGGAAATTTTTGGGAGAATTTGCCTCTGCGCACGTTTCCCTCTTAATAATGGCCTCAGTTCAGAAAAATCGAGGAAATTTTTGGGAGAATTTGCCTCTGCGCACGTTTCCCTCTTAATCATGGCCTCAGTTCAGAAAAATCGAGGAAATTTTGGGGAGAATTTGCCTCTGCGCACGTTTCCCTCTTAATCATGGCCCCAGTTCCGAAAAATCGATTAAATTTTTTGCAGAATTTGCAGATGATATACAAGTAAATATACAGCAAATACTGTTTGGTAACAATTTTTCGCCTAAAGTCGTTTTTATCTTCCTTTTTGTGTGTTTTACGGTCAGTCTGTAAAAATGGCGTACTACGGGCGAAACATCGTTCCCAGCAGCGACGTTGGAGTCCAAGATGCATCCAGACATCCTCCCTATGCTGTCCCTGAACCATTTCTGTGGTGTTTCCATCATTTTCTGCCCTTTTCCTATGGACCAGGCACCCTCCCCTCATCAGAGCAGGGGGTGCCTGGTGTAATGCTCGAGTCCTCCCATTGACTTCAATGGGGCTCGGGTGCTCGGCCGAGCACTCGAGCCTCCGGGGGCGCTCGGTCAGAGCACCCAAACACCCGAGCATTGGGGTGCTCGATCATCACTATTCATGTATAAAGAAAAAGGCAAGGAAGCGCCAATAGTGTGTTATCCAATATAACAATGTGATTTAGATTAGCAATTCATCATATGCACTCACATTTAAAGGGATAGTGATACTTAGACTTAGACTTAGACTGGGATGCATTTCGCAGTTATACACTGCTTTCTCAACCTTCAATGCCTCTGTATACAGATTAAAGATATAGATTTTTGGGCACATTCCGTAGGCTGCGGCTACTTTGCAAACCTACCAGGGTCACAGACAGGCTTGCCGCAAGTCTACACTCCAGTTTCCTCAGTAAAGTTTAATACTCCTCTACCAGATGATTCACGGTAAGAGCAGTTAATTGGGTTGACAGGACATCTGCCACACATATCAAACAAGCAGGAAAAAACAGAGAATTAAGAGCTCATGTCATCAATAGATCATTACTTTAAAAATAAGATTTTATATCTGCAATTCTCTCAAATTTTCTCCATCCGCTATCCTCTGGACTTCACCCTTTTTTTCCTTTCCATTCTCTTCCTGTTGCGTTTCTCTTTTCCAGCCTGTGCTTCATTATCTCAGTTTTGCCCCTTTCTCTTCCTCTCACCTCCCATTTGCCAGTTCTGCTTCTTCCTTTACTTTTTGTCCTCTGACTTTCATTCGCCTTTCATCCTCATTACATTCATCATTTCTCTTCTACATCCCTCTCTTCACCACTTTATGTATTTTTACACTGCTTCCTGATGCTATTTGGCCACTAGATTTTCGTATGCTTTGAGAGGGCCTTTGTAACCCATTTTCTTGATGGGTCCTATCTAAACATCTTTTATTTTCCTTATACTTTTTATTGAACAATTTTTATCTAATAACGCAAAAACAAGCCAAAACATGAGACAAGGACCAGGGCCGGTGCAAGGATTTTTGTCTACACAGACGAAGGTGCATTTTGATGCCCCCCCTCCGACCCGGCCACAAACCCCTGCCCCCGCCCACATTGTCCACCTCCACACTGCCCACCTCCACGCTCTTTCCACACTGTAATGGGATGAAATAAATTTAAAGGGATAGCATTGTAAAAAATTTTACAAAAATGAATCTTGTAGCATTTGAAAAATTAAACTAAATGACCCAATTCCCATCTCTCAAACCTTTATGTTTTTAGAGATATTCAGCACTAAAGTTCCCCCTTCCCTTCCCTGACGTCAACGCTCTAGCTGACTGCAGGGGAATCCGGTCCCGGGACCGGCGGAGGCTCTTCAGCAGAGCCAAGATCGCGAGATAGAAAATTAAATAACTACTTCATTGGAACGGTCTACAAAATGTGCTTGGTTATTTTTCTCTCGGCTCTGCTGTAGAGCCTCCACCGGTCCTGGGACCAGATTCCCCTGCAGTCAGCTAGAGCACTGACGTCAGGGATAGGGGAGGGAGGGGGGAACTTTAGTGCCGAATATCTCTCAAACCATAAAGGTCTGAGAGATGGGACTGGGGTCATTTAGTTAAATTTTTTACATGCTACAAGATTCACTTTTGTAAAAATTTTACAATAATATCACTTTAAGCCTTCATGAATAGAAGAAACATGAGCTTATCACTCATTACAAAAGCAAAAACAAAATGCTAAATGTATCAAATGGTGTCTAAGAAACTACAAACATTAAAAAGGCAAGTTCAGGATTAGATGTTAGAGATCAAATAAACTTTTTTCCCTCAGAAGCTAGCTGGAAGTATATGATATATAAGATTATGAAACTGCATTTCATTTAAGTGTGTGTTTGTTTAAGACTCAAAATAGAAAACAGAATTAGTAAAAAAACCAAACAAACTGCCAATGCAGATCAAGAATATCTGCATTAGTATTCACATGTTTTGAATGGGAAGTTAGAGAATGTATAATTGCTTCCCAAGATAACTTTAGGTTGGTTTGCTCCACATTTGTCACTGTGCAGATGGCCCGTGGTGATGTTTAACCCTTTTGCTACTTGAAATGCGCTACGTGTACACAGTACCTGTGACAGGAAAGTGGCAGCCAAAGTAAAATGAGGGCTTATAACAAACAGAAATTAAGTAAAAGTTAGGGAACATATAGCGATGGTTGAACAGCTATGCCAGCCTGATGGCTCCCCCGCCATCCCCTCCCCATACCCGGATGCATACAAATACCAGCTTTTCAATTGCCGGTAAAACAGTGCAGCAGAAGCGTCCAATGTGTGTCTCTCAAATCAAATTAACGCTGGACGCACACAAATAATACTGGCCTTTCAAGCTCCCCATTTCGGCGCCCCTCCGCTGTGGTGCCCTAAGGTGGCTGCCTAAGCTGCCTTATGCTAGCACCGGCCCTGACAAGGACATGTCATTGTACAGAAATTAAAGTCATGAAGGAGCAGCCCAGCACCAGTGTGCTAGGTATAATAAAACAAAATCTATTCCAGCAACAGAAGAAGACGTCAAACACAGACAGCATCAGTTAAATTGCAGGAAGAGACTGGAAGAGGTACCGTAAAATCTTGGGTATAATACGCATAATTTTACCCCACTTCACCTTATGTGAAGTGGGGGGGGGGTGTATTATACACAAGAGGTTTTTTTACTAAATTTTTTTATGGCTGTCAGTATCGTCCCTTCCTCCCCCGGTGCTATCCGCTTTCCAAATAAAGCTTACTATGTTCCGCTGAGCTCCCCGTTGCAGCCAAAAGAAGAGAAGGCAATCTCTATCTGTGTAAATCTTCCAAGTGGGCAGCATGCTTGCATTTGCCGCCCGCTTCCTTCAATGGGCTTGCAGGACCTTCCTCCTCCAGCCAATGGTAATGCCCTGTGTATTAGGGCATTACCATTGGCTGGAGGTTGAAGGTCCTGCAAGCCCATTGAAGGAAGCGGGCAGCAAATGCAAGCATACCGCCCACTTGGAAGATTTACAACAACAGAGATTGCCTTCTCTTCTTTTGGCTGCAACGGGGAGCTCAGTGGAACATAGTAAGCTTTATTTGGAAAGTAAATTGTGCCGGGAGAGGGAGGGACGATACTGACAGCCATACATTTTTTTTTTCGTAAGGAGGAAAACAAGGGTGCGTATTATACATAGGCACTCTTGTTTTCCCCTAAATCTTGGGTATAATATACACCTGCGTATTATACACAGGTGCGTATTATACCTGAGATTTTACGGTATATATGAAGAATTAACAGAATGAAGGATATGTAGGTTGCTATGACCACCAGAGCTCTCAGCAAAACCACCTTTTACTGATTATGTCCTGATCAAGAGATACAACAAACAAAACAGGCATAAACATGAAATCATAAAATAGGTGCATGCCCCAGGGGAGCCCATACCCCCCCACACCCCAAAGTTAGAGAAAGGATAAACCTGAAGTGAAACATCAGTCACTCCCAAATCATTCCCATCAAGATGTGAATGAGGGAATGAGTGATCACCCTCCTCCCCATCAGCCTCCAACAAGGCCTCCAGGACAGTATCTGACAACAATATCTCCCCCAGCCATGAAGTATAATTAAAGCAGAGGTAAAAAAAAAACCCTGTCGGGAGACAGGTAGGGAAGGAATAAAGGGTTCCCAGTGGGTGATGAAACAGGTGGCCAGCATCTCCTTATCTGAAAGGGCAAGTATCCAGTGTAGTCTAGGAAAGTGAAATAGTTTAAGTCTCCATTGTCAGAGCAGGGCAGGTCAGGGAGATAGCCAGAGTGAGAGAATGCATTTTCTAAACATCTTGTAGCGGGAGCTTTTTACTGGCTGAGGAGGCTTATACCACAGGTGTTTTATGTCCCTGACAGTGAGGTAATTGCATTTATGAATCCAGTTAGCTTTATGTCTTTAACAGAGGTATTACGATATTTATACAATGTCACAAGTCTCCCTGAAGTACTAAAAGATCTGTATGCTATTGACGCAGGTTTTTCTACATTGTTTCAGTGTGTATTTAACATTGTTTTTTTTTGTTTGTTTTTTTTTACAGTGGTGCATTCCGCCTGCTTCTGAAGCCCCACGCAGAATGCTTTCTGAAAAAAAGGTGAGACAGCTCTTTGTGAAGGACATAAAAGTATAGGTAAAGGCGACAAAAATAATTAAAAGTATAGGAAACTTGGCTTTACATATTATGCAGTATCTGAATTCCAGTTGATTTAAAAGAAAATGAAATAGATTGATTTAACTTTAAATATTAAATACTTACAGTTATCACATATAAAACATTATTATTCATATGTTACATCTCTAACTATAACCCTAAACTTGCTTTTTAACACCTGTGTAAATTGTCTATCTCAGAGATAATGTATTTGATGTTGTTTGTGCTTTTTTTTTTAGTTAAGCCCTAAATTCAGTTAATTCATTGTGATTAGTGCCCACTGCCCTTGTAAACAGGCTGTAATCATATCTCAGGCCATTCACAGATAATCCTGCACAGCCAATGGGGCCTCAGGCCCCTTGAAAAGGAAGGAATGGCTGCTCCATCCAAGCATATGAAAGACTAGATATTAGGCCTCAGTAAACAAACTGAAATGTTTTAGAGATACTAGCATGAATCATAGGGTATTTAAGTAAACACATCCTCAGTTCATTTTTTGGTGTTTGTTTTCCCTTAACCAAGTTAAGGATGAGGTTGTCCATGTCCCCAGCAGCTTCCATAAAACTGCTAGGGATGTGAACAGTCACATCCTCTGTGATCTAGGGTAAAGTAGGTAACTCCTGGGGGACTGAGGCATCCCTTTTACTAGTCTTCAGTCCTTGATAGTCCTTCACAGCTGGTTGGAGTCACATTGAATAATGACATCATAATGCACAATCATGGAGGAGTAAAGGGAGGGGAGGTTCTATAATAGCCTATATCTAAACCCCCTATTTACTAGGGAATGCCACTGTGTGACACTGTATATGCAAAAAGGAATAAAAATTGAAGTGAGGCAGGCTGGAAATCTAAAAGACTCATAAAAAGCTCCTATCCCATCTTCTCTTTCTCTGAAAATATATGGGTGCCTTTTTATTCAAAGATACTCTTTAACCCTTTGAGTGACAGAGAGGTGAGAAGAGCATCACTTCACAATGCATTGCATTGTTTATCCCTCTGGTGCTTAAAAAGGTGTGCAAGTTAAGTGCTGGAGATGGCTGCACACTCCAATGGCTCAAGGCCTGCACTTATTTTCAGCTGGGTGCAGAAACTCCAGTGGTCTCCTGGATGACCACCCGCAAACCTATATGTATAAGGGAGAACTCACTCACAGCAAAGTGCAATGAAATAACAGCTATTGCTGAATCTTTATTCATGAGAAGAACACATGCAAAGTTCCAGGTGGCTCAATGCCACCCTTCTTCAGCCTGTGCTTGTTCTCCCTTATTTATGTGCAAGTTACGTGATCTAGTGGTCTCCAGGCTTGTTTATAATACCTTAAAATGGGAGGGGTTTAAAATGCCCTGATCTTACACACACATGCGTAGACACACCCACACGCGCAAGGTGATCAGGTGTACCCACATCTTAAAGAATGAAGACCCTTGCATTAAAGAAAAGAACAAATGAAAATTAAAAAAAGTGTGGTAGACATGGTTTTGTGCTTCTTGGACCCCCCCTACAGTATTTAATTTCATACTAATGGGGTAGCATTTTTCTCTGTCTGGCAGTACATACTGAGCACAGCAGGAAATCCCATGGTTTTCAAAGATGTAGATATCCTCTGTAACACATTTTGGAAACATCTGTGCACAGTAACCTAGTAAAGCAAGCTACCCACCATATGATGTAGTGCATTTTCTTCTTTGCTGCAAAGTGATATGCCTTGTCTACCTTTTCTTCAGATCTGTAGTCGTTAAAACCATTTTAGGACAGGCAAATCATATCTGACGAATGTAAGAAAAACAAGGGTAGTTTTATACTTCATCCACCCCATATGGTATGTCTGCTCTTACAAATGAGGTTTTATTTCTCTATCAAGAAGAGTTGCTAATGAATACAGGATGAAATTCCATAGCTTTTACATATATCAGTACCTGTGAAGGGGTAGAAATGAGAAAAATGCTTAATTTTCCCTTTAACACCATCTACTGGAAACATTTGAGGGCATCAGGCTAGGGTTAGAAAGACATGTGGCCCCCATATTTGGTGCAAGAAGCCGTCTTCTTTCCAAAATAGAATGTATGCCTTTTTCTACCTTTTCTTATTTCTGTTCTTGTTATAAACATTTAAGCGCAGGTGTATTATATAACAAATGGACAGATTGTGGTCTGTGCAGTCTTGTGGTCCTGGAACCCCCATAGTATGTCAGCTCATACCAGTATTTAAGTTATTATGGGACAAAGAGTGAGAATCTAATGCCACGGCACCAGCACAGTGCTCACTGGTTAGATTATCACTCTGTGTCCCCAATAACTACAAAGAAAACTAAGTTAAACAGGCACCAGATTGTGCCAAGAGTTATCCAGGGAGAATAATGAAAGGATTTGAGGAAGATTGGAACAGTGTTAACAGTGGAGTATGAACACCTATATTAACAGTACCAGGCAGGAGATGGCAGACAGTCCAAGAACTGGGAGGCAAACATGCAGTTGTAAATTTGTGGTCTGGAGAATGTAATTTACCTTGTATGGAAAGCAGTCTATAGATAAATACTGCTTTTAGATTTTTTTTTTTTGTTTCTTTCATTTATTTTTTTTTTTTTTGCTTTCCTTTGTTTTAGATTGACTAGGCATTTAGATTTTACATATTATGTAAGTGCTGAATATGCAAATTCAGAATCAAGTGTTTCCATTTAAAATAGGAAATAAATTATTTCATTTTGTATTTGAATATTTTGTTGGGATTTTTATCAACATTGATCAAATATTTAGATCCAGATTCACCAAGTGCCGATAAGAGCAATGTGTCAGATACACTGCTGTCATTGACAGATAATATTGGGTATTTTTCAGTAAATGTGTATGTGAAGCAGAAAAATTAAATTAAAATATGGTGGAAATGCATCCCTCCATACGATGCACACACACATACATAAAGGATGTATGTGTGTGTGTGTCTCCCAATAGCTTTATGTAGGATCTGCCAGCCAAAAGCTGATGAATGTGAATGGAGGATTTATCGGGCACTTGTTCACTCAGGAATTAACTATCCAGCCACTGAAGAATAGGTGAAACACTAATATGTAAAAAAAAATCAAAGGATTTGCTTGAGTATTCATACATTGGTCACTTGATAAATACCACCCTTAGACTTAATGGGAAAGCTTCATAATATTCGTAATTGTCATATTTTTTATATAGGTTGAGTATCCGAAATGCTTCAAAATCCGAAACTTTTTGAGCGCCGACATGAGAAAGTGACACCTATTGCTTTCTGATGATTCAGAGGTGAGAGGCTCTGAGGACTAACAAAGGCAATGATGTCTGTTCCACAGTTAGTTACTACTTAACAGCATCAAGTTTTAGCTTTCTAGTGCCGTTACAGAAGAGAAATTTCCACATACATAGTAGACTAATCCTGCCCAAAACGGCGGTCCAGGTCCAAAATGATGGGCACGCTCCCTCTGTGTGGGAAATACCAGCTAACCCCAGACATACATTTTGTCCTTGTTTGAGCCTCTTCATTGAGGTGCAGCTGCAGGGTCGGCCCTTACATGGGTCCCAGCGGGTCCATGGACCCGGGCGTCTCCCCACTGCCTGCACTGATGACAGATGGGATGCGGAAACGCTGTGTAAAGCATGCCGGGGTTTTCTTAATCTGTTTGGAGGCCAGTGCAAGTTTAAAACTGGCTCCCTGATTGACTAAGATAATCCCAGCATGCACCACGCAGCGTCTCCGCACGTGACACTGTCCCGGCTGTCATCAGTGCGGAGCAGTGGGGAGACTGAGTAAAAAGCAAACGGAAGAGCCAGAAGGAGAAGAGAGAGAGCGAAGGAGAAGAGAAACAGGCAAGGGGTGAAAAGACAGGGAAAAAGTGGTACAAGAGGTGAAAAGAGGGTGAAAAAAGGCACAAGGGGTGAAAAGAGGGGGGCATAAGGGGTGAAAAGAGTGGAAAAAGAGACACAAGGGGTAGAAAAAGGTAAGGGGGGGAAGAGGTACAAGGCGTCTAAAAAAACAAAATACTTTACAGTTCTGTGTGGTTTTAGGGGCAGGAGAGGGGTTAATATAATTAAGGATGTGGCATGTTTTGGTGGGTGTGGTTTTGGTGTGAGGAGGTTGGGGGGGGGCAGCATTTCATCCTTGGACCCAGGCAGCACAACATCTTTGGCCGGCCCTGTGCAGCTGATTTCCCTAGGCACTGTGAGCAAGGGGTCCACCTGTGCATTACCCTTAACTGCTGTGGAGACACCCAATGAGTTTCCAAAATAACAAGCAAAGGATGTGAGAGGCTCTGAGGACAAACAAAGGCAATGTTGCCTGTTCCACGGCTAGTTACAACTCAAGAGCATCACATGACATCACTACTGCCATTACAGAGGAGACTAGCCACAGGACAGGCAACTTTGCATTTGTTCATGCTCAGAGCCTCTCACATCTTGTGGCTTCTATCTACATTAGCCAGATAATGTGGATGTTATTCATGTATGTCTGGAGTTTTTTTTACATGCTGTAACTGTGTATTTCAAGTTGGCAGTGGATCGAACTTTGGGCTGGAGGAGATAAGGGGGGGTGACGCACTATGTTGAGAGATATTAGTGCATAGGCACCATAGAATTACATAGGAATTGGAGATGTGATATCACTGGAAAAGTTGGTATATGACTTAAGCACTTGTTCACTCTTTTTCGGACACATGTTTTAGGGGCCTCTGCACGATACTTGGCTGAGCCCTACCTCCTAGACCTGAGGTGGACCTGTTTCACTTGAACGCCTACCAAACCCCCACACAATGTCTTATTGCCTTTGTTTTGACTATGGCCAGGCTTTGCCTGGCTTGGTTGTGGAAAACTGCTTCTATCCCATCTTGGCAGATGGTAGTGGACTGTGTGAACTCAAACTTGGTATATGAACACATAGCCTGAATGATACCATGCAGACATTTAATCAGATCTGGGATCCCTGGAGGGAGCGGGAGCGGGGTGGGTGAACAGAGGGAACCGAGGGGGTGGGGGTGCTGGGTGGCTGGGGGAGAAGATGTGCAGCCTTCTGACTGGGGTACGGGTACCTCTGTCTCCTGCATTTCCACGGTACTCTTTGAGCCTCACTCATTTTAATTTCCTTCCCTCCCGCCCACTTTTTTTTCCCTCTCTCCCATATACTGATTGATTTATCAAGTTTTCAACTGTTAAGTTATTGGTTTTATTGTTAACACTTTGAGTGCCAGAGGGGTTCCAACCGCATTGCTTCTTAATACATTGCATACCCCTCTGGCACTCAAACGGTTAAGCTGTTTTGTATTCTTGTTAGGAGCCATGTTTGATATACTTACTCATCTCCAGTATCATCTTGTAAAACCTCACAGTTGTACACTGTTTCATGTCCTTACTGATGTCTCATACCAAATAAACAGGAGTTAAAGAAAAATAGTGATACCGTTATTGGCTAAGTGCACTAAGTGGCTCTAGGATGTAAACTTTCAAGACCGCTTAGATCTCTTCCTCAGGCATATTTATTTATTTTGTATTCAGCTTTCAGGTATATTTATGTATTTTGTGTTCAGCCTTCATTCTAAATATGCCTAAAGAGGAGACCTAATCTGTTTTGGAAGCTTGCATCCTAGAGCCACTTAGTTATCCAGTAAAGGTTTCATTTTTATTATGAAAGTCTCATGCATACCTCTCATATTCTCAGTTCCATTTTCCTGTCCATTTCATAATCTTCTGGCTCATAACAATACTTCTGCTTTTTTGCCTTACTATAAAACCGACAGGTTTCTTTCTTCCTCCAGGTCTGCCCTCCTCCTCTGTAGCCACGGAGAGACAGGTCCCTTAAATGGCTTCCAGCAGGCTGGTCCCCTCTCATCATGACTGAATCTAGGTCATATCCTATCAATAGGCTATTTGTTTCTCTGTGCACAATAATGGGGTTTTACAAGGGGTGAGCAACTGCTGGACTACAACTTCCATCATTGGTAGGGAATTATCCCAGGTGTGGACAATGTGAGGCCCTTCTGCTGCTGCTGGACTGCAGTCCCATCGTTACTCACCAGCTGGCTGACAAGGAATGATGGGATTTGTATTTCTGCAGCAGCATGAGGGTGTCACATTGTCTAGTCCTGGGCTATACACTAATGCCAGCCCTGCCGATTTCCAAAGTGCCATAAGATATTCAGATGAGAGTTGGTACCGTGTTAACCATAGAAATACAGGCGGCTAATATAGTTAAGTTGATACCTTTATTGGCTAACTAAGCAGGTTTAGGATGCAAGCTTTCAAGACATCATAGTTCTCTTCCTCAGGCATGTTATCCAGATAAATATGAAAAGATCTCTCTTAAAAGAAGTACCCATGCATTGTTTAGAGTGGAAATCAGATAAGAAAGCTCAGTCCAGACCCAGGTTCTTTGATCAGTGAATGGTAGAGGAGTGTGATGTAAATTGCAGTCTTCCTTTAAGGAGTTAAAGGTATTTACAATCCCAGTGGGACTGTTGTAAAGGTTATTCCACAATTTGAGAATGTGGCAGAAATTCTGTCTATTTTTCATGCCATTATTTAAAGCATCAAACTGGAGCATTAATTTAACCTCCCATATTTTTCTGTACCTCTGAGTCCCATCAGTACAGTCAATTTAACGTCCCTGACACTGTGTCCATTTTAGCAAAAATGTTCTTCCATTGGTGTCTCTGTCTTTTTGTTGTTAACACTGGATCTGTGGGAATTAAACCTTTTATGTAATGGCTGTCCAGTCTCACCCACATAAAGAGCTGTTGGGCATTTTGCACACATGATGAGGTCTATTACTTTGGATGATTTGCAGGTGAAGATACAATTGATCTTATGGTGTAACTGGGTGTTTGGTATGGGTACCTTGTCCGTGGTGTAAATGTGTGCATAGGTTTCCTCTGTAGGCAGGGAGATGCACCATTTTTTTATTTTTGATCAGGGCACTCCTTACCATCAGTTGTATTAAATTGGAAGCCTGTGGAAGGAGAGTAAGAGAGGCTGTGGGAATATGTTTTGACCATATAGCGCCATGGGATATTGGAATGCATGGATGGAAATCTGTCACGGGAGACTTGTAAATAAACACTCACACCAGTACATAAAATCAATTTCCACTTTATTAAGAATAATCACAAGCAAATAAATAAGACACTTCCCCAGCCTTCCCTGGGTCAGGCATGGGGACAGTGTACAGTCCACTACCAAGAGCTGACACTGAACCTTAGCCAGACAGAGGCACCAGCTAGGAGCGAACCAGAGCGAGAGCAGTACCACTGAGGTAGAGGAAAGTGGTAAGGGTGCTCTAGTAACACAACCACAATACCCTAGAATGCTAGGGTTACAGAACACCATGCACCCTAGAACGCTAGAGGCACAACAAGACCGGAGGACATAGGCGTTGCAGCACTACTGACAGGACTTACCCGACCAAGGACTGAGAATGAGAGCCTGAAAGGGGCTGCCAGGCCTCAGAAAGCAACAGAGACTATCTAGCCAATGGTCAGACGGTTCGGGTAGTCAGACAAGCCAAAGTACTATGCACGGAGCTGGAAGTCAGACAAGCCATAGTACTTAGCACGGGTAGTCAGCCAGGCCAGAGGTCATACGTGGAGCGGGTAATCAGACAAGCCAAGGTTCAGGCATAAATCGGTAGTCAGACGGAGCCAGGGTTATACACAAATCAGATTCAGCGGCCAGGAACGGATCACAACGGAAGACTCAGAAAGCACTCAGGTACACCACGAAAGGGCACTGAGCCAATGATGGAATGCAGCATATAAGGTCTCTCTAGGAGGCGGAGTCACATATGTCAATTAAAGTGGAAACTATAAAATAGCGAGCGATCAGAATGACGTGCGAGTGACCAGGAAGTAGTCACCCGCCTTGCTGTCGCCAAGCAAACATAGAAAGCGAACAGACCAGTAAGAGGGCCAGAATCACGGGCACCGTGATAAAATCAAACCTGCACAGAAAATAAAAGTACTGTATTATATCCACAAAATATAATTTCAGAAGGCCACATGCACAAAATAAAGTCTACCAATTGTTGAACAAACCAAAACTATTGCAGGGGACAAATAAAATTAAAATTAGTTTCAATTGTTCTTTTGACCCCCTGAGCTAGAGAGGTCTACAAAGCATTGATTTACAATGCATTGGAAACCAATCTAGCATTCAAGGGTCTAAAAGCTCCATTTAAACCAATGGAACACAGGGACCATGGGGTTGAGCTCCCCTCCTCCAGAGGGCTGGGCACTTGAAAAAAGACAGGGTCTTTGAGACTGAGACTCACTCGTCCTCCAGCTCAACTCCCACCTTAATCCCCCAGATTCAAGTGGCCTCTCAAGCAAGAGGAGAAAGTTGACATTGCTCAGATTCATTGCTAGGTGTAATTTAAACTTATCCTAGGTGTATCCATGGGTTTTCATAACTTTCATTCTTAGTTATTTCACTGTTTGGTGCACGGCCCCTTTAAGAACCAGAGCCTAAGCGGAGGCCATCTTTGCCTCATAGAATTCAATGGGAAAGGTTGTGAATACATATCTCTGCACCTGTTTATGCTACAAAGATCAGAGTGGGCTCTTTTTTATTCTCTGGCCATAGTCTGTCACGTGGCCAGTATTATTACTGCCCAGTGTGATATGAATTTCACAGCATTTTGTGGCTGGGGAGCCACATATTGCTTGATGTACAGTAAAGGGGGGAATTACACTGACCAGAATTATTTGATTCCCAAGCTTTTTTTTTCTGTTTGGATGGCTGTTTTTTTTTTGTATGCCATCTTACTACTGCTATATTACTTAGTAATATACACAGGCTGACTCTTCCCCTTTATCTTCCTCCAGATTAATCCTTTACATGCCAGATAAGTACTTTCTAGTTGTAATATAGTTTAAGCTATTTTCTCTGGACATGTCTGAAACATGGCATATATGGGGAACCAAACCCAAAGATTCAGGGGCTTCCCTAAAACCTTGTTGTTCCTCATGCCATGTTGGGCCTCTATGGGAATATTCTGGTTCTCTATGTCCATCATGAACTGTGGCCCTTATTACACCCCTGGGCCCCCCCAGCACTGATTAAGACCCAAATTGGGTTAAAACGCTGATGTCTTCCATGGCATATATTCCATCATCCATTCAGGAGTTCCTCCACTCATGGCGACCCATGGCCCCATAAGACAAATTGATTCTGTTTTTAGGTGTCACTCTCAGCTGGTTGGGGAAACATCTTATGAGGAGATTGTCTCAGAAGAGGAAGATATGGACTCTTCCTTGTCCTTTGGAGATCCCTATGAGGCTGACCCTTACCCCTCCCCAGAAGGGCTCATTAGAGCGATTTTGAAGACCATTCAGGGCTCTGAGGCATCTGATGGGGGATCTGCCTTGCTGGATATCTTACAGAGACTCAAGAAAGACTCCCCAGTCTTCCTCACAAACAGTATCTTACACCAGGTCCTGTTGGATGAATGGAAAACACCAGAGAAGAGGCATTTTCTTCATAAGCGCATCTCTAAATTATACACCTTTACTGCTGAGGCTTTAGTGCAGTGGCCTTCCTCTCCTGCTATTGACCATCCCTATTTCATGCTTGGACAAAACTGTAGCTCTTCCATTGGCAGACTCTGCAGGGTTTAAAGACCAAACTGTCAAATGCCTTGATTCCTTGTTAAAGGTAGATTTTATGGACACTAGGGCAGCCCTGTGACCCATTTTTATTTTGGCGTTAGTCAGTAGAGCACAAGCTGTCTAGAGTGAGCAGCTTTCTGAAGCTATTTGTATGGATGTTTCTAAGGTGTAACTTTTATTATGGTTTCCAATATTTGGGAAGCAAATTCATATCTCTGAAGCATCCTTTGATGCTTTCAGGTTTTCTGGTACAGTACATCCTCAGCTTTATCTGTTGCTGTATGTCTCACCTGGTGGCTGAAGATTTGGCCTATGGACCAATCTTCAAAGAAATCCCTAGTATTTTCCTCCCTTTGCAGGCAAGAATCTATTTGGGCCTGGCCTGAGCCACTGCAGGCAAGATCATTTTTCCACCCAGACTTCTTCTAAGCCTCTATTTTTTTGCAAGAAAGATGCAGGGATTTCATCCCACTCCAACAGTTCAGGGCACAGAGGGTTCAACTCCCTCAGCCCTCCAAGAAGTGCCCTGCCCCAAACGTCTGCTCCAAAGCCTAAGTCTGACAAGCCATTCTCAGTATCACTCGAAGAGTCCTGATCCATCCTTGCCTCCAGAGGGTCACCAACATCTTTTTCAAGATGCCTGGGCATCTGCTGTAACAGACCAGTGTGTTTTGTGGGTTGTTTCAGAGGGTACCACATAGATTTCAATTCTATTCAACCTCATTGTTTTTTTTGTCAAGGTTTCTGTTCCTCGAGACCCAGAGCAAATGCTTCTCTTTATAGATGCTATCTCCTCTGTGTTGGACAAGCAGATTTTGGTTCTATCACAGTCTCCCTTGGGCTATCCTGTGCTTCCTTACCTCTGTATGACCGCCGGCCAGCATGGCCACCGGCCACTGCCTCATAGCTACATCAGGTAACAGGCACTAGCTTGGACACCTGTTTATGGGCCTGTTCTGGGTGGCCTAATTGGGTCCTGCCTCCTTCTGCTCCTTTATAAACCTCCCTGGGCCTAGGAGTCATTGCCCTTACGAGGTGTTTCTGCAATTGTGTTTTGTGCTCCATTGTGACTCGTGCCTTATCCAGTGTGGTTGAGGGGGTCCAATGTGGTTGGGGGGGGCCCATGGAAATTTTTGCACCAGGGCTCGGTGGCTTCTAGTTTTGCCTCTGGACTGAAGAGAAGGACAGAAGATGACTAGGAAGCTGAGGACTCTGCTGGACATCAGGATTAATGGTAAGTGTTACATGTAATGTGATGTTTTTTTAACTTAGTCGGGTTAGCCCTATGAATGCCGGGGGTAATTATACCCCACTGGAACTCATAGGGTTAATTCTATTAACATCTGACACATTTTTCATACTTTGGATGTATTGATATTGGTCTTAGGGCTCCATATCAATACATCCACTGTGGACTTAGGGTTTTTTTTAAACTTTTTTTTTTAATTCAAGTTTCTGAGCCAGCTGTTTAAACAGCTGATAAGGGACTCAAGTCAGAAAAAAAGTAGGTCTTAACTTTCCTAAGATAACCTGAGTCCCTTATCGGGTTTTCATGGCTAACGCAGACATTTGAATTGATATTTACAGTGTTTTCATCATTTTCTGTGGATGAAAACACCTCTTAACTTTATCACACGATGGCTCTTTTTTTTTTTTTGCCAGTATTTTTTCACAGCACAGACATTTGAATAGCTTACTGTGCTTGAAAAAATGCCGTCGGCAGAAAAAACAGCCGTCTCCAACATTTGGATCGAGCACTCCATGTCTGAATTGGTGATATTTATATCAGAAAAGCAGAGGTAGAAGTCCTGCTTGTATTGTGAGTGTATAAGAAGTGATATTTCAGAACTGTAGTATGTTATCCCGTTAACGACCCATGATGGCCCAGGACCGTCATGGGTTGTTTTGTGTTACGCATGCGTTAAATGATAACAGCATGCCTCCGTACATTCAGTCTCAGCCACTTTCACTAGTGCCGGGTCATGTGATCACTGCAGCAGCTATCACATGTACTGGCATTTGGAATGAATGAGACAATGTGATTTACACACTTTCTCTGTGTCTCCCCTTTGCCTGTCTGTCCCTTAAGATCAAAGTAAGGGACAGAGAAGCAGGGAGGAGACACCTACTGGTAAAAAAAATCAGTAGCTGGGGGTATTAACCCCTTTGCTGCTGTGCTGGACGTTGGCTGAATGCAGGTCCATTTTTGACCTGCTAAAATCAACTTTTCTTTTTTTTTTTTAAACACAACACATTTTTTTTTTTTACAAAATAAAAATATTATAAAAAAATTTGAATTAACAAAATTGGGAGTGTGATTGTTGTGGAGCCATGTAATATACTCATACACACCGCCAATGCTCAATAAAAATAGTGGCAAAATAGGGTAGGAAAAAGGGACATGTGAATTTTCACCCGGGGGGGACAGTGCCCACTTAAAACTGCCCATTTTGTAGGTATGACTGACCGGTCATTCCTTTCATGCAGTCGCCATAAAATTTTAACCCATTGTGCCCAAATGATCCCAAGAGAAAAAAAAATGGCTTTTTTTTTTTTTTCTTTTTTTACAGTTTTCATTAATTTTACTAAAATAAATGGTGAGCTATCCATATAAGTGTGGTATCAAAAGAAAGCCCTATAAAAAAATAGTATATAATTTTCTTGAGTAAAATAAAGTACTTAGAGGGAAAACACTGTTGAACAAAGACATAAAGGTCAGAATTGCTCCAGTCCTTAAAGGAGCAGTAAACTTTTTTTATATTGTAGGGATTTTCTTATTGAGTAAAATAAGGGTACTCCCACTGCTGAGAGATTTATATTTCCAAAGTTATTACAGTTTGAACCCATGTTTTTTTACATTAGCAGTGCCCTCTAGTGGTCAAATTCTAATTAGTTTTCCTGTTAGATTCTAATTGAGTGGAAAGTCAGAAAAGTCAGAAACATACAGTTCTCCATAGAATGTGATAGAAATTGCCTGTCACTTCCTGTCCGTTAGAACTATCAGGAAGTAAACACAGTAAATTCACTTCCTGATTATCTAAACTGCTATAAATTTTGAATAAAACACCTGACAGCGATGGGAGTGATCTTGATTTATTCAGCAGGAAATTCTCTGTAAAATATGTGTTTTCATAAAAAAAAAAAGTTTACTGCTCCTTTAAGTGAAATCCACCTCAGATTTTCCCAGTCCTTAAGGGGTTAAAGGTTCATTGAGAACTGATTGGACCATCTCTGGGTTAGACCAAACATTGACATGGCACCTAGAATCTACTTTCTGGGGAGCGTTAAGGGTTCATATTTCAACAATCTCAAGGTGAGTGCATTTTAAAAGTTCCCAGTTATGCCCATAGGCTCTGGTCCTTCTCTAGCAGTGTAGGACGGCGTTGCCCATCTATTTTTTATCCTTATATTAAGTTATGTCAGTTTGCAATAGTTTAGAGACCTCTGTAGCATTCAGTGGGTTAAATCTTTCATTTGAATCAGTGGGGAATTTGAAGTGTATTTGTCCCCTATATTGTACTTAGTTTGCATTACATTGTATCTACTCTTTCTTTGTTGATATTTCCAACTGTCATGTGTTGGTTGCCTATTTGACATTCACGGGACTAAAAGCTCCATTTAAATCATCTGGAATTTGGGGATTTTTCTTTTTTCTTTATATGATGCAGCTACTACACTACAAAATTGCTCTACACTCACTGTGCACATGGTCTTTAACTCTTTGAATGCCAGAGGGGTACACCTCTGGCACTCAAAGGGTTAATCTATAAAATTATTCAAATTTCAGTAGGATAAGCAACTATCTAAGGTGTTTTCTTATTAGCAGGTGCATTACATAGTCCGTTACGTTCAGCACATTGTTTTGGTTTGAAAGCAGTGCATTGTATTTCCTTGCACTTATAGGTGGTTGCAGCCCACATCTTGTACAGGCCAAGCCCGTTTCCGTTATATGAATAATTTCCTGTTTCTAAAATTTTACTGTTTGCAACACAGCTTTTGAGTGCTGCTGGTTTTTCAAGAAAGCTTTGGCATTCAGCTTCATATCTGACACCCGCCAACACAGCACATTCCCTTTCATGTAAAAAAAATCAGCTTTTATGAGATCCAAGTTAAATGAGACACAGAATACATCATGAATTTGTTGAGGGGGGTGACTGATATGAGGCCACAATCATGGGCTGTGACTATATATGTGCATACCTGGAAACAAGGGCACTGCTGGGTACTGGCTTGGGGGGGAGGCTAAAGCCCCAGGCTTGTGGCTAGTTATACTGCTAATCTCCCCACAAGTAAAGAGGTACTTGGTGGCATGGTGGACTAATAATCATACCATAACTTTTTCTTCTGGACTTCCCAGAGGGGGAGTCCTGTGGTGCATTTGGGGGTGATAAATGACGCAATTTGCGTCAAAAGTGGGCATGGCCTCCATGTGAGGGGGTGGGGCTTAAGAAATTAGAAAAAAATAGGTAGAATACTCTGGGGAAGAGGAGAAGTGGGAGAGAAATGGGAGGCAAGGTTGAGACAAGTCCAGACTCAGTTCCACTACTAGGAACTCTCAGTCCTATATGCAAGTGTGTCCTCTTGCACACAGTGTAAATCCAGCGGGAAACACTCTGCAGACAAATCAAAAATAAATGGAGAGCAAAGAGAAATAAA
Organism: Rhinophrynus dorsalis; assembly: GCA_037306005.1. NCBI lineage: Eukaryota > Metazoa > Chordata > Amphibia > Anura > Rhinophrynidae > Rhinophrynus > Rhinophrynus dorsalis. The sequence goes on along the minus strand of CM074720.1, from coordinate 37,790,689 downwards.
AAGCCACCCCTTCAGGGGATCTACTCACAAAATCAACATAATGCAGAGCATATCACAAAGACATTGATTAAATCCCCGGATAGTTCCAAGAGTACACCTCTTCCATTTGTTCCTTACTCCAGGCGTCTTCCACACACAATGACCGCTCGTCTCCTCCCGGTGACGTCACTCCGACAGGATGATGACTTTGCCTTTTGGATCCAGCCTCAATCGGAAGCGGTACTGGGGTTGTACAAACACAATCCATGGGATTCTCAATGTCTCATGTGTCGCTACAGTTCTCTTAAGGATGAGCTAACATATAGAAAGCTTGTTACAGGCCTGGGATGTGGGTGCCCATCCAAAAAAGAATCACCCACATCCCTGGCCTGTAACAAGAACAGATAACACAGATCTGATCTATTTTCTTCCTTAACATGCTATTATACTTATCCAACATTGTCATAGGAGGCACTGTCCCTTTCAAAGGGAAGCAAAGGGCTAATTTTCAGTTGCCCGGAAGCCTCCTTGCACTCTTTTGATTCAGAAAAAGACAAAGCTTTATCACTTCAATAATGAGAAATGTTTACTGGTGGTGGTGGAGGGACGTGCACCTCCCCTCCAGCTGTTGTTGGAATATAACTCCTATCATTCTGAGCAGGCTTTTGAGGATGAGGGGACTTGTAGTCCAACAAACTGCAGGCTCCAGATACAGAAGAACATAAAACAAATTCTAGGTAATGTAATTACCTACTAATATTATTTTTGGAAACTGATCTCTCTTCCTTCACCCCCCATCTCTACCATTTTTCTTCATATACAAAGTGTAACTTTTACTTTATTGTTACACGTTGGTGGGTACAAGCCACCCATTACCTATGTTTATCAACAACTCTTCCAACTAGTTTATATGTTAAAGGGGAACTACCACCCCGCAATAACTTAAGCTTGATTGATTGTTCACCTGGCGACTAGCTGCTTAGTAGCGCTAGTCGCCAGAAATATTACCCGGTTCTGCAGATATCGGCGTTTTACCGATGGTGACAGGAGCAGGAATCACGGACGTCTCGTCACAGTGACGTCCATGCGCCTGCGCTGTCAGTCCCTTTTGAGCCGGCCGTGCTTCCTGCTCCTGTCACTATCGGTAAAACGCCGATATCTGCAGAACCGGGTAATATTTCTGGCGACTAGCGCTACTAAGCAGCTAGTCGCCAGGTGAACAATCAATCAAGCTTAAGTTATTGCGGGGTGGTAGTTCCCCTTTAAAGTCACAACATCCGTTCAGTGAGATTGTTTCTGGCTGGACAATGGGCTTTAAAGTCTCCAGAAGATTTTGAAAAACCTGTTTCACTTCCCACTGTGCAGGATGCCTGTTGTGTGCTGTCTGCCCAGACCCATTCTGGAACTCCAAAAATGATAATTTATGCTTGGACATGAAAGGTATTGCAATTATTTTGCCTCCGGGCAAAAAAAAAATATGTCTGTCTGTTCTCTAGCCAGTGTCCAGTGGAGAAGGAATGCACAGCTTATCTCAGGCCTAGAACACATTTTCTCTATTACTTCAGACAAAGACACCTGTATTCTTGCTTTGAAATGTATTTCAAGTGCTTCCAGTTAAATAATAATAAAAATGGTAGTGGAGGGTATAGGAGGAGGTGCTTTATTCCCAAGACAAGTGTGTGGTAAGTCCTCATTACACCCTATAAAGATCAATCCACACCTTCTTCTGCTTTGATCAACATGATTCTTGTTGATAATTTCTGCACTTAAGCCAATGCAGTAGAGAAGTGATTCTCATTTGTGTCCTCAGAGCTCACTAAGAGTCCAGGGGTGAGATCCACTAGAGTTCGATAAGGGTTCAGGATGGTGATGCTGTGTCGGATGTGTGTCAAAGGCACATTGCCAATATGCACTAACATGTCTTCACCATCATATCCCCTTCAAACCACCACAAATTGCCATAAATCTGGCAGGTTTATGATTTTTCACTGAACATATTGACAATTGCTCATTTACATATGGAAATTCAGATTAATGAGCCATTGTAGTATTCATGTGGGTGTGTTTATATGTTAATGTAGCACTTCACCACATGTACTATACTCTGGTAGCAACCTTTGCTAGCTTCCTATGCAGTAACAGCCCTCAATGAATCATAATCATGTAGGGTTGTCATAGGTTTGGCAATGTGTAAGGTGTAAAATTTCATGTTACATTGCAAATATATTTTATATATATATATTCCATTGTGCCATTTATTTCCTTTTAGTCCTGCACTCCTGTCTTAGGCTTTTGTTACCACTCACATTGAGTTTTCTTGAAATAATTTGACAAAACATAGTCATGTTGCAAAAGTTGAAGCATTTATTGTTACCGGCTGGATGTACATGCAGTTTCACTTTACAGCTGGAGTGAAGAGAATGTCTTGTTGTGATAAGCAGATGGAAACATGCTATTTGATGGTATAGTTCTTTCCTGCCATTTTATGGTATAGCACTCTCTCTCGCTCTCTCTTTCTTTAATTGACAACATAAGATAAGATAATATATATATATATATATATATATATATATATATATATATATATATATACATATACAAGCATCAAGAGCTGGCAGTGGCACTCAGAATTTAAACATAAATAACCACATAAATAATATGGTGCACGTCCCATATAATGTACATACAAATGTACTCAGCCTAAACTGGAGCAAGCGAGACAGCACTCAAGTGTAGAAACGAGGACAGAGATTTATTCCATAAATGTCTCTAAGTAACCAAACATTTTCGGTCCATGCAAGGACCTTCATCAGGGATAACATAGTGATGGAAAATCTAAGAAATAAATACCTGAGTACAAAAGATGACTACCAATCGTAACCACAATAGATGCTAATCCCAGCCTCGTGTCACGTCTGTACCGGGAACTGGACAATGACGTCACACCCTGGGAGAGGTCATAGTGCAAACGTGAAATATAACAGAAAATATACAACGAATGAAAATTAAAAATATGCTGCAGAAAGAAAAAGATGCTGAATGATCCCCATAATCAAGCTGATAGTGATGAACAAAAATAAATCCGTTTTGGATGCTGGTACAAGCTGGCGAGCAGCATCAGTACCGAAGCGCCAGAGCCCTGGCGCATATCAGCATAACGCCGCTCGGCCACAAGGACCAACACAAAACTTTGATAACATACAAAGACAATAAAAGATATAAAGCAAATGGGCAAAATGAAAGTAGCTGTAACGGTTTTCAGACACTCAGACAGCAGGTTTGAATAAAACACAATTTTATTAAAAAAAATAAATAATGAACAAGGTCGCCCTCAATAGGCCACACAGTATATAGCAAGAGATAGACACAGAGACCTTCACAGGACCAGTATACAGGATACAGATGATACATATACTGTCACAGGACAGGCTCAAAATGATAATAGACAATCAATAGTTAACACGTAGAACTCGTCAGTCTCTGTTGTGGTGTTTGGCACGCCCAAGGTGAAGAAAAGGCAACAATAGGTGCGAGATAGCACAGCACTATCAGTCCACTGATGTAGTAAGCTGCTTGGATAATGCAGAGACTGACACAGAGCGCTTTTAGAGCAGTAGCGAATAGCCCCCACGGGCGTATAACGAAGACCACTTGTAATGTTGAAGCGTGAGTCGTTAGCCCCCACGGGCGTATAATGGAGACTATTGATGCTGCAAGAGCGTGAATCGCTAGCCCCCATGGGCGTGTAACCGAGGCCAACCGTACAGGAATAGCTAGAGCCGAGTAGCCCCCACGGGCGTATGACCCGACACTTTGCACTGCAAGAGCGTGACTCGCTAGCCCCCACGGGAGTATAGGAAACCAACTGTACAGTGATTGCTAGAGCCAATAGCCCCTCCGGGCGTATAACGGAACCACCGGTGCAAAGGTGCAAGAGCCAAGAGACCAAACCGGCACGTAACCAGATACCGACTATTCTGCTTATGGGAATGACAATATGAGCCGCCGTCTACCAAGGCCCAAACACGGCCGGCTCAGCAGGAGTAGCGGGAGCGATACGGCTCTGCAAGAGTTAACCACAGCACCCGGTTGGAAAAGCAAGTAATTGGAGGCTCAGCGTATCGGTATCGTCCTGCAACTGCCATGGCAGACTCAGCTTTATGGTAGTACAGCTCTGCAAGCGTAAATGGAGACTCAGCTTCGTAGTACAGCTCTGCAAGCGGAACCGGAGGCTCAGCAGCACAAGGGTAAACAGGAACAGTCTCGAACAAACAGACGCGACTCCGCAGGAATCAGAATGTCACCCAAACGACAACAGCAGCAGGAACGTAGCCGGGCCAGGTCAGATCACAGTGGAGATTCTCAGACAAGCCAGATCAGCAACGAGCAAGAACATCAGCCAGGCCGGGTCGGATCACGGAGGAGGTTCGCAGACAAGCCAGATCAGCAACGAGCAGGAACACAGGAGAGTCGTCAGTACAGGCCAAATCGGTACACCGGAAATCAGGAACACAGCAACAGCAACACTGGCTCTGGAACACCATGAAAGGGCACCTGACAGGTGCCATAGTCAGGTATAAAAAGGATCACCAGGGGCGGGCCAAACAAGCTCAACCAATGAGGGAGCACACAAGAGAGAGTGACAGAGGGAGATCACGGGGACCGTGATAGTAGCCTTATCCAAACAGTGAGATTTACCTGCTGTGCACCACGAGGTGCAGCGTGATGCCGGGACTCCTGCGCATCGCCACTTATCATGGGGAGCACCTGCATGGAAATACAGCCCATACGTAGACAAGTACTAAACACGTAACAACTCTACAAATGTGGGAACAAGTGGAGTCACAAAGGAGACCACTGTCCCACTTATTATTCAGTATCTTTTTCTTTCTGCAGCATATTTTTATTTTAATAAATCTCTATCCTCGTTTCTACACTTGAGTGCTGTCTCTCTTGCTCCAGTTTAGGCTGAGTATATTTGTGTGTATATATATATATATATATATATATATATATATATATATATATGTATGTATAGTGTGATTTTCATGAGAACACATGCGCTCTCAGAACAACTAAGACTGTATATTGCATGTGTCAGCTAGGCCTTCAACATATATAGCATCAAATGTACCACTGGTTCACAAGAGGGTGTAGCAGGACGTAACTGTTCCTATGATGTCACTCTTACATTTCAGAAACTAATTTTGTTACAAAGGGGTGAGTGAGTTTAGTAAGTGAATAATTTGAAGTTAAAAAATGAATCTTGAAATTAATACTTCTAACATAAGGGATGCCCTCCCTTATACATCACCAGCAGTCCGCCAACCCTGGTCTGAGAACATCCTCTGTGCTTCCCCACTTGATAAGTGCTCAGAGGATCCACTCAGATTTCAGCACCACAAACAGCATCGCTCCCTTAACCCATTGCACACTCATGTAACACTCAAAGGGTTAGAAAAGTACAGTCTCCCACTACTCAACATCAATATACTGAGCTCCTTTCCTCTGCAATATGGATTTCTTACATATCCTATTATTCACATCCATTTCTCCTCTGTACACTGAGTGAAGGGCGTGACAAGATGTTGCTCCCCACCACTGTCACCACCTCCTACTCTGCTATAACTTGTCCCACTGAATTGCCCCAACATCAACAGCACTTAAGGTGTCCTCTGGTTACCCTTCCAAAGGCTCTCTCCAGTTCTTCCCTCTGAGTCCTTCCACACCCAGTGAGGACTAACTAGATGTCGGTTTCACTCTTTATTTGTAATCCACACAGGGAATCATGGCAACCCACCGGGAAACTCCACCTGAACAACAGCAGCTACTACTGTTGCCGCTGCCCATCAGTTTTGTAGACTTTAAAAAAAATCAATATGCTCCAAACCCAATCTCTCAAACCACTATGGTTTGAGAGATATAGGGATTCAAAGTTCCCCCTCCCTCCCCTTCTCCTGATGTCAGCTGTAAAGTCATTCCTCCTCAGTTTGGGCTAAAAAGACCATTAATGTCTCTTCTACCCCAGCTTCTCCACCATCATCATCCCCACCACCAGTCCCACCTTGCCGCTGCTACTCTATTACACACACCTCACCAGCTGGAGGAGTTAAAGAAAAATTTGACAGAGGGTCCCCTACTGTCACATTTGCCATCTCTTGTTGAGCTGAAGAAGGCAGAGTGCCAGCATTAGCAACAGACACAGGCAGCTGATCTGTACTCATGGTGGTGGGGGTATTATTGCTGCTAGGCAATATTTCTGCCATCTTCAGGATCATGTTCCATCTGGACAATGCCGTGGTGGTAAAGGGACTTCCAGGGTCAGGGGAATGTTGTGGGCTTCCTTGACCGCTAGTCTGGCCGCTCTGCAGTACTTCCCCTACCACCTCAGCATCTATAGGAGAATCTGCTGTTGTAACCCTAGTCCCATCGGCTGCTTCACCATCACTGTTACTGCTACTAACACCAACCACATAAATTTCAGTCCCTGAGACTTCCTCCTCACTAGTAGTATGACAATAACCCTCCTCTTCACTCCTAAAACTCTGAGTCTGTAGCTGCTGGACATTCTTAGTACTAGTAGTGGTGTTGGGACTGCTTGGGGACGGCCAGTGTGACATAGGGTCCCCTGCTGTCACACTGGGCATCACCTTCTCCTCCCACCCTCCGGAGAATCACAAGACGCCCTAACAAGCACAGGCAATGGCAATAGCAATGGCTTCAGGCACAGAGGGGACTGTCCTGTTCAAACTACTACCCTCTTCTTCATCTGACACTATTTCCCCAAGATCCCTGATGTAGGGGCACTGTCCATCACTGGGGCTGGGGAATCAGGGCATCCAGACCCTTCAATGCTCTTAGTGGTTGCCTCCTTCTCCTCAGAGTCACTGAATGCATAATGGTCCTTCCAGCTCCTCATTCTATTATTATTAAAGGGATAGTAATGTTTCAAAATAAAAGAAGCTCCAATTAATCTTCATAGTATTTGGGCCATGTAGAGTGTTATGTCAATACTGTCAGAGTTGTAGTTCAAGAGAAATTGAATCATAAAGTATCCCCCTCCCACCCCTTCTACCTATTGTAAGTCACCTCCCCTCAGATGTGGAATCTGGTCTCAAAGGGATAGTAATACTTTGTTTTATCTTTATTTTATTTTGTAGGCATTAAAAAAAACATGAAGAATGATATAAGTCTTATCTCTCAATCCTTTATGGTTTGAGAGATATTCACAAGAAAAGTTTCCCCTCCCGCCCCTTTTACCTAGTGTAAACAATCTCTTCTCAGATGTGGAATGCAGTCCATAGACCAGACATATAACAGAAAGGGACAATCTTCTTCCTATGAAAACAATGAAATCCCTGCCCCCCTTGACAAGCTTTTCAGGTTTTTCCCTTATCTTAATTGAAGATTGTCCCTCTGCAGTCTACCTGGGCACCTCCCTTCTGATCTGGCTGAGCAGTGTTACATCAGTAAAAGGGGTGGGAGGGGGATAATTTATCATTGAATTACTCTTGAACTACAACTCTGACAGAATTGAAATAACACTCTCCAAAGTCCAAATACTATGATGATTAATTAGAGCTGCTTTTATTATAAAACATCACTATCCCTTTAAGACCAGACAGCTCACAGCAAGGGACAATCTTCTTACTGTGAGAACAATGAAAACCCTGCCCCCCTTGGCAGTTTTTTCCTTATGCTAATTGAAGATTGTCCCTCTCTGCAAGCCATCTGGACACCACCTTTCTGTTCTGAGGTGAACAGTGTTACATCAGTAAAAGGGGAGGGAGGGGGATACTTTATCATTCAATTACTCTCGTACTACAACTCTGACAGTATTGAAATAACACTCTCCATGGCCCAAATACTATGAGGATTAATTGAAGCTGCTTTTATTTTGAAACATTACTGTCCTTTAAAATTGCTTACAGTGATAGCAGTCACTAAGAGCCTATCCAGCCTCATTTTGCTATTAAAGGGATAGTAATGTCTTAATTATATAAAAAGCAATATTGTAGACCATAAAATAAGAAATCCATAGATTAAATTCCTCTCTCGAACCTTTATGGTTTGAGAGATAGAGCGTTCTAAAGTTCCCCTCTCCACCCCTTCTCCTGACATCAGCTGTAAGCTGACAGAAGGGTTCCTGGTCCGGGGACTGACAGGCGGCTCTACAGCAGAGCCAAAATAGTGCAATTTAAAAATAAATACTTCTTTGGAACGGTCTACAAAGTGTGCCTGGTTTGCAAGCACAGTTTTTAGCCTGTTCCAAAGAAGTATTTCTTTTTAAATTGCGCTATTGCGGCTCTGCTGAAGAGCCTCCTTGTGTCGGCCAACACGGACCTCCTTCTGTCAGCTTTACAGTTGACATCAGGGGGAAGGGAACTTTAGAACGCTCTATCTCTCAAACCATAAAAGTTTGAGAGATAGGAATTGCATCGATGGATTTCTAATTTTATGGTGTACAATATTGCTTTTTATATAATTAAGACATTACTATCCTTTTAATTCTCAGCACAACAGCCTAGCACTTAAGGGAAGTGGGGAAGAATAGAGGATGTTCTCAGGCTTCAGGGTTGTTGGACTGCTGGCAATATGGAAAAGCAGGGCATCCCTTTCACATCGCCAGCAGTTCAACAATTCTGCATACTAATGGGGAAATAACCCCCCCCCCATTCATTACTAATTCTTTGGTGATGTCTCTCCATCTCCAAGGCGATATGCTCTCCACACATCACCACACATGCATTACCACTCCATCGAACCTTAGTGAATCTACGCCCAGGACATGAAGATTTCCATGCTTGAGCATACGTGAGATATTCAAAGGCTCACACATTCTAATTTACTCACCTGTTTCCAAGCAGAGAAATACTCAAGTCTTGGAATATTTGTGGGCCTTGAGGGTATGATTGGAGAGTCCTTGTCCTAAAGCAGGGATTTGCAAAGTTTATTGTGAAGAAAAACCAACATAACGATTTTAAAGGTAACAATACCAATATTCAGATGCCAATATTGTTACCCTTCCAGGCAGTTAAAAAAGCCTTCCAGAAAAACGTGCTATAAACAGGAAAATAACTGATTTTGCATTTGCCTTACCCAGGGTGATAAGCTTAACAATCAAACGGTTATGTAGAATAAAGACAGCGTTAGACAAAAATCCTACCTCAGCCGACACTGACGGCCAGGCAGCATCGCTCTAGAGGCATCTGTGCACCTGCACCGTCAGTCCCTTCCGGTACCTTAAGGTACCATGCAATGCCTCCTAGAGGAGACGAGGACTGCCAGCACAGGTGTGCAGATGCTTCTAGAGCGATGTTGCCTGGCCGTCAGTGTCGGCTGAGGTAGGATTTTTGACTAATGCTATCTTTATTATACATACCGTTTGATTGTTAAGCTTATCGCTAGATGCCTAATTTGATGGGTGGATTTTAATTGGGGTGATAGTTCCCCTTTAACATTGCTCATACATACAAGATTTGCAGTTTCCAGGAAGAGAGAGAGAAAAGACTGGCACAGTCATTACATCACCTTTGTTTTGCTAGTAAATACAGAGCTGCTGTTACATATAGATCCATGGTCCTGTGCTCGGGATGGTTTGATGTCCAGGGACCATAAGCAAAAAGGAGCAATTCTGTGGCAAACCAATGGCGTCACTGGGGCAAATTAACTCTCTGAGTGCCAGAGAGTTACGGAAAACAATGCATTCCGTTTCCCTCTGGCACTCAAAGGGTTTTAAAGTTCACATTGATTTAAATTGAGATTTTAACCCCTTGGATGTGAGTGAGTTCTCCAATGCATTGTGAAGCAATTCTTTGTAGACCTCTGTAGCACTCTGGGAGGTTAAAATGCCTCATTTTAATCTGAGAGAGTCTGGTGAATTTGGGCCTAGATTACATTGCATTTTAGAAGTGATATCAACTGGTTTTAGCTAACAGGTTTCCATTGAAGTCTATGGATACTTATATAATACTCTGCAGTGGAGTCCAGGCCTTTTGTTTCCTGTGCATATGACACCAAGTTTCCTAATTGCTAACTAAAATTAAGCGTCCATACCATAGCTGCAGGCAGTTTTTGTCCTTGGTTTCTTCTTTGTTTCCCCGGTAGCTCTCTCTTTGTTTTGTGGTTTAAATGTTCTATAGAGATCAGCACAGTCTCAGTGCAAGCCCTGTGCTGGTTTAATCCCAGGCCTGTACTCTGACTGATGTACAATTGTGTATAAACTCCATGGGCAACCCAGCAGTAACACTGTTTGCCTTCTAATAGAACATTCAAAGCTCAAATCTAGAAAACCCGTAGTGATTTCAGTGTGACCTCAAAATAACTGTGTGCTTGTTTTTTTGTAATTTTATTGGTCTTTTACTATATACATCACATTCTATATAATATTAAAGGAATAATAAACCTTAATATTTTACTTTACATATTCTACAAGTGCAGCATTTTTCATAATTTTTCGTCTTCACCTATATTTTGTTTACACTTTGATATCCCCAACATTGATACCTGGATCTCAGTTTACAGAGTTTTCTTATCAGTATACCATCAAAGCAGGATGCAATGCAGTGTTACAGTCTCCCTACAGCATGGACTGCTTTGTGTGATGTAATACAAGGTTACACTCTCCCTGCAGCACTAAATCCTCTGCAGAGGCGTAACTAGAAGCCTCTGGGCCCTGGTACAAGTAGTGCCACAGGCCCCCCACCACCACATTGGCCCCCCTGACCACACTGACTCCCTCCACAATGCGCCCATCTCCTACCTGGAGCTCCCGAGCGGTCCTCTTAGTAATGCAAAGCGCTGGGAGATGATGTCATCTGCATTACTAGAGCGCCAGTGGGAGATTGCGGGCACCAGGTGGAGGGGTCGCAGGGGGAGGCCGGGCCCCTGGAGTGCATGGGCCCAGTCGCAGGTGCGACCCCTATAGTTACGCCACTGGTGCTCTGTGTGATGTAATACAATGTTACACTCTCCATGCAGCAATGAATGCTCTGTGTGATGTAATGCAATGTTACACTCTCCATGCAGCAATGAATGCTCTGTGTGATGTAATACAAGGTTACCCTCTGCCTGCAGCATTGAATGCTCTGTGTGATGTAATACAATGTTACACTCTCCCTGCAGCATTGAATGCTCTGTGTGATGTAATACAATGCCACACTCTCCCTGCAGCACTGAATGCTTTGTGTGATGTAATACAATGTTACACTCTCCCCTATAGTTACGCCACTGATGCTCTGTGTGATGTAAGACAATGCCACACTCTCCCTGCAGCACTGAATGCTCTGTGTTATGTAATAGAATATCACACTCTCCCTGTAGCACTGAATGCTCTGTGTGATGTAATACAATGTCACGCTCTCCCTGCAGTACTGAATGCTCTGTGTGATGTAATAGAATGTCACACTCTCCCTGTAGCACTGAATGCTCTGTGTGATGTAATACAATGTCACACTCTCCCTGCAGTACTGAATGCTCTGTGTGATGTAATAGAATGTCACACTCTTCCTGTAGCACTGAATGCTCTGTGTGATGTAATACAATGTCACGCTCTCCCTGCAGTACTGAATGCTCTGTGTGATGTAATAGAATGTCACACTCTCCCTGCAGCACTGAATGCTCTGTGTGTTGTAATACAATGTCACACTCTCCCTGCAGTACTGAATGTTCTGTGTGATGTAATAGAATGTCACACTCTCCCTGTAGCACTGAATGCTCTGTGTGATGTAATACAATGTCACGCTCTCCCTGCAGTACTGAATGTTCTGTGTGATGTAATACAATGTTACACTCTCCCTGCAGTACAGAATGCTCTGTGTGATGTAATAGAATGTCACACTCTCCCTGTAGCACTGAATGCTCTGTGTGATGTAATACAATGTTACGCTCTCTCTGCAGCACTGAATGCTCTATGTGATGTAGTACAATGTTACACTCTTCCTGCAGCACTGAATGCTCTGTGTGATGTAATACAATGTTACACTCTTCCTGCAGCACTGAATGCTCTGTGTGATGTAATACAATGTTACACTCTTCCTGCAGTACTGAATGCTCTGTGTGATGTAATAGAATGTCACACTCTCCCTGTAGCACTGAATGCTCTGTGTGATGTAATACAATGCCACACTCTCCCTGCAGCACTGAATGCTTTGTGTGATGTAATACAATGTTACACTCTCCCCTATAGTTACGCCACTGATGCGCTGTGTGATGTAAGACAATGCCACACTCTCCCTGCAGCACTGAATGCTCTGTGTTATGTAATAGAATATCACACTCTCCCTGTAGCACTGAATGCTCTGTGTGATGTAATACAATGTCACGCTCTCCCTGCAGTACTGAATGCTCTGTGTGATGTAATAGAATGTCACACTCTCCCTGTAGCACTGAATGCTCTGTGTGATGTAATACAATGTCACACTCTCCCTGCAGTACTGAATGCTCTGTGTGATGTAATAGAATGTCACACTCTTCCTGTAGCACTGAATGCTCTGTGTGATGTAATACAATGTCACGCTCTCCCTGCAGTACTGAATGCTCTGTGTGATGTAATAGAATGTCACACTCTCCCTGTAGCACTGAATGCTCTGTGTGATGTAATACAATGCCACACTCTCCCTGCAGCACTGAGTGCTCTGTGTGATGTAATACAATGTTATACTCTCCCTGCAGCACTGAATGCTCTGTGTGTTGTAATACAATGTCACACTCTCCCTGCAGTACTGAATGCTCTGTGTGATGTAATACAATGTCACGCTCTCCCTGCAGCACTGAATGCTCTGTGTGTTGTAATACAATGTTACACTCTCCCTGCAGCACTGAATGCTCTGTGTGTTGTAATACAATGTCACACTCTCCCTGCAGCACTGAATGCTCTGTGTGATGTAATAGAATGTCACACTCTCCCTGTAGCACTGAATGCTCTGTGTGATGTAATACAATGTCACGCTCTCCCTGCAGCACTGAATGATCTGTGTGATGTAATACAATGTTACACTCTCCCTGCAGTACAGAATGCTCTGTGTGATGTAATAGAATGTCACACTCTCCCTGTAGCACTGAATGCTCTGTGTGATGTAATACAATGTTACGCTCTCTCTGCAGCACTGAATGCTCTATGTGATGTAATACAATGTTACACTCTTCCTGCAGCACTGAATGCTCTGTGTGATGTAATACAATGTTACACTCTCCCTGCAGCACTGAAAGCTCTGTGTGATGTAATACAATGTTACAGTCTCCCTGCAGCACTGAAAGCTCTGTGTGATGTAATACAATGTTACAGTCTCCCTGCAGCACTGAAAGCTCTGTGTGATGTAATACAATGTTACAGTCTCCCTTCAGCACTGAAAGCTCTGTGTGATGTAATACAATGTTACAGTCTCCCTGCAGCACTGAAAGCTATATGTGATGTAATGTTACATTATCTCTGCAGAAATTAACGTTCTGTGTGAAGTAATACAATGTTACACTCTTCCTGCAGCACTGAATGGTCTGTGTAATTTCTTATTTATATTGTACCTCTTTTATATTGCATCATGCTTTCATGCTCACTGACATGAAGCTCACTGAAACAGATACAGGTAATTCATTGTCAAGGACATAAAATTATATATATATATATATATATATATATATATATATATATATATATATATATAAAAATAAAAAGTATAATCAATTTGACTGCACATATTATGTACTTGCAGAATATGGACACTCAAAATAAAGGGTTACTATTCCTACTACTCCATAATTTTGCAACAACCATAACATTTTACAAAATGTAATCTATATATGCACAATAGTTATGAAACAAAGACTCTACTTAAAGGAGCAGCAAACCTTAATTATGGGAAAAAACATATTATAGAGATTGCTGAGCAAAACAATGGTACACCCGCTATTTGGAGATGTTTTGTTCCAAAGTTATTATAGTTTTTTACATTAACAGTGCCACCTGGTGTCCAGAGAATTAATCTACAGTTGATCTGGCATCCAGACAGTTATTCTATTGTATTCTATGTGAGAAGTGAATGACTAGCTACAGTTCCCCAAAAATATGAAAGTAAAAGCTCCATCACTTGACAGTTAACTACTGAATAATGTATCTTCCCTTGTTTTACTTATCAGGAAAGACTCTTCTTATTACATTGATAAAAACAAACAGACAGGGGTTTATATATCCATTTCCAGGCAAAAATAAACAAATTTTATGTTCTAAATGTTCCTTCTTCCACTTAATACTTATGTAGAAAGCTCTTTGTTTATTTATATGGCAGCTTAGTACTGAGTTCATTAACTGGAGTGTAGTGCTGCAGTGTGTGGGTGCTTTGGGATGTCGGTGTTCTGCACCCATGTACAGGCTCTATACAAACTCACACAGGACAGTGAAAGATCAATCCTCCTTTTCCTCACCACGGGTATAGAGGTGTAGTAAACAGCCTGGACACCTACATCGAAGCAGGGCTGGATTTATATATCAGGAGCCTGTAGGCACAGATATCTGAAGCGCCCCCCCCCCCCCGTCATCTCCACAATGCTCCATATCTCCATATTGCCCTCACATAGCCCCCCATCAGCTCCACATTGCCTTCCATCAGCTCCACATTGCCCCATCATCTCAACTTTCCCTCACATTGACCCCCATCAGCTCCACACTGACCCCATCACCTCCACATTGACTTCACATTGCCCCCCCATCAGCACATCGTTTGCCCCCCATGATCATCCCCATAATGACCTCACATTGCTCCCATTATCTCCAAATTAACCCTTTGAGTGCCAGAGTAGTACACAACGCATTGCTTTGCAATGCGTTGTGTACCACTCTGGCACTCAAAGGGTTAAGCCTCATTCTCTCCCCCACATCCGTTTCCTATGTCCCTGGTGGTCCAGCGGCTGGAGAGATCTGTGCTTGTGCACAGACATGGAGCTGCTGGAGCTCCCGCGCGGCTTTCCCTTTAGTAATGCAGAGCGCTGGGAGATTTTATCTCCCAGCGCTCTGCATTGCTAAAGAGCCGGGAGAGCTCACAGCTTGCAATGCGGCGGCTGGCGGCTCGGAGCGGCATGTCAAGCCGCGCAAAAAAAAAAAAAAAAAAAAAAAATCAGTTGTAGTGGCAGGCGCCCCTCTGTAGGGTGCGCCTGTAGGCAGATGCCTACTCTGCCTTACGGAAAATCCGGCCCTGCATCGAAGGTAGGATGCCTTTTATTCATATTCTGTTGGAGATGATGGAAGTTGTTGTCCCCAACAGCTGCATACCCTTGACCTAGATGGTGTGCATTGGAGGAGCTGTGCACAGATTCTGCTTAAGTGTCTGTACATAAGCCCAGGCTTAGGAGCAGGACATGTGGTGAGTCATCACTATATACACCCCCCCTTAGAATGTCTGGGTATTTCCCAATAGACATTCATTCACAGTGAGAAAGAATGGATTGGTGTGCCATAAAGCATCTCTAGACTGCTGTATTGTTGTCAGGAAGACTTAGATACACAGGGCTAGATTTCCCAATAGGCAGAGAAGACAACTGCCTAGATCTCCAAATTTTGTAGGGCACCTAAGCTGTGTTGGCCACATCCACATTATGAATTGTGGGTGTTGACAAAGCAATGTCAGTGGCTGTGCACCAGTTTACAGACACCTTTACAGACTATCGTCAACTCCTTGGATGCTAGAGTGATCTCAAACATGTTGAGAAGCAATGGATTGGAGATCTCTCTAGCAATGAATGGGTTTAAACATTTTTGTAATTGCTTTTTATAGGCCAATAGTATCTTCTGTTCCAGGAAATAGTAGATGGGGCTGGAGGTGGGGGTCATGTGAGGAGTTGGGGTGTGGTCATGGGTGGAGCTAAGGGCACCCAGGGTGCCTTGGCTAGGGGAACCTGGGATGTAATTACAGCCTTGCAGATTCAAGTCACATAGTTACATAAAACAAATACTCTCCAGTCAGCCTTCTGTACAGATTATTTAACCATATGATAAAATTTCAAGGCCACTGTTGTATTTTGATGTTTATGGACTTCTCATCTGTACTTAAAGGGATAGTAATACTTTGTTTTAACTTTATTTTATTTTGTAGGCATTAAAAAAAACATGAAGAATGATATAAGTCTTATCTCTCAAACCTTTATGGTTTGAGAGATATTCACAAGCAAAGTTTCCCCTCCCGCCCCTTTTACCTAGTGTAAGCCATCTCTTCTCAGATGTGAATCTGGTTGTAAGACCAGACAGATAACAGAAGGGGACAATCTTCTTTGTATTAAAACAATGAAAGCCCTTCCCCCCTTGACAAGTTTTTCAGCTTTTTCCCTTATCTTAATTGAAGATTGTCCCTCTCTGCAGTCTACCTGGGCACCTCCCTTCTGATTTGGTTGAACAGGGAAGGGATACTTTGTTTGTGAATATTTCTTAAACCATAAAGGTTTGAGAGATAAGACTTATATCATTCTTCATGTTTTTTTAATGCCTACAAAATAAAAAAAAGTTAAAACGAAGTATTACTATCCCTTTAAAGTGGACCTGTAACCCTAAGACTAGTTAGTTGTTTTTTTCCTTACAGATACTTAATATCTGCCTGTATGTTGTACAACCCATTTTTCTGCAAAATAGATCATTTTTGAGAAATTAGTCTTTATATTTTGGTGGCATAATGCAATAATGTATGTCAAATCACTGCACAGTTTTCTAATTTGTTATTTTAGAGGCCTAAGTTACTGGTCACTGTCCTATTAGAAAACACCCCAGTGTGTGTGAGTTCTGCCTAGATTCATTCATAGCACAGTGTGTGAGTTCTGCCTAGATTCATTCATAGCACAGTGCGTGGGCTTTGCCTAGATTCATTCATAGCACAGTGTGTGAGTTCTGCCTAGATTCATTCATAGCACAGTGTGTGGGTTCTGCCTAGATTCATTCATATCACAGTGTGTGAGTTCTGCCTAGATTCATTCATAGCACAGTGTGTAGAATCTGCCTAGATTCATTCATATCACAGTGTATGGGTTCTGCCTAGATTCATTCATAGAACATTGTGTGTGTCTGCTTCCTAGAATTCATTCATAGCACAGTGTGTGCTCTCTGACTAGATTCATTCATAGCACAGTGTGTGAAATCTGCCTAGATTCATTCATATCACAGTGTATGGGTTTTGCCTAGATTCATTCATAGAACAGTGTGTGTCTGCTATCTAGACTCATTCATAGCACAGTGTGTGCTCTCTGCCTAGATTTATCTATAGAACAGTGTGTGTTCTCTGCCTAGATTTATTTATAGAACAGTATGTGTTCTCTGCCTAGATTAAAAGGTCAGTAATGTCCAATAAAAAATATTTAGCATTAGGTAGAGGTTTGAGAAATATAGGGATTCAAAGACATAGAACAGTGTGTGCTCTCTGCCTAGATTCATTCATAGTACAGTGTGAGTCCTCTGCCTAGATTCATTCATATCACAGTGTGAGTTCTCTGCCTAGATTCATTCAGAGCACAGTGTGTGTTCTCTGCCTAGATTCATTCATAACACAGTGTGTGGTAATATTAGCCCATAAGACAAACTAATTATCATATAATACCAGACTACATCACAAAAAAATTAAGGTTATTTTTCATATTACAAACACATGGCTTCACCACATATTGGCAGTCTTTCATTCTCTTTAAAATGAACAAATCAAATTGTTAAGTGGCAGGTCCACTTTAATGCTGACAACCCCTTTCTCAGCACGGTGCAATAAGCAGCACTATGGAATAGGTTGGCACTTTATAATTAAAGGATAATAATAATAATTATTATGTTGTTGGTATCAAATGTTCTAGTTTCTCTTTCTCTCTCTCGCTCATTTAGGACCATATGTTCGAAAGGAAAGTAGAAGAATTATGGGGCACACCAACAGCAATCCGGTAAAGAAAAAAGAATTACCATTTATTTAAATGGGATTTTAACCCACTGAAAAGCTAGAGAGGTCTCCAATGCATTGCTTCACATCTCACTTCCTGACCCCACCCCATCTCACTTCCTCACCTCACCCCATCTTACTTCCTCACCCCACATCATCTCACTTCCTCACCTCACCCCATCTTACTTTCTCACCTCACCCCATCTCACTTCCTCACCTTACCCCATCTCACTTCTTCACTTCACCCCATCTCACTTGCTCACCTCACCCCATCTCACTACCTCATCCCACCCCATCTCACTTCCTCACCTCGCCCCATCTCACCCACCCCATCTCACTACCTCACTTCACCCCATCTTACTTCCTCACCTCGCCCTATCTCACTTCCTCACCTCACCCCATCTCACTTCCTCACCTTACCCCATCTCACTTCTTCACTTCACCCCATCTCACTTCCTCACCTCACCCCATCTCACTACCTTATCCCACCCCATCTCACTTCCTCACCTCGCCCCATCTCACCCACCCCATCTCACTACCTCACTTCACCCCATCTCACTTCCTCACCTCGCCCTATCTCACTTCCTCACCTCACCCCATCTCACTTCCACACCTTGCCCCATCTCACTTCCTCAACTCACCCCATCTCACTACCTCTCTCCACCCCATCTCACTTTCTCACCTCGACCCATCTCACTTCCTCACCTCACCCCATCTCACTTCCCCACCCCATCTCACTTTCTCACCTCACCCCATCTCACTTCCCCACTTCAACCCATCTCACTTCCTCACCTCACCACATCTCACTTTCTCACCCCATCTCATTTTCTTCTCTCACCCCCTCAAGATGGCAAGGCATCAAATCCATCTTTTCCTTACACATAACCACAGTGTTCCTGTGGGATCCTAGCTGCCTGCTGCCCTCCAGTTCCACTGCATGCCTCTCTGCCCCATGCACATAGGAGTGCCTATGTTGAACGCCTTAATCCTTGGTGCATGTGTTGCTAAAGAAAAGCAGAACAACGAAGTTAGTTAGATAATTAGCGATGGATGCACATAAATCTAATTGCAACAGCCAGTGTTAATCACAAAACTTCCTCCCTCCCTTTCCACCCCCCCCACCCTGAGACCACCCTCTTTCCTTCAGGTGATTGGCCACCCTCGCCCACCCACCACCAGGTGAGACTTGGGGAAGGGCAGTCCCACACACAAAGGGAAGAAGGCAGAGGCTACCTGCCCTCTAAATTGGCTTCAGGGGCATATAGCCCACTCAGCCATTTTATCTCTTGGCTTCCTTTCACCCATCCCCTACAGTCTCATTGCTACCCACAACCCACAGTTTCATTCCTTCGCTTCACCTCCTGTCTCTTAGTGCATAGAAAGTGAATAGTTATTATACAAAGAACACCAGCCAGAAGGTATAACAACTTGAGTTGGGGGGTATGGAACACACATAGGGTTGCCACCTTTTCTTCAAAAAAATACCGGCCATGGCATTCCCTCCATAGACTTAACGTTGGACAGAAGCCTATTTTTTGCCAGCCTGCCAGTAAAATACCGGCTGGGTGGCAACTCTAAACACACATGGAAATGATCTGCTACATTTTTATCATAAGATCACCACTGGGTGTGACCCAAGGACTAATACTGATAAATATGGCCAAAGCTGAAAACTGCACATAATGCACATTAAAATGCCAGGAATCCCTGCCAAGTGGTGGATCCCCTCCGAGAGAGGGGGAACCACACCTGGAGGAGGGAATAGTGCGAGGAGGTTGTAGGTTTTTAAATAAAAGGGAACAGCAGAGGATTTAAACAGGTATTAGAAAGTGGAAGTGATGAATTGGCATCTTAAGGGTACAGGGCCTATGTAAGTTGAAGATACCTCCCCCTTTAACTGGTGGAAACACACATGAAAAATGCTTTGATCTCAGTATAGCCCTGAAATATGCATATTTAATATGTGTCTTTGCTTAAAAGGGAGGTCTGGTTAGCTTAACTACAGTGTCCAAAACTGTTCCTTTAACATAGTTTGATCAAAGAAAGACAGCGCGTGGCAGTGATGTGTGGTTAATTTAGGGCATCCAGATCTGCCCATTAATGAAGAATGCTTATAAAATGTAATTCTGCAGGACTACATAGAAACCAGTGGGAACCTGCACTGTGTGTGTGTGTGTGTGTCTTTTTTCTGCATTTAAAGTGAGGTCTGGTCAGAATATGATTCATCTCTCCGCCTCTGGTTGGAATTCTACAGGAATGTATCAGTATCAGATGCTTCTCGCGAGGCAGATGCACAAATCCGAATCATATGTTTGGCTAATTCTCAAAGAGCATTAACTGCAGTCATGTGTCGGGGTCAATGTAATGCTCTGTGCGGATTTACATTGCTGCCCCAGCCCATTTCCTCAGAGCACCGCACCAGCCTCTCCTATAGCAGGGACAGGAATATATGGGGATGATGGCAATATGTTCTCTCTGAAATAGGAGATTAACCCTTCGAGTACCAGAGGCGTACACAATGCAGTGCAGAGCAATGCTTTGTGTACCCCTCTGGCACTCATAGGGTTAAGAATAATAATATACTCATATTTTCAAAATCACTTTTGGGCCTTATGCATAAAGGGAAAGTGCAACAATTCTGGAGCAAACCAACTGAACCATAAAGGACACATAACATTTTAATTGAGTTAAATGGGTGTTTTAACCCCTTAAATGCTAAATAGGTTTCTAAAATGGTATTCTGCAGAACTGTTTTGATATAGTGCAGCCCTGAAATATGCACATTTAAGGTGATCAGATGTTCCTTTAAAGGGGATAGTAATGATTCACAGTAAAAGAGGCTCCAATTAATCTTCATAGTATTTGGGCCATAGAGAGTGTTATTTCAATACTGTGAGTGTTGTAGTTCAAGGGTAATTGAATGATAAAGTCTCCCCCTCCTGCCCCTTTTACCTAGTGTAACACTGCGTATCTCAGAGCAGCAAGACTGTCCGGATAAGAGGGACAATCTTCAGTGAGCATAAGGAAAAACCTGTCAAGGGGGGCAGGGATTCCTTATGGTCACAGTAAGAAGATTGTACCTTGCTGTGATCTGTCTGGTCAAGTGACCAGATTCCACACATCTGAAGTGAGCAGCATTACACTAGGTAAAAGGTGGGAGGGGGATAGTTTATCATTCAATTACTCTTGAACTACAACTCTGACAGTAATGAAATAACACTCTCCATGGCCCAAATACTATGATGATTAATCAGAGCTGATTTTTTGCGAGCCATTACTATCCCTTTAAATGCAGTGCACTTATGAAATACACAAACACTGCAGGGTTTCCTCAATTCCTGTACAGTCCTGCATAATGGCATTTTTATAAGTGATCTGCATTTAAAGTGACATGGGGGGAGATTCACTAAGTGGTGATAAAGCGGAGATAACTTCTCCAGTTTATCACTTCTCCAGTTCCTATGTTATTCTATGGAGCCTATTCACTAAGATCTCCAGTGCTAAATAAGTCTTTGTGCATAGGCTCCATAGAATAACATAGGATTTGTAGCAGTGATAAACTGGAGACGTCATCTTCTCTTTATCACCACTTAGTGAATCTTCCCCCCGGTCACCTTACACACATGTCACGGGGAGGTCTGGCCAGCCTTCTCCAGATTTCCTCTGCTTTCTTTCACAGTGTTTTGGAGACCTCACTAGCACCGGTGGGTTAAAGGGATAGTAATACTTCGTTTTATCTTTATTTTATTTTGTAGGCATTAAAAAAACATGAAGAACGATACAAGTCTTATCTCTCAAACCTTTATGGTTTAAGAGATATTCACAAGCAAAGTATCCCCCCCCTGTTCAGCCAAATCAGAAGGGAGGTGCCCAGGTAGACTGCAGAGAGGGACAATCTTCAATTAAGATAAGGGAAAAAGCTGAAAAACTTGTCAAGGGGGGAAGGGCTTTCATTGTTTTCATAGGAATAAGAGTGTCCCCTTCTGTTATCTGTCTGGTCTATGGACTGGATTCCACATCTGAGAAGAGATGGATTACACTAGGTAAAAGGGGCGGGAGGGGGAACTTTGCTTGTGAATATCTCTTAAACCATAAAGGTTTGAGAGATAAGACTTATATCATTCTTCATGTTTTTTTAATGCCTACAAAATAAAATAAAGTTAAAACGAAGTATTACTATCCCTTTAAAATCCCCATTTACATCAACAGGAATTTGGAGAATTTTTATTTATCTGCTATGGTGCAGTTGCCTTTCCCCAGAATTATTCCACTTTACTTTGTAGATATAGCCCACAGACATCTGATTCCCCAGATCTGATTTTTTTTACATTGCACAGTTCCAAACAGCTTCCTGGATTTTGGTTCAGGTGGAATTGTGCCATTCTGGCCCTGGTACAGGAAGTTATATGGAGTCCCACAGCCGGGAGCTGTGGCCAGTAGGACTGGGGAAGCTTAGGTTTTGGCTGATGTCTGTTATGCTGAGCCAGTGGTTCTCATTTTAATTCTGCTTAAGGTACCCCTAACATGCAGTCAATAATTTTAGGGCATCAACAAAGATCATATAGGTCATTTGTCAAGGGTATGTTGAAGACATGTTTTAATGTCCCAATGTGAAGCTCTGCGTAGCTTCAAAATGGCTTCTATCAATTGTTAGGAGGTGGTGGGGGACACATGACACAGCTGGAACACAACCCAGAAGTATGTGACACGCAGCAACAAACTCCTGGGTTGTGTGTGCAGTCTCCATAGACCTGCTGTGTCAGGCTGTGAAACCAGATACAGAGGGTCCATAGTGACTGCATTGCGCAGGAGAAGAGACTGACCTGAGAAAGTCTCTTTCCATGGCACCGAGAATGGAATCCTGGGTGCCTCTTTTCAGAATGTTGTAACCCCCCCCCCCCATCCACCAGAGCTCTCAATGCAGCCCAGCTTCATCGGAAAGTCTGATCCCAGGGGCGCGTGGATATGTTAATGGGGCATTATCTAATCGTTGCCCTTTAAAGGGATCATTTCAGCTAAGACCAACTTTGGAGATTTTTAAAGAGCTTCCATAATCACCTACATGTTATTTTAGCCATTTCTTTAGCACTAAAAGGCTTACATGTTAGTGAATGGGGGCTCCAAGACAAGAAGTTCCTGCCTGACACGCCTCAGTTGGCATAATCTATAAATCTAAATAACTCAATAACTAGTTTTCTAAATAAAAAATGGCGAATACAACATGTAGGTGATACTGAAAGCTCTTTCAAAATTACAAACTTTGTTTTTAGGTAATAGGTGTTTTTCAAGTCTCAAGACAATTGGTTCACAGTGAAAAGCCTTCTAGCATCCAAGGGGTTGACCCTTTGATTGCCAAAGGTGGTAAGCAATGACTTGCTTTGCAAAGAGTTGCGTACCCCTCTGGCACTGAAAGGCTTAAACTGCTTAAACTGGATGTTTTATTATGAATGAGAATTTTTGTTTTAATAAGAAGTGCCATGCCACATTATTATTTTTTTTGTTGTTGGTGCTCCACCCAGACCGTCATGGCACACTAACAGACAGGACTTGAGATGTCACTACTTGAACACAGGTGAGTTAATCAGGTGCTCAGTCATTTCAGTTCACTCAGCTGTGGAAAATCCTCATGTCCTGTTAGTGATCCCAGAGAACAGATAGGAGAACCGTTGATGTAGAGCAGTGTTTCCCAACTCTGTTCCCGGGGATCCCCAACAAATCTTCAGGATTCCCCTGCTTGGACACAGATGAATTAATTAACCATCTGAGTGCCAGAAGGGTGAGCAGCGCATTGCAAAGCAATGCATTGCATACCCCTCTGGCTCTCAAAAGGTTAAACGACTGAGACTCGTGTGCAGAAGCAGAGAGATCCTAAAGGCCTGGCCTGATAGAGGTTCCATGTGGACAGGATCAGGAATCACTGACCTAGAACATCGTGGATTGATCATTACATCTTCAGAGAAAAGTGGAATCATCTTTCTCCATGAAACCAACTATACTGTAGCAAACAAATTAAAATTCCCATTGATTTAAATGGGTAACTAGAACATATTTGGACCCTGGGGTGAAATATGAGGCAGGACTCTCCCTCCCTTCCATAGTTTAGAGCTGAGGTCTCAAAATGTATTGCTAGAGGGATACGATGGTACAGATTTTTGTTATATCCCTGATTTTGTACAGGTGTTACAGTGTAAATGGCAACAGTACTTGTTGCCAACTGTGAAATATAAGGGGTTGTCATGGTTCATCTGTGAGTGGTCTGAGGCGTGCACACCCAATCCAGAGCAGTCGTAAGCAAGTGGGCGTGGTTTCTTGCAGGTGCATGTACAGTTGGCTGAAGTCATGGATCAAGAGATGGCGTAGTCACGCAAAATGATGTCACTACCTGTTCGCTTCACAAGGTGCAACAATAGACTTATTTAATCCTACTGCAGACTAAACCCTGTGTTTAGTCAGGCATGTGCACACATAGACACCAAGGGGGGCTTGAGCACCTGCCCTTTTTGTCCAAAGTGCCCTCGTGCCCTTTTTTTAAATATACATTTTGAATAAATAATTATGAGAAGTGCCCTTTTTTTCATTTGAGCCCCTGCCCCCCAAAATGTCTGTGCACGTCCCTGTGTTCAGTTGTTTTACGCTCTCTCTAGTAACTTGTAACATTATTCTATGACTGCTCCTCTGGTTTCTAGGGTGCGCGTTTAAGCCTTTGAGTGCCAGAGGGGTACGGAATGCATTGCAGAGCAATGCGTTCCATACCCCTCTGGCACTCAAAGGGTTAAGATATTTTAATCATTCCATTTTCTTTAGATAATTGCTTTGATCATTTGATATAATTGATACAATAAGACAACCTTGATGGGATTACAAACTTCTCACATGCCTGGTTATGCGCATAACCATAATTGCACATTCGCATAACTGCACATTCAGATAACTGTGAAAGCGCATGTACGCGACCACAAATACACATAACCGTGAATGTGCATAACTTTACCGCATTGATGGTGATGATTATTTGATACAATAAAACTATTACTCACCGTAATATTTTTAATAGAATATTTGAATAATTCAGTTAATTGTTGAAGCCAAGCTAACCTCGGCTTAACTACCTGACCTTGTCTATGAATTCTGCCTGCCATGACCTTCTGCTTGGACCTGACCTTCATGAGCTGCACCTGACCTGACTTCAGATTGTTCTTGGATTACACCTCTCTCAGTCTCTCATTTCTGTTAGTACGGCATCTTGGTTTTTCTGAGTTCACTGGTGCCTTCCCAATCCTCAGAGCTCAACTCCTTGGTACGAGCAGGTACTTCTACATGGCTCAGCCTTCCTCCATACGGTACCTATTTTCTGCACTCAGTAAAGCCTACAAAAACTTTGGGTTCAACCCACTGACACGAGTGAGTACTTCAACTGACCTGTTACTGCATACCTCCCAAGTGTCCCTCTTTAGGAGGGACAGTCCCTCTTTTAGACCTAAATCCCTCTGTCCCTCTTTCCCACCCTGATGTCCCTCTTTTTAGGAAATCGGATTGTGTGGTGTGTGTATATAAGTGTGTAATATTGCTCTACAGCAATAAAACTCACATTATTGTTTGTTTAAATGTCAGTATATGTGTTTATAAATTAGTATGTGTAAATAAAATAATTTGGCCTTGTTCTAAATCATTTATTAGGTTACACAAGGAGGTGACAATAGGTCATGAAATATCTTAAAAATTTCTGGTAATGCCCCGCCCACCAGCCCCGCCCCCAGAAACACTCCCTAAAACACAAGTGTCCCTCTTTGGCAATTTGAAATGTTGGGAGGTATACTACTGGGATCCATATAAATATCCTGAAAACCTGCACTGTATTGGTCTTCTAGGAATGCAGTTTGAGATCACTGGTCAAGTGGCCTAAATCAAGTATGAAAAATGGGTACTTAAACAGACCTTGTTTAGGTACCCTAAAACTGATAAGGACATCAACAACCACATCCTCAGAGATGCAGCATTGAAAGGGATAAAACCATTACCTTACCAGAAGTTTTCAGTTACTGGCAGTAGTCCTCCATTAGGAACACATTGCATTGAGTGACATCATGACAGTCATGCAGAATGATAATGTGAGATCTGCTCCACTGGACCATCAAGGTAATTTTTATTGTAGCAGAGGAGGGGGGCTCCTTAAGAACCTGGGTCTCAGCATCCTCTGCTCCAAATTGGGCTGCATTACCTCAGTTTAAAGAGGGGAATCCCCTTTTTCAAATATGGGTACCCTCGAATGCTAGTTCAGGTTATCTCATAACCACCTGACGTTAAAATACATTAGGACAAATGGTGAAGGAGCAGCGCTCTAGAAGAGCTGCGATCTCAGGCTCCCTTGCACCAAAAAAAATGTGGGACTGCCGTCGCTTGAAAGAGGGGATTATTGCTCTATCTTTAATACAAGGGTAGTCTTCAATGTGTTGTGCATACCGCTCTGGCACTCAAGTGGTTAACAGGAAAAACTTTTGAAACTGATAGCTTTGCTTTAGCCCTTTAAAGGTATAGTAACATTTCAAAATAAAAGCAGCTCCAATTAATCTTCTTAGTATTTGGGCCATGGAGAGTGTTATTTCCGTACTGTCAGAGTTGTAGTTCAAGAGTAATTGAATGATAAAGTATCCCCCTCCCGCCCCTTTTACTGGTGTAACGCTGCTCATATCAGAACAGAAAGCTGGTGTCCAGATGCCTTGCAGAGAGGGACAATCTTCAATTAGCATAAGGGAAAAATCTGAAAAACCTGTCAAGGGGGGGCAGGGTTTTCATTGTTCTCATAGGAAGAAGATTGTCCCTTGCTGTGACCTGTCTGGTCTGTGGACCAGATTCCACATTTGAGGAGAGGGGGCTTACACTAGGTAAAAGGGGTGGGAGGGGGATACTTTATCATTCAATTACTCTTGAACTACAACTCTGACAGTATTGAAATAACACTCTCCATGGCCCAAATACTATGAAGATTAATTGAAGCTGCTATTATTTTGAAACATTACTATCCCTTTAAGTAAGGTCCCATTTAATGCAACACAATGTGTTTTAAATCAGTCTGGCATTCAAGGGGTTGATTTCACCATTTAAATGGGAATATTTTTGGAATTTTTAGTTTTCCCCATAGAGCAAGTGATGTGCCCCCTGGGCCGGGCTGGGAATAAAAACCAGGCCTGGAAAAAATTGCTTACCAGCCCCATAGCATTGAGTCATTATACCAGCCCCCATAGCACTGCATTATTATACCAGCCCCATAGCATAACGACATTGATAGAGAGAGGCCTTCAACCAAGGGGTTACTTTTGGGCAGTTGTTTTCCCCACAATTGTTCCATTTTTTGCTTGATAGATATAACTAATTTAAAGGGATAGTAATACTTAAGTATTACAAATCCCTATATTAAAGTCCTATTAAAAATAAATGTATTGCCCCCAGTGTCATCTCTCAAACCTTTATGGTTTGAGAGATGATCGCTCCTAAAGTTGCCTTCTCCCTCCCCCTTCCCCATAGTCAGTGTTCTAGCTGACTGCAGGGAAGCCAGTCATACGACTTTCATGCGGCTCTCCAGCACAGCCGCGATCGTGTTAATAAAAAAGAAATCTTTCACTGAAATGGTCTTCTACGTGTGGTTGGATACCCTATGGAAGAATCTATAATTGTGCACCCCTCTGGTGGTGAAAGGGTTAATAAAAAAATAGTGGACTTCTGTACTAATTGTCAGTCATGTATTAGTCATTGCCCTCTGGCCCTCAAAGGGTTAAAAATAAACAGCATGTCTGTTAGTCTTAGCCTCTTTGTGAGTCAGGAAATAGGATTTTGTCTATCACCCCAAACCAGCATCCTGCCCTATTAAGTAAAGGAAATGTTTCCCAGCCCGAACACAGGAACCTCAGGGCTGCTCCGATGTGTAGAGATGATTGGGCTGGAGAAAGGGTTGCCAGATCATTCCTTTAACCCTTTGAGTGCCAGAGGGGTACTCAATGCATTGCTCTGCAATGCATTGCGTACCTCTCTGGCACTCAAAGGGTTAAAACTAGACAGATAATGAAAAATGTCTGCTGGTTGTAAACATGGGAACCGATACAGTACAGTAATAATCACAGCAGCCCTGCAGCAGGCATTTCTCATATGTGTGTGTGTCCAGTTATCAACCAGTCCTAGTGGGAGTGACACGTTTCAACTTCCTACACTTTATTGAGAGTAACAGCTGTGTATTGTGTGTGCAAAGTAATTTCCCTATGGACTTCCAGGGGCTGATGTATTAAAAAGAGCTGGAGGAATTCTGTGGCAAACCAACGTCACGCAAAAACCCGCAATCCTCTGACGTGGGCACTATAAGCATTTTAGCTATACCCCGTCAGCTAATGCAGAGCCCTGAAATTGCTCCTATGGAAAGAACTGAGGTTATGCAGATGGGGTATCAGACAGGCCTTAAACCAAATATTTATCTTAAGGAAGACAGGGTGAAAGGTGTTTGGAACACAGAGCGCCTGGAGATGACAGATTTACGGTGTGCGCTAGGTGCAGTATCTTAAAACAGAGATTCAGAGGCTGATGGACCTAGACATGGTGAAAACCGTATAGAAACCATGGAAAAGTTATCCATGCTGCCACTGATTTAACCATTTAAGGACCAGAGGGGTGTGCAACAAATTGCAAAGCAATTTCTCTCTCCGGCTTCTAGTCCTTAATAGGTTGTGGGACTTTTAACCCCTTCATTGATATCTGCAACATATATTAAATCAATGCATTGGGGATCTCTTTAGCATCTAAGAGAGCGGTTCTGAATCTAAATTTTTTGGTTATCCCTTTGCGTGCCAGAGGGGTGTGCAATGCATTGCAAAAACCCCTCTGGCACTCAAAGGTTTAAAGGTTCCCTGCTGTGCAGTTTGAAATTTAGGACACACCTAACATTTTATGACATCTGCAAAGAACATGATAAAGGGTACAAATGCTTAAATATACAGGGTTTTTTTTAGTTAAAAAAAACTTTATTGAGCAAAGGAAGCATTACAAAGAGAACAACAGTTATTTTTAGGTATCACACTCAGAATAACAAAAAACAGACAGACTTTGTATTACAACTTCCATAAATATGCATTTGACACTGAATGTTTACATTTTTCCAAAATCTTAATAGAAAAGAAGAGGCACCCTAAGTGGATGTCTGTGGCACACCAAAGTGCCACTCTACCCTCGTTGAGAACCTCTGATCTAAGGCGTTAAACTAAAAGGAAAATAGTTTTTGGATTTTGTTCTGCCTACATAGTAAAACACAGAACTAAAATCATGTTTTAAACAGGTACAGTTGATTCTAGATTTCCCATCATTATATGACAGGAGGAGATGATCATACCTCAGAACTTTTGAAATGCGCTCACCCTGAGATCTTTGAAATATTACCTCCCCGGCACTCAAAGGGTTATGTAATGCATTTTGTTGGATACCTCTCTGGCATTCAAAGGGTTAACTCTTAATGTTCAGAAGAAAGTAAATCCTAGGGGCTCCGTCCAATTCCCACCAACCCCCCCCCAAAAAAAAACCAACAACAAACAGCCGTCTGTAGTTTTTCAAGCACAGTAAGACATCCAATGACCTGTGCTGTGACAAACTGCCAAAGATTCAATTCCATGCATTAGGTAGTAACATGTCTTAAAGCGGATGTATCACCTAAAAAATTTTATTACCATGCGTATTGTTAGAACAGTAGTTGTGGGAAAGGTTTTTTTTCCTAAAAGAAAGTATTTTTAAATATATTGCGAAAGTGTACAGCAGAGCTCTTCTTCTCCTCCCACCTCCCTCCCAGCTGCCCCAGGGAGCGCGTTCACACTTCCCTTTGGTGTGCTGTGAATGTCTTCTATAGTTACAGCAAGCTCCAGTTAGCATTATACTGAGGTTGCAGCCTCAGTATAATGCTAACCGGAGCTTGTCATAATGATAGAAGACATTCATGGCACAATAAAGGGACGTGTGACCCTGCTTCCTGGGGCAGCTGGGAGGGAGGTGGGAGGAGATTAGTCAGTCAAGAAGAGCTTTGCTGAAGAATCAGCATGGTTCATTATACTGACTGGCATCAAAAAGCAATATCTTTACTTAGAAAAACAAACAAACAAAAAACAGCTTTCCTAATGCTACTGTTGTAACAAAACCTATGGTAACATTTTTTTTAGGTGACATATTCCCTTTAAGGGACCCCACTTTATCACCAAAGGTCTGCACCAATATGTGCAGAGTTCCCTAACGCATGTGTTGAACCACCAACGCTAGAATTAAAGTTGAAAAAGCAAAGTAAAAAAGCTAAGTGACCAGTAGATGTACTGATATGGGAGCCCTATGCCCCATGTCATTACATCCAAAGTACTGAATGGATGTGTATGAGATATAAAAAAAAAATTAACCATTTGAGTGCCAGTAGGGTATGAAACGCATTGCAGTGTGTTGCCTACTCCATTGGCTCTCAAAGGGATAATCCCTCTAAAACAAATACAATCCCCTGAAAATAAACACTTCCCTCTAATCCTGATGTCCAGAGTGGTCTTCAGCACCCTGGTCATCCACAGTAATCTTCTGTCCTCTTCATCTGTGATCTTCCTTGTTTTTCCCAAAAATACTGTGCCTCACTCTAAAAAAAATACAAAAATAAATAAATAAATAAAAAAATTGTAAATTCAATATGCCCCATAAAGAATTCTGAACTGCTGCTGGTGGTGGCAGCAGAAAAGCAGGATATTCCTCCTATATACCTCTTGGGCCGTTGCCCGAGCCACACTTGGGGACATTTGAACAGACACTGGCTTTTATGTGGCCCGTGTCTGTTCAATATGGCTTCCAGGCTTCCACTGGCTGGGATGTGGGGTTACACACCTCACAGCCAATCTGCTTCAAGCAGGTCTCATCCTTCCCGCTCAAAGCCAATTGGCTGGGAGCTGTGCAACCTCTCATCCCAGCCAATGAAAGCCCAGGAATCATTTTGAACAGAGAATTGACACCTCTTTGTGTAACTGAATAAATGATTTAGGACAAGACTAAAGTATTTTATTTACAAAGACTAATTTATATTCACATATACTGAAGATTATACAAACATTAAAAGGGAACATTCACATTAGAAAAAGTTTTTACCATATGTTTAATTCTATAACTAGTATTGAGAAACGTGCTTGTTTTTTTTTTTTTTTTTTTAATTTACGTACTTTTTAAGATCTTTACTCTTCAAGCTGTGCACTTCTGCATTATGTGGCACTCTGTATCTTTGGCACAGATCTTCAGGACTTCCCAGTGCTATTTCATTCTCCTCCCACCTCCCTCCCAGCTGCCCCAGGGAGCGCGTTCAAGCTTCCCTTTGGTGTGGTGTGAATGGCTTGTATCATTACAGCAAGCTCCAGTTATCATTATAGTGAGGTTGCAAGCTCAGTATAATGATAATCTGAGCTTGCTGTAATGATACAAGCCATTCACACCAAACTGAAGGGAAGCATGAACGCTTTCCCTGGGGTGGCTGGGAGGGAGGTGGGAGGAGAATGAAATAGCACTGGGAAGTCCTGAAGATCTGTGCCAAAGATACAGAGTACCACATAATGCAGAAGTGCACAGCTTTAAGATTAAAGATCTTAAAAAGTACGTAAATAAAAAAAAAAAAGAAAGCATGTTTCCTAATACCAGTTACATAATTAAAAGAGGATTTTAGTCTTACGTTTTAAATCCTTTTCTCTTAGTCCATATAGGTTACTGGTAACTTTGGGTAGGCGACTGCCCCTTTAAGTAGGCAGGAACAATTCGTGAAGAGAATACTGGGTGGAGCTTACCTCCTCTCCTTAACTGCATCTAGCCACCCCTCTCCAGAAAGATTTGAGACACCAACTAGTGTCTAGGTAGTAAGAAGGGAAAAGAAGACTCCTGTGAGCATGAATCCGAAAGGACTCCCACATTTGGTCACAGGAGAGCCAAGCATGGTCCCTTGACAGGGTGGGAGACCAGTAACCTATATGGACTAAGAAAAGGATTTAACAGGTAAGACTAAAATCCTCTTTTCTCGGTCATCCAATACAGGTTACTGGTAACTCTGGGATGTCCAACCATTGAGTTTGCCAGAGGTGGGAAGTAAGGCAAGGACCAGGCGCAGAGCCCCCAAAGTCACCAGAACCTGTATGAACCATCAGATCATAGACAGCCCAACAATAACAATGAAGTGTCAAAGGACACAAAACCAGTGCATAACCACACCAGGAAGTAGCACAGCGCACAAACTCAAGCCAACTGGTCTCAAAAGTGAACCTAGACAGGCAAAACTGCCTCTAGGATCTTCTGTCCCAAGCTGGCATCAGCCGATGCCAGCACATCAACATGCTAGTGCTTAGAAAAGGTGTGCACAGACGACCAAGGGGCAGCCTTGCACAACTGATCAACTGAGGCTTGATTCTTGTAAGCCCAAGATGCCCCAATGGATCTGGTGGAATGAGCCAAAACCCTAAAAGGAAAAGAATTCTTCTGCAGTTCATAAGCCTCACGAATAGTAGACTTAATCTACAATTCTATGGTCACCTTGGATGCAGGTCTCACTGCCCTGGGACCCTCAGGAATAACAAACAAGGAGTCAGACTGGCGAATAGAGTCAGTGCGGTGCACACTGAATTTGA
The DNA here is from genome assembly GCA_037306005.1 of Rhinophrynus dorsalis. Lineage (NCBI taxonomy): Eukaryota > Metazoa > Chordata > Amphibia > Anura > Rhinophrynidae > Rhinophrynus > Rhinophrynus dorsalis. The sequence continues at coordinate 37,758,171 of CM074720.1, read as the reverse complement.
GACATTGCACCATGTCCAACAAGTGAAGATCCCTTTCCTTGTTGGATGTAGGGTCAGGACAGAAGGAAGGCACCACAATCTCTTGATTAATGTGGAATTCAGAGACCAGCTTCAGAAGGAACTCCTGAGAAGTGCGAACAACCGCCTTGTATTTGTGAAACACCAAGAAGGGAGGTTTACAAGACAGGGCATGCGACTCCGCGACACAGTGAACAGACACAATCGCCAGGAGAAAAGCAATTTTCCAAGTCAGCATACGTAGAGGAATGGTAGCCAAGGATTCAAATGGAGGGCGCTGAAGGATGCCCAAAACCAAGTTAAGATCCCACTGAGGAGTAAGGCTCTTAAAGGCAGGACGAGTATGAGCAATGCCTTGAAGAAAACCTTGACATCAGGAAGGATAGCGATACATCTCTGAAAGAAGAAAGAGAGTGCAGAAGTCTGGATCTTAAGGGAACTCAAACTGAGACCCTTATTCACTCCATCCTGCAGAAAGGACAGGATCGTTGGAAGATCAAATTCCTGGGAAAGACCCTTATCAGCGCACCAAGAAAGAAAGGTGGACTTAGAGGATACAGGCTTGCAGGAACTAAGCATAGTGGCCACCATACCGGAAGAAAAACCCTTCTTCAGTATTGAGGATTCAATTTCCATGCCGTCAAACAGAGACGGTCCACATCCTACTTCCACAGGTACCCCTGCAGAAGGAAATCCGGACGGCGAGGAAGTTGATAGGGCTCCGCTACGGAGAGATTCAGGAGCTCCGGAAACCAAGCTTGTTGAGGCCAGTACAAAGCAATCGCAATGACTGGAGAGCCCTCCAGACGCAGTTTCCACAACACCCTGTGCAGCATGGGAATGGGAGGAAAGATGTACACCAGAGGGAAGTGCGGTGGGATCGACATGGCGTTCACTGCCAGAGCTAGAGGGTCCCTCCAGTGAGACCAGAACGGAACCTTCCAATTGTGCCTTTTGCCATCAGATCGATGCAAGGAAGTCCCCACTTCTGAACAATGAGGGTGAACACCTCTGGGTGCAGCCCCCACTCTCCGCTGTGCACGGTGTGTCAACTTAGGAAGTCTGCCAGCACGTTGTCTATGCCGGGAATATGAACTGCGGATATGGCAGGAACATATTCCTCTGCCCAGGTTAAAATTGCTTTGACCTCCCACCAGGCAGCGAGACTTCCTGTACCGCCTTGCTTGTTGATGTAAGCCATGGCCGTGGTGTTGTCGGACTGGACTCTGACTGGGCATCCCTCCAGATGACTCATCCAGTGGCTAAGAGCATGAAATATAACCCAAAGCTCCAACACATTGATGGGAAGGAGAGATTCCTCCAGAGACCTCCGACCCTGGGCATTGCTGTGACCCAGGACTGCTCCCCAGCTGGAGAGGCTGGCATCCGTCATTACGGTAATCCAGAAAGTTATCATGAAGGGGCAGCCATTCAGCAGACTGGAGAGGTTGAGCCACCACGACAGGCTCAGCCACGACAGGCTCAGCTCCACATGAAGGGGAAGAGAAACCAACATGTTCAACAGATCCTACTGACCCCTGCACACATGGATCACAAACCTCTGAAGTTCCCTGGTGTGAGCCATGACAAACGGAACCACTTCAGTTGTGGAAATGAACTTCCCCACTAGTGAGGTCAGCTTCTTGGCCGGAACTGGATCATGAGCCAGAACAGCAGATACCTTGTAAATGATCTGGTGAGCCACCTTGTCCAGGAGAAACACTATACCCTGTTTGGTGTTGAAGAGGATACCCAGGAAGACTAGTCTCTGAGATGGTACAAGGTCCGACTTGTCCATGTTGAGGATCCATCCGTGATGGGTCAGTGTGTGTGAATGCAGTCCTTGACCTGTCGATGAAGGAGCTCCGGAGAAGGAGCCTTCAGAAGCAAGTCGTCCATGTATGGAGTTACTCAGATGCCATCCCGGTGAAGGGCAGCCACTAATGCACCCAGGACGCAATTGAAGACCTGGGGAACTGTAGTCAGACCAAAGGGAAGAGCAGAAAACTGAAAATGCCCTTGGTCACAAGCAAACTGGAGGTACTGCCAGCTCTCTGGATGGATGGCAATATGCAGGTATGCATCTTGAAGGTCCAGAGAAGCGAGGAATTCTCCAGGAGACATGGCCACAATCACAGTCAGCAGGGACTCCTGGTGGTAATGAGTCTTGACCATGAAGGAATTGAGGTCCTTGAGATCCAAAATTGGACGACAACCGCCGTCTTTCTTGGAAACCACAAACAGGTTGGAGTAAAACCCCAAACCCCTTTCTGGCACTGGGACCAGTTCCAGAACCTCCTTGTCCAATAGGGTCTGGATAGCATCGGGGAACAGACGGCGCTTGCCCACTCCCTGAGGGGTGTGGGATGGAAAAAAACCTGAACGGAGAAAGAGAAACAAAAGGAATCCTGTACCCTTCTGACACAACCTGCAAAACCCATGGATCCCCCACTGTGTCTGTCCAGACACTGAGGAAGTGGCACAAATGACCACCCACTGGAGCGTGGGGACCGAGGTTCGGCGAGTCGTGAAGAAGCAGGTTTGGAGGTTTTGGGCTTAGTGGAGGACTTCTTGACCCTCCACTGCTGTTTGGGCTTGGAGGAGGAGCCTGGAACCTGGGGAACCGCCTGGGTCACGGAACGTGCCTCACCCTGAAAGGGACGAAAAAGCCGTTTCCGGTTCACTGGAGGCTTCTTCTTAGGAACTAAGGGCAACAAAGTACTCTTACCTCCTGTGACCTCACTGATGAGGTCTTTAAGCTCTGGCCCAAACAGAAAGGTACCCTGAAAAGGCAATGAAAGCATGGCTTTCTTAGAGGTAGTGTCTGCAGACCAGATCTTGAGCCAAAAAGTACATCTGGCTAAAAGAAAAGTGTGAAAGCCCCCCAAAAGGATGTCAACTGGCAGACAAAGGGTTACATTTACCACAGAAACTCTGCTCCAGACCCCCAACAGACATACAGATAAACCCAATGAGTGCAGGAGTATGTAGTAGGAACTCCAAAGGAGACCTCTGTGCGGAGAGGAAATGTGGGATAAGTGGACCTCAGCACTCAAAATGTTGCTCACCTTTTCAGCACGTCTATCTTCAGATTTCCATGTATAAAGAAGAAGCCTCAGTGGGCAACTCCTAAGGAAAGAACTTGTCAAACAATATTTTCCCCACAGGGCTAAGAGGTCCACCATAGTGCCTGGAAACTGAGCTATCCACTAGGGAATGTCAGTAATGGTAATCCACCTAATGGTGGTATTCCATATCTAACAGAATACAAAAAATAAGCTAAAACTATATCAGAACTGTTCTCTTGTGTGTATCATCATCAAGGAACAAATCTTTCTGGAGAGGGGTGGCTAAATGCAGCTAAGGAGAGGAGGTAGGCTCCACCCAGCATTCTCTTCAAGAATTGTTCCTGCCTACTTAAAGCGGCAGTCGCCTACCAAAAATTACCAGTAACCTATATTGGACGACAGAGAAACATATGGTAAAAACGTATTCTAATGTGAATGTTCCCCTTTAATATGAGTTTTATTACTGTGGCGCAACATAATACACTTAAACACTAGACTTGTGCATGGGGAAAAAATTCGGTAAAATTCGATTTCGGACAAATTTTTTTTTTTCTTATTCGGTCGATCCGAAATTCGGACCGGACCTGTTCAACTCGGATGAAATTCGGAAGGAATACGAATTATTCGGCCAAATTCACCATGCTTTTAAAAATACAATAAAATCAAAATTAGATAAATAAAAAGAGGTGGAACCTTTTCCAGGGTCTAAATGAAGATGGCGGAACAGGGTAAGGTGGAGCTTTAGCCTTATGGTACTGTAGATGAAGCATGGATGCAGCTATTTGAAGGAAGAAGGAAGATTGAGGATGACTGGAGCAGGCAGGACTCAGTAGATATTAAACCTACGACTTTTCTTACATTAGAGTTACATTACAAAACTGAGGAAGCCTGGAGCAGGCAGGACTCAGATATACGACTTTTCTTAGATTAGAGTCAGACTACAAAACTGAGGAAGCCTGGAGCAGGCAGGACTCAGTAGATAAATATATATGACTTTTCTTAGATTAGAGTTAGACTACAAAATTGAGGACGCCTGGAGCAGGCAGGAGTTTACTAATGCTGCCAGTTGTTTGCTAGTGTGTGAGTTTAGTAGTCACCATGTGGCAAATGGTGACTTGGGATCCGGTGTTGGGACGATATCGTCTTTGACTTCATCCCGTTTCCACCGAAAAGAGGTACCGTAGGATAACAATACGAAAATCATTCAGGAATCCTGGAGCAGGCTAGACTCATAGACATCCGACTTTTCTTGGAATAGAGTTAGACAACAAAACTGAGGATGACAGCAACACTGGAGATGTAGCCAACAGAAAACTGCAGAACACTGGAGCAGGCAGGACTCAGTCAGTAAAAGGATACAGCTACTGAGGATGACTGGGGAGAGGCAGACTCAGGATGACAACAACACTGGAGTTGTAGCCAGCAGAAAACCGCAGAACACTGAAGCAGACAGGACTCCGTCATTAGGTGGATACAGCGACTGAGGATGACTGGTGCGAGGCAGACTCGGGATGACAGCAACACTGGAGATGTAGCCAGGACTGCAGAACATTGGAGCAGACAGGGCTCAGTAAATACATGGATACAGCAGTAACTGAGGATGACTGGTGTGAAGCAGACTCAGGATGACAGCAACACTGGAGATGTAGCCAGGACTGCAGAACTATAGAGCCTACAGGGCTCAGTAAATACATGGATACAGCAGTAACTGAGGATGACTGGTGAGAGGCAGACTGAGGATGACAGCAACACTGGAGATGTAGCCAGCAGAAAACCACAGAACACTGGAGCAGGCAGGACCCAGTAAATAGATACCACAAAGCCAGACTGAACAACTTGTATAGTGGGACAACAATGTAGACTTTAAATTCCCCCCTGAGTCCCACTAAGTCAGAGGGGTGTCCTCTGCCCAGCCAACCACTGTCCTAGAGCTGGGTAAGCTGGAACACTCCGCATATTATGTTACTACGGTACTTTTTTTCTTCTAATCTGCATCGAACCTGAGAGCACGGTAACCCAGCTTTGCCAGGTTGACTTTTAAAAAAGTAATTTGCTCCATGAGCTGGGGGGCCAATTGCGAGTGCTGGGGGCTTAGTATATTTCCAGTAACAGAAAATACTCACTCACTCTGGACAGTAGTTGGGGGGCAAGAAAGCAACTCCTGGGCTATCAGGGACAAAGTTATCCCAGAAAGCCAAGGCATCTGTACATGGAGGCAAAGAAAGTTCCGCAAGGTAAGCCTTAACCTCAAACTCAGCACTTTTTCTATTGATTGAGAGCTGTTTGTTTTGCCCAAAGCATAATCTGTCCATTGCCTCAGCATAAAAAGCAGCAGCTGATCCACTGGAACAAGATGATGTGCTACTGGTGCTGCTACTGATAGGTCCCGGAAAACCACCACACTCCTCCAGCTCATCTGCGGAATCTTCTCCTGCCTCTTGTGACTGCATCCTGTTTTTCCTTTGCCTCTCATGCACCCTCGCTATCAATTGTTCCCTCCAGGCAGTGAGTGATTTGGAAGTAAGTGCCATCTTGCCTTTGACTCGTGGATCGCACATTGTGTCAACATTAACTCAGAACAATTGTCCATACGCTCTTCCATGGGCCGAGTCAGTTCCTTCTTTAGCCTCGTTAGAAGGGCAGCAACATCAGGAAGTATATTACCATTAGCACCAGGCAAGAGTTCCCTATGGACAAGGAAATCATTCAGTTTTAAGGAGAGGTGCATGAAGAGGGGAATAACGTCTGCCAAGCTAGCGTTCTCTTTGCTCAAAATTTACGTCAAAGCATGGAAAGGCGTAAGGACTGTCACTACCTGTTCCATCAGGGCCCAGTCAGCCCTGCCCAGTGTTCTGTTAGTGCCAATGAAATGGTGACATGACACTGCGGGAATTGCTTTTTTTTCTGCTCCAGGATATGCTCTAGCATATCTGAGGTGGAGTGCTCTGGGAGGCCTGCCTTTTCCTGTTCCTTCCTGAGGAGCTGGCTATCTTTTATGCTCCGATGGAAGTGGCCAGAAATTTGTCTGCACGATTCTAGAAGTGCTGGCAACATTCCAGTGTTTCTGCCATCCTTGAGAGCAGCCTTCACTAGTAGATGCAGGACATGCACTGAGCAGTGCATACCCACAAATCTGCCATCTCGGAGAGCCTTGATCATGTTAGCTGCACCATCAGTAACCACAAACCCATTTGCGCCTGTGTGCCTGCCTGCTCCCCTAGCCACTGCGCCACCGTGTTCTGTAGTGCTTTGCGAATGTTATCTGAGGTGTGCTGCTTATCCATTACCTCAGCATGGAGGCGGAAAGAGCAATGCCCTGCCTGCTTGGCTACTGCACCCAAACTTGTTGTTGCTGTCGGTGTGTCTTGCAACACATTAGGCTGCCACCAATGTGCCGTCAACGACAGAAAGCCATGCTGGCCACTCGGAGCATTCCATAAGTCAGTTGTAAAGTGTACTGACTGGCCAGCAGCCTTTCCTAGCAGGTCCTTCAAAAGCCTAACGCATGACCGGTAGAGTGAGGGCACTATATTTCTATTAAATGTGGTGCGGAATGGAATTTTATATTGGGGTGCGACAGCCTCCATAAGTTGATGAAAGGGCTCCCCGTCTACCAAATTAAAAGTAGCACCCCCAACGGCTACGAGCTGTGCAATGAGGCGTGTGATTTTCCTGGCCTGCTGTCTGCACATCCCCTTGGAATGAAATCCACCAAAATCTTCAAGTGTGGCCTGTATTGTTTTTGGGTGGTGCCTACTGGTGGTGGGTGACACTGGTATATGCTGTACTAGTACTGCCACCTTCTGCACTTATCAGCACAGACTTGTGGTAGTTGTTCAGGTGTTAGTTCATCCTGGATGTGGTCAGATGACCCAACACCTGCCCACGGCTGACTTCCCTGCCACACAGCTTACATTTTGGTATCCGGCCATTGCCAACTGCCACAAAATGGTCCCACACTTTGGAGCGACGGATGACTCTGGAAGGTGGTGAAGAAGAAACTGAGGTGACACTTTCTTCATCTTCACATGCTGGAGCAACTTCACTTTGCTTTTTCTTTCTATGTACAGTTACAGGGATACCAGTAGACCTAAAGATGGCAGCAGGGATGTTGGGACTGGGAATGGAGGAGGATTGTGGAGTAACAGTGGTATTGGTGTTGGAGATACTAGCAACTACTACCTGGCTGGGAGACTCAAATGGAACTGGGGAGGCAGGTGTTGAGTTGTCAAAAGAAGAAACAAGTGTAACTGGAGAAACAGGAGGAGTATTATGGGAAGCAGATGAAAAATTAAGCTCAGGGGAATAATCAAGGTCACTGGAAAAATCAAGCTCAGGGGACAAATCAAGCTTAGGAGACTTTGATCCCTCAGATTCTTTTTCTACCTCTTGTAGATTTTGCAAGGAGGAAACATCATCATCATCAGCAGATTTTGTGGAAACTGCTCAGTTTCCTCACCTGCCTGGTGACTACCGGGAAATGGTAAACTATCTCCCTCAATAACATTTTCTGGTGTGGATATGCTCTCCGTGGCAGTGACAGTGGCAGCAGGAAAAAGGTTATCCAAATACAGCAATAATTTCCATCTGGGCTGCTTACATAGACATTCGCTATAAAAATTCTGCATTGATATTGACCGCAGTGTCCGACCAGAACTGTTACCAACGCTAGTGTCCTCAGGTTTATCCAACTGGCTGTAGTGGAGGTGGTGACTAAACTGCCAGTGGCACTAGTCTTTGTGCATGTGGTTTGGGGGGGGGGATCATCATGAAACAGCTGAGGAGACACAGGTGACAGGTTTCGTGGTCTTAGAGGAGGAGCTGGACCCTCTACCCTACTAGTAGAGGTAGAACGACCTGCAGTTCCCTTCTTATTTTAATTTTTTTGTTTTGAATTCTGCTGCTGAGTCTGACTAGTACTAGTACTCTTCTTTGCCCGCCTGCTGCTGCTAGCTCTGCTTGAACGCAACATCACTGTGGTGGTGTTGGCGGTTGCTGGGTCACTGAAGCTGGTACCAGGACGAGAAACATCAGGTTGTTCACTAGGACTCAAATCCATTACAGATAGGTAGGTAGTGTACAATAATTTGACAATTTTACAACCTGGCCACACAACAACTGTTAGACTGGCTGTATCACTCTACACATTTTTCAAACACACTCGTAAGTTGAATTTTAAAATTTAACACTGGAATGATGATGATTCCCCCTTGTGTTGGTAGTGAGCTGATAGGCCTCCCAGTCCGTACACAACTGTAAGATTGTCTCTCTCTACAAATTTTCACATACACCTGTAAGTTGAGTTTTTAAAATATAACACTGGAACGATGATGACTCCCCCTTGCATTGGCAGTGAGCTGCTAGGCCTCCCAGTCCGTACACAACTGTAAAATTGTGTCACTCTACAAATTTTTGAAATACACTCCTAAGTTGGATTTTGAATTTTTTAAACACTGATGAGTCTCCCTTGCGGTGGCAGTTAGACAGCAGGGTCCCAAGTCCCTATACAGCTCTGAGATGGTACCACTCTGCAAATTTTTCAAATACACTCCAAAGTTGGATTTTGAATTTTTTAAACAATAATGATTCCCCCTTGCGTTGGCAGCGAGCTGCTAGGCCTCCCGGCCCCTACACAAGTGTGTGATTGTGTCACTGCAAATTATTCAAACTCCTAAGTTGAATTTTCAGCTTTTACACAGGAACAAAGGTGACTCTCCCTTGCAGTGGCAATAACTGGCACTAATGTTGGCTGCCTGCCTCTGCCTACCTACACGACAACTGGATAGTCACTCTATCTGCTTCTTCTCTCTCCAACAACACAATGAGCACTAACAGCAAGTGCAGGAGCTGTCTGGGTGTCTGTGATGTCATTAGTCCAACCCCCATCATGAAACGAAGAAGCTAATTGGACCACAGAGGGACAGAAAGTACAAAGAAGCTAACTGGACTAGAGAGGGAGGGAAAGTAGCTCGCTCGGGGAGACAGTCAGCCGAATATCCGAATCTTGTACTGAAATTCTGCCCTGAAATGTTTCAGATTCGTTTTTTTAAAACGAATGTCTCTAATATTTTCTACATGTCTGAATGGCCCAGAATTAGCCATATTCGTCCGAAATCCGAATATGAAGGAACCGAACCGCACAAGTCTAATAAACACATACCACACAGTCTGATCTCTTAAATTCCGTTATTCTGTTACATTCTATAGGCGATGTGCATCACCAATTGAGGTTCTCCATGGAACTTTATGACAGTTTGAACTGTTGAAACTTTTGAATAAAACTGACAATAGAGAGAAAGTACCCTTGTTTTTTTTCTGCAGAAAAAACCCTATGATATTTTTCTCTATAAAAAGTTTACTACTTCTTTAAGGCATGCTATGCTTCAGTAAGTAAGCCTTAATGCCCTATTATATGCATTATATTGTTTGCACTGCTCACTCGCTATTTAGATGATGCCATAGACAATAACCAACAGTGCCCACATTTCATTTAGGCAGTCTGCTAGGGTTATGCACTAAGGTGTGACAAAGAGGTGATAAAGTGGAGACGACTTCTCCAGTGATATCACTTCTCCAGGTCCTATGTTATACTATAGGTCAGGATTTAACCTTTTGAGCGCAAGAGTGTTGCGCAACACATTGCAATGCTTTGCACATGATGAAACGGAAGACTGCGCGGGACCCAGCATAACCACTACCTACAGGAATACAATTCAAGATAAGTCCTAAGCACTGGGGCACAGCTACCTAGAAGGCTTGGGGTCAGGCTGGCAGGAGCCAGGATGACATAGGGCCTACATCACTGCGGCCCACTAGTACAGATATATGACCGGCCCGGGGGGCAATTGCCCCCTTGCTCCCCGGGCCAGCCCGTCCCTGGCTGCCGGCCGGTGTGGGACCGGGATCTCCAGACGTCAGCTACATGATGATGTCTGGAAAAGGGGAGGGGGATACTTTCAGCACTTATATCTCTCAAAACGTAAAGATCTGAGAGATACGACTTGGCACATTAATATTATCTTTTTAATACCTTTAATATTAGGGTTAGTTATATTAGACATCACTAACCCTTTAAACACAGGTAAGAAAAATTAGCCCATTCATTTTGACAGACCCACCTATCCCCAAGCAGGAAAAACCTTAAATTGTGGCCTGTTGGTAGGACTTGAAGACTGGAGTAAGGAGTGATAGAGGAGAGAACTTTTAGTGTGATAAATTTTCAATTTCATGTTATTTTATGGAGCCTATGCACTAAGATTGTTCAGCTTGTAAAAGCCCTATTTAACTCACTGTGACTCTTTATTGTTCTATTGTGTTGAGGTTGGTTTGCTCCTGTACTCCTCTGTTTCTGTACAAAAAGCCTGTTTATTTTGGTGCCAGTATCCCACCCATGTCTCACAAAAAAACAACAAACTAGAGAAGGCAGCTGATTGCTCAGAAATGATAAGCAAATCATACGATCAATGAAAGTGCACCATCTAATGGAGAAAAAATATATTGTATTCTATTTAATTCACAGAAGGTAAGTAATTATGTAGACAGTTCTTGCACTTATATGAAAATGAGGGATCATTGTGGGGGGGGACACATTTCCAGTTATATGTCCCAAGTGGATTAAAAAAAATAAAATGAATCCAAAAGGCAAACTTAACATGAGTCAACAGTCTGCATAAAAACCTGCCAGCATTGTCCTCTCCTCAACTAGTCAATCTAAAACCGTGTCCACTATTTTCTTGAAAAGGGGAGTTTTGTGTACTTACAGATAAAAAAACAAAAAAAAAAAAACATTTTCTCTTAGTCATTGTGGAACAGAGGGACCATGGATAAAGTCTCCTTCTTCAGGAAGGTAAGGCACTGAACAAAGATCTGAGGTAGACACTCCCATCTTTCATCACTTAATCACTGTGTGGACATGCTCAGTTTCACCACATTGCAAAGCTGAAAGAAAAGAAACAGAAGTGGAACAAGACAATGAATCCCCCTACCTGGGGCTCAAACCATTGGGTTTTACCCCATACAGGAAGTCCTGTGTTCCACATGGAGTAATAGAAAAAGGACATATCAATAAGTGCACAAAAATCCCCTTTGTTGTTATGGCCTACCTAGATTCCAGGGAGGAAGGCAGAAAAACCTATCAAGACAGACCAGTTCTAACAAATGAACTGGTACAAAATGAACCTCAGAGATCAACAGATGCCAACATTACACACAAGCAGGAACCAACATGTTACTAGCCAAATGAAAAATCAGGAAGGATACATAGACATGCACATCAGCCTGCAGAACCTTCCGGCCAAAGCTGGCTTCAGCCAAAGCAAATACATTAACATGTTTGTGTTTGACAAAAGTGTGGAAGGATGACCACATCATTGCCTTACACAACTGCTCAGCAGAGGTCTGATTCTTTCAGGGCCAAGATGTGCCCACCAACCTGGTGGAATGCTCAGTAACCTGAAAAGACACAATGGCCAGGTTAATTCAAAAAGACACTATGACCTTTGACACAGCCTGACCTGCATGAGAGCCCTCAGGGATGACCAAAAGTGAATCAAATTTCAAAAAAAGGCCCCGTGCAATGGATATACTACTTCAAGCACCTAACTACATCCAAGAGATAAAGTTCCTGCTCCTGTCTGATTGAGCTGGACAGAGTGAAGGAAGGACAATTTCTTGGTTGATGTTGAACGCTTTATATATATATATATATATATATATATATATATATATATATATATATATATAAATAAAAGGAAAGAGCTGAAATCAATACTTTATTAGCACAAAGTCCAAGTCCTTTCTGAAGAACATCTTGAAGAAAACCAGAAGTCGAAAAGGTAGTGGCCACTACTCACGATACTCAAAACTACTTCTACAACAGGAACCATACCCTGTCATGGGCCTTTAAAGAGACTGCTTTTGAGCCTGTAGCAATGATAGTCAGAAAAACCCTTCTTCCTGGCACCAAGAACCAAGCAGTCAAAGCCAGCTTTTAAATCTGTGGATAACAGTGAACACAGAGTCAAAAGTTCTGGACATGGAGGGAGCTGAAACAGCTCAGACACAGATAGTTTGAGAAGATCTGTAAACTAATCCAGATCGGGCTACAGCAGGGCAGTCAGAATGACATGAAACAGCTCCATCCCGATTTCCCTCCACACACTGGGAAATTAAGGAATTGGACGGAAAGCATGCGAGAGTAAGATGCCAATGATAGACCATTGCATCTACCACAAGAGCAAGAGAATCCAGGGACCTGGCACAGAACTGAGGAACCATGTTGTTCATGGGATAGGCATAAGGCTATCCTGAATGTAAGACAAGATCAAGGACTAAATAAGGTTTGAGGCTTTTACAGTAGAAAAAATGGACAGTCTAGATGAGCCAAATAGTTCTTATCTGCCATTAAAATTCTATGTTTCTGTTGTCAACTGAGATGCCATTAAGTCCACCATCAGGAGACCCACATAGATGACCTATCAGATCAAATATGCTCTGATTGAGCTACCAATTGTCGGGATCTAGATGTGGTGATCAAGAAAATCTGCCACCATGTTATCCACCCTTGAAATGTAAACAGTGGAGAGAGAGCAGAAAAATGACCCTCCACCCACGTGAGAATCAGCCAAACCTAAGCCCATGCATCTGAACTCTGATCCCTCCCTGGAAATGGATATATGCCTCATGTCATCTCTTTGTCTGAATGGATTTGTACCGGAGATCCCTGGAGGGACTGAGACAAATGCAGCTGAACTAGGCAAATTACACGAAGTTCCAGAACATTTGTGAAAAGATCTCTCCACCCTGCTCCAAAGGCCCTGAGCCATCTGACATCAGCTCTCTAGCTGACCGCAGGGGAACCCGGTCCCTGGACAAGACTGTATATTGAAACAGAAATCCTTCACTGGAACAGTTTGCAAGCACACTTAGAAGACCGTTCCAGTGAAGGATTTCTGTTAAAATAACGTGATCTTGGCTCTGCTGAAGAGCCTCAGACGGTCCCGGGACCAGATTCCCCTGCAGTCAGCTAGAGCGCGGACGTCAGGAAAAGGGGAGGGAGAGGGGAACTTTGACAGTGAATATCTCTCAAACTATAAAGGTTTGAGAGGTGGGACTTTGGGCATTTATTTTAAGTTTTTAATATCTACAAACTGAAGACTTTTAAAAACTATTACTATCTCTTTAAGACTAGAGGAAAGGTGCTTTTGACTAAAACAAAAGGCAGGGTTTTTTTTTTTTTTTGGTGTTTTTTTTACAGTAAGGGCGGAAAAGCTATGGAATTCTTTGCCTTGGGATGTTGTGCTTGCAGACACTAACTGCTTTCATAAAAAAAAAAAAGCACAGAATATTGAGAATTATGACAGATGGCTTAAATGCAAATAGATTGTTCATCCAGGGAACTATCTACCATTTGGAGTCCGGAAGGATTTTTTTTTTTTTTTTTTTTACCCACTTGGGGCTTAGTTGGCTTTTTTTTCCCCTTTCCTCTGGATCAACAGGGCTGTTTTGGCATGGGCCGTACTTGATGGACGCATGTCTTTTTAGCCTGTCAACTATATTACTATGGATACCCATCTACAGGGCTCAAAATTTCGATTCACCTCCTCGCATTTGACGAGGAGAAATTGAGTGAGGGCGAGTGGAAATTTAAGCCCTGTATGAAAATGGCCCTTTAGTGCCGCATACCTTAAACATTGATTGGAACCGGTGCTTTGATACAGATGGCAGACAAAGGATGTTCTTCAAATCTTATAAATGTAATTTCTAAAAACCCAGTTGGATCGAATCATACCCAACAATGTTCATATCACTTGCTTGTCCATGTACATATAGTGGTGATTGGCTGCAGTAACAATTACCTGTTTTGCACTCAAAGGGTTAATCCCTTGAATGCTAGTCATATAGGTGCCCAACTTAAAGTACTTACAGCAACGCAGAATGCAAAGCCATGGAAATGAGCACTCCAAAACTATGGGGAAAAATTTGCAATGCATTAGAGCTACACACAATCCCGATACATAGAAAAAGCAGAATGGATGATAGCAGCTGGATCCCTCATTCTGTCTTGCCTGAGCTGGGTGCTGCAGTTCATTCCCTCCCGGAGTTCAGGAGAGGGTGGCAGCTGCAGGCACGAGTGTCTCCAGTCCAGGTTTTGCTCTCCTCCAACTCTTTCTGCCTTGTTCAATAGCGGTAATAGATGGAGAAAAAAAAGCTCAGGACCAGGCACGTTAGCTGGTGCCTGCAGGGGTCTCCACACTTTTTTTTTTTTTTTTTTTTTTTTTTTTTTAACTTGGAAAGTCAACCAAAACAGCCCAAGTGCAGGTAAGAGTCTCTCTCTCCTCTCCTGGGCTGAATTTCCCCATGCACACTGCCACTTGCCCAGAGGCCCTGGTACTCAGCTCGTGGAGGACAGGGTAACCCTCACTCGCATATTTAATGGACACGGGGAACATGGCACACGGGGGTTCCCATTTATGGGGCTATATATAAATTAATAGGTGAATGCTGAGATAACTATGATCTCCTGGGCAATTCAGCACAGGAGAGGAAAGAAAGACTCTTACCTGCACTTGGGCTGTTTTGGTTGACTTTCCAAGTAAAAGAACTGCGCAGGCACTTAGCGCTCACCCAAATTCGGTTTACATTTATGGGACTGGCTGTGTCATTAGGCCTACCAGGTATTTCTGTTGGCGCAGGTTTATTCAGAGTGACCTCCTTGTGCAAATGGGGTATCGGAGACACAAGTGGAGGTGGTAGGCAAGCTAATAACACCTTTCTCCAGGGATCTGATTTTCAGGCATTGTCCAAATGACATGGCATTGGCATCGTAGCTTCATTAGGAAGTACTGGGGAAGCATACATGTGCACTGGAGGTGACAGGACACTGGCACAATGCTTAGCTACAGAAGGCATGTTACTGAGAGGGTCATGTGATGGGTGTTTGAGTCCCAATTTAACCACTTGGATGTTGGAGACATCTCACAGTGACAGAGCATCGGAGATCTCTCTGGCACCCAATTGGAAGTTGTTATATTTGATGTTTAGTTTAATGTGTACCATCTGAGATCACATGTAACCTGCTGCCTGGTGGGTGGTCATATATTTGTAAGCTCTGTGGTAGAAATAGTTTAGCTATATTTCAGTTGACAGCGTTGTAGTATCACTATTTTAGTTGAAATTTCTGTGCATCACCAGTGTAGTACCAATTCAGTTGTACGTTCTGTTGTATCACCACTTTAGATCAATTTCATTTGATATGGGTGGGGTTAAAGGCAGGGATATGGGTGGGGCTATTCATAGAAACTGGTGGCAAGTAACTTTTCAGGCCTGGCTAGTAGCTCAGGACTTGAAATTTTGAGCTCTGCCCATCTATCACAGAACAATATTGAGAATTATATCAATTGGCTTCAAAGCAGATAGGATGTTGATCCAGGGAACTATACTATATGACAGCCATTTGGCGTCAAGAATTATTATTATTTTTTTTTTTAATTGGAAATTTATTTAATCCTGTCGGACCGTTATGATGGCTCTCCCTCTGAGTTTCCCTGGTTCCTGAACAAATACTATTTGCATTTCCGGAGCAAGCCAGTGGCTTATACCTCTCATCAGGCCCTCATTACTTTTATTATTTCTTTATTAAGTGGTTCCACCCTGGCCTGGGTCTCACCACTCATGGACCATCAGTTTCCACTTTTGGCTGACTGACTTATTTCAGACTGTCGGTCCATATTTAATACTCCTAAGAGACAGGTTATGGCTGAGTCTTCCAAACTAGAGTGTCAGCAGGGGTCCAAAATACTGTTGCAATATGCAATAAGAGTTCCGGACCTGGGGATATGACACAGAGTGGGACAAAGCTTTAAAGGAGACCTTTAGGAGAGCTCTGTTCAAGTGTATCCAAGATGTGCTTACTACTCCTGCAACTTCATTACCCTCTGTGCGACCATGGAGCACCAAATTCAAGTACGCTGGGCTGAGCATGATAGGGACTGTAAGAGACATCCTGTGACCAAGCCTCCTGTGCATCTTGCCCTTAAGTTTTGAACTCTGGTCTCTACTTCTGAGCCTGTGGAGGAACCTATGCAGGCTGGAAATGTACTTTGTTTACCTGAAGAAGAGAAGACATACTCTTTGTCTGTGTCTCTATTGCGCTCAAATTGGTAATTTTGCCAGTTCTTACCCCAAAAAGTAAGGAAACATCCAGACTTAGGGTGGGTCCTTCACTGGACCACAAGTCTTTCATCTGTTCCCTCTAAGGAAGACAAGCTTGTTGTTCCTATCTCTGGCACCTGTAATCACAAATGTTTCGGCATCTGCTTTTATTGATTCCGGTGCGGACGATTTTTTTATGGACACAGTCATTACTGCCCAACATTGTATCCATTCCCTAAAGAAAGAAGTGCCCATTCTTATTATTACCAATGATAGTTCTGCATTAGGGGCAGGTCTTATTACTCATTCTATTGTTCCCCTTACTTTGCTTATGGGTCCCGCTCATACCAATCCGTCAACCTCATTTCCTGTCCAGCCAATCCAGTGATCTTGGGTTATCCTTGGTTTCAGAAAAACAACCCCATCATTGATTAAGCTATGGGTTCTCCTTTTCCAATACTCCCATGCAGTCTACAGCAATATCATTGTCTGCTCTGGATGTCTTGAGTTCAGACCCTCCTGCTGTTCTTCCGGGGAAAGGACAGACTCAAAAAAAAAAAAAAAAAAGTCCTATTAAGACTAGTTCCTAACGGACACTGGAAATCGGGAACTACTGGAGGTGAAACTGGCCTTGGGCGAGCGGAGGTACCTTCTGGAGGGTTCAACTCAGGTGATCACTATTCTCACCTACCACCAAAGCCTCCAGTACTTGGCATATGCAAAGCGACTAAATGCTAGTCAAGCCTGCTTGTCCTTATTCTTCTGCCATTTAACATAGTCATTTCTTACATCCCAGGAACATCAAAGCTGATGCCCTGTCCTACCAGCATGAGACCCTAGTTCTCTTCAGTCTTCTCTGGAACCTATTGTTCCTCCTGCACACATTGTCTCCTCTTTGTATACTACATTTCTCACTTCCATCAGGCAAGCCCAGTCTTCCAGTCCTTCTGGAATCTTCTTACCCCTAATGTGTCAGATCAGTACCGTTCATATATTTTAAGTTGGGGATATTGTTCCATTTCTGCTGGTCATCCTGGGCTTCTATGTACTAAGAAACTTATTTCTAGGTATTTCCTTAGTGTCTTCCTGTCCTGTATATGCCCGTATGAAAATACCGAGATCTCCAACTGTGGGTCTTCAATCTCTCCCTGTGATAGCTCTTCCGTGGACTCAGATTGCCATGGATTTCTTTGTGGATCTGCCCTCCTCCTCTGGTAACACAGTGATTTGTGTTATACTGGATAGATTTTCCAATCAGGGGCATTTTGATCCACTACCCATACTCACTACTTCTACCAAACTGGCTGAACTGTTCATCAGTGACATCTACCTTCTGCATGGGATACTGCAACACATCAGTTCTGATTGTGGTTCAAAATTTGTGCCCCATTTTTGGAGGGCATTCTGCTTCAGACTTGGTATCAGTCTACAGCATGCGTCCGCTTACCATCCGCATACGAATGGGCAGATAGAGGCTGAAATTAAACTTGGAACACCTCCTCCACTGCTATTGTTCCCATCAGCAGGGTTACTGGACTTGCCTGCTGCCACTGGCCTCCAATTCAAATAATTCCCTTCTGCAGACTCCCTTGAAGTGTTCAGTTTTTTTTTTTTTTACAGCCCTTGGGAATAATCCTCCTGCTATTGCCCTCTGTGTCTGAGATTTTCATCTGGTCATCCATGGGTCTTTGCTTAAACACCATATGAAAGCTCATGGTTCTACCCCTCTTCTTTCCATGGATGATGGAGTTTATCAACGAAGCAATATTAAACTTCCGTCTCACCCATGGTACCTTACAGTACCTTGTTAACTGGAGTGGCTATGTCCTGGAGGCTGTTGGACGTCCACTCCCCTTCTTTGGTTCACCGGTTCTTTCCAGCCAAACCATCTTTGGACTCACGGAGGTAATCTATGGGGTTGGGGGGGTAGTGTTGTGTTCTTCCCTGTTTTTCAGGTTTTGCGTTGCTTCTTGTTGTAGGACGCTCTTGATTTGGCTACATGTTTACCGGTATTTGACCTTGGTTCCATTGCCTCAGCACTCCTGACTGCTCCTTGTGTACTGCTTTTGCCCGACTGGATTTTGACCCCGGCTTGTTCGACTTCTTAGTCTCCTCCCTGGTACAGTTTGTTGCTGACCCAGTCTGTTTACTATTCTTATCTGTCTCTGGTGGTCCTCCTCACTCGACCTCCAGTTAGCCTGCATCTTTAATCCGACAAAGGCTTCCCAAAAGCAGCCATCGTCAGCCAGCAACACTCCCCACTGAAGCCGATTTTGCAGTATACTCTACTATTTTCTGTTGCTTTTGTTTTATCATATTAATAACAGTCTGTATACTCTTTGTGGAGAGTCCACCCTGCAAAGTATAACCCAGGCAGCTTACATTGGGCGCTTCCTAATCTGAGCATCACAGGATCAACAGGGATGATTTGGGATAGACTAGATGGACACATTTTTTTCAGCCTCACCAACTATTTAACTATGTTACTATCCAAGGAATTGTGAGGAGGAAAAACCTTCTTGCTCTTCTTGACAATATCATATGCCGCTATCATAGGCCCCTCAGCAGAACAGGAGACTTCTTTACAGTCTCCAACAGAGAATGACAAATCTAGGTTGTCCACATCAGTTTCATCTTCAACAGAAGAATTCCCCATACTGGGGATATCACCCTGTAAAAACAAAGCAGAACTGTTCACAGCTTTCCTACCAGGATGACGGAACACATCTTAACTAAAGGAGAGGGAGGCTCCACCTTGCACTTCTTGAAGAATTGTTCTAGCCTACTGGGAAGTGCTGTCGCCTCCCCACGGCCCTGTAAGCTATATTCAAAGATAGAGAAATATCAGGGATATTTTATTCTTTACAAAGAAACATAGAAAATTGATTCATATTATAAAAATGAAATCTATAGTATATGTTTTATTATGCATGAAAAGCAATAGAAAAATATACCCATGTTAAGTATTAATGGTATTAACGAGAAATATATACTTTAACTGTTAAAAACAAAAGCCAATAAATATTAGCAGTGGGGTGTGTGGGTGGGCTGTTGAAATACATTCATTGTCTTGAAAACATTGGTTCAACCAAAGACCAAAAGTTTCTTAGACATTATTATATGATTGCATAAACAAGGCCAATTCAGTCATTGCATGGTGTCAAGGAGCCTTTAGGGTGGGTGGAGATACAAATGTCATAGTTGAAAGGTTAAGGTGAGAAATCTTATCTGCTGGTAAAACTGTCTCAAATTATCTGTGGTCTCCTAGTGTTATCTATTGGTGAAAAAAAAAGAGGATTTTAGTCTTACCTGTTAAATCATTTTCTCTTAGTCCATACAGGTTATTGGTAACTTTGGGTAGGCAATCCACCCCTTTAAGTAGGCAGGAACAATTCTAGAAGTGAATGCAGGGGGTGGCGCCTACCTTCCCTCTTTGGCTGCAGCTAGCCAACCAGCTCCAGAAAGATTTGAGACACTAACTATTGACTAGATAGTAGAAGATAAAGAAGACTCCTGTGACCATGACCCCGAAGGAACCCCACGGTCTGCCATAGGAGAACCAAGCATGGTCTCTTGCCAGGGTGGGAGACCAGTAACCTGTATGGACTAAGAGAAAAGGATTTAACAGGTAAGACTAAAATCCTCTTCTCTGTTGTCCAATACAGGTTACTGGTAACTCTGGCATGTCCAACCATTGAGTTTCCCAGAGGTGGGAAGTAAGGCAAGGACCAGGCGCAAAGACCCCAAAGTCACCAGAGCATATATGAACCATCAGATCAGAGATAGCCCAACAAAAACAAATGGAGTGTCATCAGACACTGAACAGGGGTAACAACATCCCAGGAACTGTCACACAGCACACTGAACTAGAGCCAACAGGGCTCAAAAGTGAAGGAAGCATGAAAGAAGATCCTAGACAGGCAAGACTGCCTCCAGGATTTTTCTCCCAAAGCTGGCGTCAGCTGATGCCAGCACATCAACACGGTAGTGCTTCGAAAAGGTATGCACAGACGACCAAGTGGCAGCCTTGCACAACTGATCAGCCAAGGCCTGACTCTTGTAAGCCCAAGAAGCCCCAATGGATCTTGCAGAACGAACCGTGACCCGAAAGGGAACAGGCTTCTTCCTTAGCTCGTAAGCCTTACGAATTTACGAATAGTGGACATAATCCAAGACGCAATGGTCACTTTGGATGCGGGTCCCCCTGCCCTGGGGCCCTCAGGAATAACGAACAGTGCATCAGACTGTCGAACAGACTCAGTGTTATGTACATAAAACTTGAGACAACGCACCACGTCAAAAGTGGAGATCTTGTAAGAGGTAGAGTCAGGGCAGAAAGAGGGCACCACAATCACCTGATTAATGTGGAACTCAGAAACCACTTTTGGGAGAAACTCCTGAGAAGTGCGAAGCACCACCTTGTCTTGGTGAAACACCAAAAAGGTTGGTCTACAAGACAGAGCGTGCAACTTCACGACACGGTGAACAGACACGATCGCCAGGAGAAAGGCCATTTTTCACGTCAGCAGGTGAGGAGGAATAGTAGCCAAGGACTCAAAGGGAGGGCGCTGAAGGATGCCCAAAACAAAGTTAAGATCTCACTGAGGAGCGGGAGACTTGAATACAGGACAAGTATGAGCAACTCTCTGGAGAAAACCTTGACATCAGGAAGAATAGCAATGCGCCTCAAAGAAAACAGTGAGAGCAGATGTCTGAACCTTAAGGGAACTCAAACTGAGACCCTTATCCACACCATCTTGTAGAAAAGGCCAGGACTGTAGGAAGATCAAAATCCTGAGACAGGTCCCTATCAGCACACCAAGAAAGGCCTGCCATCATGTCTGGTCGACCTTAGACGAAAAATTACCCTGCGCTCTTCCAAACCAGAATATATACATGTGCCCTGTCTAGTCCATTTATAATAACTATATTATTAAATATGAGGATTTTGTCCATCCAATGGCCATGAGATGTTAAGCTCACCAACCTCGCCAAGGTACCTCAAATCTGGCAAGTACCTACTCTATTACACCTATGTACCCTATCTAAATTAGACAAAAAATAAAACTTTTTTCAATTAAAATATTTTTTCAATAATTTGATAAAGGGGCTAATCAAATGTTATAAGGAAACGAGTCATAGAAATGGGCTTTATGTATGCAATTAAAAACAGTAGGACAAAAACATTACAAAAAAAAAAAAAAAAAAAAAGTGTAAGAGGAAACTTACTTGAAATGAAACTCTTAGGGCCTGCAGGAAGTGGTAACCGACCAAAGAGGACTACGAGTCCTTTCTTCCTATTTATACGTCAGAACATACCACCCCCGCAGGCCACATATGAAATAACAATTGTAACTGGCAAGGTATATAAGCGTGAGAGCCAAACACTCATGCCTTTAAGAATCTAAGAAAAACAAAATTGCGAAAATAAAATTGTGAATGTGCTAGTGATGTGATTTAAGTAGAGAAGCAGCTAAAATTAGCAAAAGGGAATATGTGAAGATTTGAGGTACCTTGGCGAGGTTGGTGAGCTTAACATCTCATGGCCATTGGATGGACAAAATACTCATATTTAATAATATAGTTATTATAAATACACTAGACAAGGAACATGTATATATTCTGGTTTGGAAGAGCACAGGGTCATTTTTTCATTTTGTTTGTGTACTTTGGGATGAAACCCAATGTTTGGGGGTTCTGGGGAGCCCTCTTGTCTCTCGCTGCTATCCAGATGCCATCCCTTAATTATCACTTTTGAAATAATTTTTTCATGTATATATTATAAGAGTTAGCGCTATGGCCTTAGAAAAAATAGGTTTGGGGCACTATGCATAGTAGCCACCACACCAGAAGATAAACCTTTCTTCAGTATTGAGGATCCAATTTCCAAGCCGTCAAAGTCAGACGATGAACATCCTCCTCCTTCCACAGGTAACCCTGTAGAAGAAGATCCGGATGGCAAGGGAACCGGAATGGCTCCGCCACTAACAGATCCAGAAGCTCCGCAAACCAAGCCTGCTGAGGCCAGTATGGAGCAATCAGAATGACTGGACAGCGCTCCAGTTTCAGTTTCCTTAACACCCTGTGCAACATGGGGAGGGAGGAAAGATGCAAGCCAGAGAAAATAACCAAGAAATGGACATGGCATTCACCGCTAGAGCTAGAGGATCCCTCCACTGAGAGCAGAACCTCGGAACCTTCTGGCTGTGTCTTGTCGCCATCAGGTCAATGCAAGGAAGACCCCACTTCTGAACAATGAGCGTGAACACCTCTGGGTGCAGTTCCTACTCTCTGCTGTCCACCGTATGTCGACCGAGGAAGTCTGCCATGACGTTGTCTACGCCGGGAATGTGCACTGCGGATATTACAGGAACATGTTTTTCTACCCAGGACAAAATAGCTTTGACCACTAACCAAGCAGCGAGGCTTCTTGTTTCGCCCTGCTTGTTGATTTAGGCTACTGCCGTGGTGTTGTTGGACTGTACCCGTACTAGGCAGTCCTCCAGCTGGCGTGTCCAGTGGCGAAGGGCATGAAATATCGCCCAAAGCTCCAACACATTGATGGGAAGGAGAGAGTCCTCCGGAGACCACCGACCTTGAGCACTCAGGCGATCCAGGACGCTTCCACGGCCAGAGAGACTGGCTTTCATCATCACAGTGGTCCAGAAGGACACCAGGAAGGAGTTGCCCTTCAGCAGTTTGGAGAGGTCAAGCCACCACGACAAACTCAGTTCCACATGAAAAGGGAGGGACACTGACATCTTCAGAAGGTCTGGCTGACCCCTGCACACCTGGATCACAAACCTCTGGAGTTCCCTGGTGTGAGCCATGGCAAACGGGACCGCTTCTATGGTGGAAATGAACTTCCCCACTAGAGAGGACAGCTTCTTTGCTGGAACTGGATCATGAGCCAGAACAGCCGAGACCCTGTGGGCGATCTGGTGAGCCACCTTGTCTGTGAGAAACACCATGCTCTGCTGAGTGTCAAAGAGAAGGCCCCAAAAGACCAGATGCTGGGACGAAACAAAATCCAACTTGTCCATGTTGAGGATCCACCCATGATCGGCGAATGTGAATGCAGTTCCGAACCTGCTGCTGAAGGTGGCCCACAGATGGGGCTTTCAGAAACAGGTCATCCATGTACGGAGTGACTCCTGGTGGAGGATGGATACCAAGGCTCCCAGGACACGATTGAAGACTTGAGGAGCTGTAGTCAGACCAAAGGGAAAAGCTGAAAACCGAAAATGCCCTTTGTTACAGGCAAATCTGAGATACTGCCGGCTATCTGGATGAATGGAGATGTGTAGATACAAGTCCTGAAGATCCAGAGAGGCAAGGAATTCCCCCTGGAGACATAGCAGCAATCACCGTCCGTAGGGACTCCTGGTGATAACTAGTCTTGATCACAAAGGCATTGAGGTCCTTCAAATCCAAAATGGGACGACAGCTGCCATCCTTCTTGGAGACCACAAAGAAGTTTGAATAAAAACCCATACCTCTGTCCTGAACTGGAACAGGTTCCAATACATCCTTGTCCAGAAGAGCCCGGATAGCGCCATTGAACACACGGCATTTCTCTACGCCCTGAGGTGTATGAGAAGGGAAAAAAAATCAAAAGGGAGGAAGAGAGGCGAAAGGGATCCTGTACCCTTCCACCACCACCTGCAAAACCCACAGATCCGCCACTGAATCCTCCAAGACGCAGTGGTAGTGATGCAGACAGCCACCCACCCACAGCCGAGTGGGGACCTGGGTTCGGCGAGTCATGCTGAAGAAGGCTTGGAGGAGACCTTGGACTTCCATTGTTGTTTGGGCTTGGAGGAGGAACGCGGAGCTGAGGGAACCATCTGGCTCGCCGGACGTGTCTCAGTCTGGAAGGGACGAAAAAGGCGATTATGCTTGAGAGGAGTCTTCCTCCTGGGGACCATAGGCAGAAGGGTACTCTTGCCCACTGTGCTTCACTAATCAGATTCTTTAGATTTGTCCCAAACAAAGAGGTGCCTTGAAAAAGCAAGGAGAGCAAAGCTTTCTTGGAAACAGTGTCAGCAGACCAGATCTTGAGCCAAAGAGCCCATCTGGCAACCACAGACATGGTGGAAACCCTTTCTGCCAAAAGGTTGGCATCAAATAAGGCAGCAGAAACATAGTGCTGGGCCTCAGAAATGTCGGCAAGAAGCTGCAACATATCCGAAGTAGGAGCACCCTGATGGACAGCTAGGGTGAGCTGTTCAGTCCAGACCGCAATGGCCCTGTTCACCCATGCTGCAGCAAACGCTGGACTCATAGCAGTACCAGCAGTGGCAAAAATGGACTTGAGGGAGACCTCAAGTTTCTTGTCAGTCCAGTCTTTCAGAGCGGACGCATCAGCAACTGGCAAGGCAGTGGACTTAGATAGCCCGGAGACCTGAGCACCCACTTTGGGGGGATGAACTCACTGAGCAAGCTCCGCCACAGAGAAGGGGTAAAGCTTGGCAAATTTCTTGGAAACAGAAGGTATCCTGTCCGGAGACTTCCACGCATCAGACACAAGGCGGTCAAGAGTGGGGTTTAGTGGAAAACAAGTATGGGGCCTCTTAGGCTCCTGAAATACATCAGAGGGATCCGAAGAAAGCTCTTGAACTAAGGGAATGTTTAGGGTGGTTAAGACGGCCCTGACCAGGTCCTCAGCCGAGGGATCAGGATTAGCCTCAAAGGGGCCCCCAAAAAAGAGGCACTCACAGCAGAACATTCCTCAACGTCCGAATCCACCAACAATTCCTCCTCAGAGGAATCAGATACGTCAGGTACTCCCTGCAGTTGCGATAAGGAAGATCTGACAGAAGTAGGGGTCTGCCAGGAGTGGAAGACCCCCTGTAACTGGGATGGAAAAAGTTGCAAGGTAGACCTGAGGTCTCTAGTAGCAGCCTTGAACTCTTGCACCCAAACTGGGCCTAATGCATGGCTGGAGGTCCCTGGGGGAGACTCAGGGACGGCAGAACATGCTGGGCATAAATGACCTGAGAATTCTCCAGGTAACCCTGAATGACATGAGGAGCAATGCGCAATAGGGGACACAGAGACCACAGCATCCTTAGTCTTAAGGCATGGCCTCAAGTTCTAACGGATTAGACATGCTCATAGCGTCAAAACATTTAAAGTATAAGAAATCACCCAAATACAGTGTGTAAAATTAAAGATTCACCCCAGAAACCGCTAAAATGCACTTATCTGGCAGGCGAAGGGTTAATCTGCAGAGGAGAGGAGAGTCCAAGCCTGCGTAGGATACTCGTTCAAGAAATGCACAAAATGGCTGCCGCAGTGGGAGCCAATCAAAAACGAGCGCGCGAAGCAAGCGCTCACGGAAAATGTAATTTTCCCAGAAAAAGTACCCCAACAGTGCCTGAAGCCCCCCAACACACACCAAACATTAACCGGATAATAGAGCAAGGGCAGACAAACAAAATGAGCAATCTCTGAAGTCGCTACGATGAGTGGTTGCAGAGATATGTCCCAAACTGTACAGTCCCATAGAAGCGCGCCACACAAATTTTGAAAAGTTGCGAGAAGTAAATGTGCACTAGCCATTACTAAAACATGTCACTAGACCCAATAAACACTGAACCCTGTAGGGAAAGTGCCAACAAGCCCCCAAAAGATGCCAATCCAGCAGCTAAAGGGTTGAGTTACCACAGAAACTTGCTCCAAAACACCCAACAGACATACAGATAAACCCAATGAGTGCAGGAGTGTGCAATAGGAACTCAAAGAAAACCCCTTTGCGGAGGGGCACTGTGGGACATGTGGACCTGCAGCACTCAAAGGGTTGCTCACCTTTCCTGCAGATCTTCTGTCTTCAGATTACAATGTATTAAGAAGAATCCTCGGTGGGCAACTACTGGAGAAAGAACTTGAACACAAGATTCCCCCCCCCCCCCGAGCTTAAAGGGATAGTAATACTTCGTTTTAACTTTATTTTATTTTGTAGGCATTAAAAAAACATGAAGAATGATATAAGTCATATCTCTCAAACCTTTATGGTTTATGAGATATTCACAAGCAAAGTTCACCTCCCCGCCCCTTTTACCTAGTGTAAGCCATCTCTTCTCAGATGTGAGTCTGGTTGTATGACAGTACAGATAACAGAAGGGGACAATTTTCTTTGTATGAAAACAATGAAAGCCCTTCCCCCCTTGACAAGTTTTTCAGCTTTTTCCGTTATCTTAATTGAAGATTGTCCCTCTCTGCAGTCTACCTGGGCATCTCCCTTCTGATCTGGTTGAACAGGGGGGGGGGATACTTTGTTTGTGAATATCTCTTAAACCATAAAGGTTTCAGAGATAAGCCTTATATCATTCTTCATGTTTTTTTAATGCCTACAAAATAAAATAAAGTTAAAATGAAGTATTACTATCCCTTTAAGGTCCACAAAAAGCACCTGGATACTGAGCTAGCCACATCTATGGGCATTGTCAGTTATGGTAATCCACCTAATGGTGGTATTCCATTTCTAACAGAAAAATAAAAAATTTGCTAAAACTATAGCAGAACTGTTCTCTTGCCTGTATCTTCATCCAAGGAACAAATCTTACTGGAGCAGATTGGCTAACTGCAGCCAAGGGGGGGGGGGGAAGGTAGGCTCCACCCCCTGCATTCACTTCTACAGTTGTTCTTGCCTAGTTAAAGAGGCAGATTGCCTACCCAAAGTTACCAGTAAACTGTATTGGACAACAGAGAAATTTGTTTTTAGAAAGGTTGTTTCTAATAAAGGAGTAAAACATAAAACTTTTTAACCAATCAAAATATTTAAAACTTTGTCAATCCTCTAATTATATTCAATAAGAATTGGCGTATCACCGATTGCCAAGACTCTGATAGGTAGTGTGTGTATATATTACTATTAGTGCACAAGGTCTGTTGATTGAGTTGGTCATTCATAACTATATTAATTTAATGTCTAATATGCTAACTGCTTGTCAGTTTGCCATCCTGAAAGTCCATGACTGTTTCTCAGAATAACTGGTTCTTTTAAAGGATATCTTTCACCACTATACATTTGTCTAAAGTTAATTAATATAGCGACTAAATGGAATACGGTTTTCATTTTTTTTTTTAATCGTTATTTTGCCAAAATTAAAAGTGTAAAGATTACCCTGCACCAGCCTTCCGCACAGACTGCGGTTACCAGCTCTGTACCACAGTCTGTCAACTCTGCCTCTGCTCCCCTCACTCGATCCAGCCTCCATCGATGACGGAGGATTTCAGCATGTAGGCTGGAGAGGTCTCTGGCCAATGAGAGGGCTCCAGCTTACATGCAGAAAGCCTCCTTCATTGGAGGAGGTTGGATCAAGGGAGCAGAGGAAGAGTGACAGACTGCAGCACAGAGCTGGTAACAGAAGTCTGTCCAGAAGCAAGGCGCAGGATAATCTTTACACTTTTAATTTTGGCAAAGTAACAAGAAATAAATTTGAAAAAAAAAAAAAAAAAAAAAAAAAGTGTAATTGCAGGTCAGAAATTGACCTGCATTTAGCAAGCCTCTGGCACCAGCAGTGAAGGGGTTAATACCCCCAGCTGCTGTATTTTCGTTTGCCACTAGGTGTCTCCTGTCTACTTCTGTCTCCCTTACTTTGATAGCAAGGGAGACAGAGGCAGACGAGATATGCACAGACAGCATGCTTTCTGTGCTGCCTCTGTCTGTCACTATGCCGGTACATGTGATCGCTGCTACGGCGATCACATGAACCGGCACAAGCAAGAAGGGCTGAGACTGAACGTCCCTGTCTGAGAGCTCAGTCTCAGCCTGGCATTAATGATAGCAGCGTGCACGGAGGCACGCTACTATCATTTAAGCCATGACGGTCCTGGTACGTCATTGGTCCTTAACGCAAATCCAGCCATGACGTTCCAGGTCCGTCAAGGGCCCTTAAGGGGTTAAAGGGATAGTAAAGTCCCCAAAAAAGTATGTTCTAAATGGTAGCTGCACTAAAACAACACTTAATGCGCTTCATCCTCTCTCTCAAACAGTTATGGTTTGAGAGAAATAAGAAAATAAAGTTCTCCGTTCCCTCCCCTTACTGCCTGATGAGCTGTAAAGCTGTCAGAGGCAGAATCCAGTGGTCCGACTGTAGGCGGCTCTTCAGGAGCGCTGACATCTAGATATCTAGGTATAATTACATCATTGGTATGGTCTACAATGTGTGCCTGGCTTGCAAGCACACGTTGTAGACCATTCCAATGAAGTAATTATAGTTATATACCTCGATGACAGCGCTCCTGAAGAGCCGCCGTCTGGTCCAGGAAGCGGGATCTAATGATGTCCGTTGTACAGCGGATGCATAAGAAGGGGGAGGGAGCGGAGGTCTTTATTTTATTACATCTCTCAAACCATAACGTTTTGAGAGAAAGGATTAAGCACATTAAATGTTTTGTTAGTGCAGCCACGATTTAGAGCATAGTTTTTTGGGGAGTTTACTATCACTTTAATTGTTTATTTATGCGAGTTGTAATTGCAGTTTACTCAGAGAAACACAAAGTTAAAATTTAGTGCTGTAGTAATTTTGGATTAACCCATTCAGTGCTTTTCTTTGACTAGCTTATTTGGCGTTATATTCACAAACATAAAATGTTGTTGACTATTGTGGGGGTTTGCAAAGTATTTTTGATGTACAAAACTATATGTATGTTTAGTCCAATGTGCAGTCATATTTAAACTGCAGATTAATAGTTTGTAAGATTTATTTATATAATGCTGGAACATCTGGTTTTCAACCAAATTATTGCAAAGTGGTTTAATATATTTTTTTGGGGGGTAATATTCTTGCTAAAAGATCTCACAAAAGAGCACCCATTTTGCAAATGTAACCCTCTGAGTACCAGAGAGGTATATAATGCATTGCAATACAATGAATACCTCTCTGGCACTCAAAGTGTTAATATAGCTAAATACAGGGCAGATATCTATTCAGAATCAACTGTATCAATTGTAAAAGTCAATACTTGCTATGCTACTGTAGTTAAATATGGTCAATCTATAGCCTCTACGTGTGTGTTTGTATTTTTTATATATATATATATATATATATATATATATATATATATACGCACTGAACATTGAATTGTTGGTATTTCAATATTGCTATACTGCACCGTTTTTCAATCTGAAATCTCACCACATGCCTCTGTCCATCTATATTGCTGATATAATCAATACAGTTTCATTGTATATATCTGGACAACATTAGGAACTGTAGCCCAAAAGGGAATCAATCAGAAATTCATAGAAGAATTGCAACAATGTAGCACGATACGATTAGAAACTAGACATCAGCTCAGTCAACAACCACCACCTACTTAAAGGGATAGTAATGTTTCATACTAAAAGCAGCTCTAATTAATCAAGAGTAATTCAATGACAAAGTATCCCCCTCCCGCCCCTTTTACTGATGTAACACTTCTCAGCCAGATCAGAAGGGAGGTGCCCAGATAGACTGCAGAGAGGGACAATCTTCAATTAAGATAAGGGGGAAAACCTGAAAAACTTGTCAAGGGGGGCAGGGCTTTCATTGTTCTCATAGGAAGAAGATTGTCCCTTGCTGTTATCTGTCTGGTCTATGGACTGCATTCCACATCTGAGAAGAGATGGCTTACACTAGGTAAAAGGGGCGTGAGGGGAACTTTGCTTGTGAATATCTCTCAAACCATAAAGGTTTGAGAGATAAGACTTATATCGTTCTTTAAGTATTACTATCCCTTTAACCCATTGAGTGCCAGAGGGGTACGCAACACATTGCAAAGCAATGTGTTGCGTACCCCTCTGGCACTCAAAGGGTTAAGGGGTTATCCCACCAAGAGAGATCTGAAGTCGGGAGCTTTGATTATAAAACTAAACATCCAACCTGATACTCCTCGATATCAGTCTCTGGGGAAATTCTCTGGAGACAAACCGTTAGACTTTTACCATGTAAATAGGTTATATTATACTTCCTGATCTTCGTGTGCCAATCTCCTCCAGATGCCTGGATTGCCATATGCCCTCGACAGTACCAGTTGTGCAGACTTGGAATTTATTATTCTACCCAACCAGTCAACCTTGAGGGGCTGGAAGTCTGACCCCAAAAAATACAATTGTTTAATATTTTGTAGAGACGAGGCAGATGCACCAAACACAACTGGAACGGTTACCAATCCAATCAACATTCCCTAAAGACCCATTGATTTTAATCCCATACATATAGCAAAGGTCTCTAGTGTGCTGCAAAGCGATTTGCAGGAGACCGCTAGCACTGAAAGAGTTAAAAAGCCCCGTTTTAATGAATAGGAATTATTGGTCTTAATGTATAGATCAGTAGTCATCAACTGTTTGACCACCAGCTGTTAGGGACTACAACTCCCATCTTCCCCAACCAGCCAATGGCTGGAGGTCAAACAGTGGACTCCCACTGGTGTGGATGGTTCACTCCAGCTATTTGTAGTAAAGCAGCCTCAGTGTGAATTTAAAGTGGACTTGTCTCACTAGGATTTGATTAGTAATGTTTTACAGATTAAAATCTGCCAATATATTTTGTACTAGCCATTTTCTACATATAAATTTATCGTTTTTTAGATGCCAACCTTTAGCTTTTGGTGGCACATTGTAGCACTTTATGCTATTTTTTTTTTGCACCCCACCCCCTCCAATGTGCAGCATCACTGGACCAGCACAGGAACCAATTAGAGGTGTCCCACTGTGCACCTAACCAACAAAGGTTAATTTCTGATAAACTTTATTACAAATTGTTAGCACAACATATGGACAGCTTTTAATCAGATTTCAAAACAACTTATCTTAATCCTTTGAAAGGACCAGAGGAGTGTGCAACATATTGCTTCGCAATGTGCTGCACCCCCCCACACTCTTTGGTCCTTAAAGTTAACAGGCACATTCCCCTATGAGTGCCAGAGGGGTATGCAAGGCATTGCACTCAAAGGGTTAAAATAGAAATGTCCCCCTCCACCATAAAGCACTTCATAGAAGTTGGAAACAACTTTTCTATCAAGTTGATCACATTTAAAGGGATAGTAATACTTCGTTTTAACTTTATTTTATTTTGTAGGCATTAAAAAAACATGAAGAACGATATAAGTCTTATCTCTCAACCCTTTATGGTTTGAGAGATATTTACAAGCAAAGTTTCCCCTCCCGCCCCTTTTACCTAGTGTAAGCCATCTCTTCTCAGATGTGGAATGCAGTCCATAGACCAGACAGATAACAGAAGGGGACAATCTTCTTCCTATGAGAACAATGAAAGCCCTGCCCCCCTTGACAAGTTTTTCAGGTTTTTCCCTTATCTTAATTGAAGATTGTCCCTCTCTGCAGTCTACCTGGGCACCTCCCTTCTGCTCTGGCTGAACGGGGGGAGGGGAAACTTTGTTTGTGAATATCTCTTAAACCATAAAGGTGTGAGAGATAAGACTTATATCATTCTTCATGTTTTTTTAATGCCTACAAATAAAATAAAGTTAAACCAAAGTATTACTATCCCTTTAACAAAACAAACAAACAAACAAAAACAAAACACAAAAACACCACCATCATCATCTCCAAGAAGGGACAGTGAGATCTCCAAGAAGGGACTGAGATACTGAGATCTCCAAAAAGATTTACAAACTATTCCTGTGTCTGTGAGCTACCCCAGTGCATTCATACATCCACCTTTGTAAGACACACACCCACAAGCTGTGTTCATATACATTCTTCATTTATAAGTATTACATATATTATTTTACATTGTTGGCGCTTAATCAATTCTGGTAAAACGTCTCTTCAAAATTAGAAAAATAATGATAGCATTATGTAAACCTTCAAGATGTGATATCAGGCATTATTATAAACATTCAATAAACCTGGTTGGGGCATCCGTAGGGCAGTCCAGAGAGATTGTACAATTTTAGACAGACAGATGGTGGCAACACTTATATTGCAATTTTATTTAATTTGCTCAAACAAAAACAAAAAGTTAGCATGATTTTAATTGAAAAACAAAACAATGGTAAAAAATAGCAGAGATGATTTGAGAAAAAAAAAATACACTAAAAAGTGGAAAACTAGAGTATGAATAGGCAACATTCATTAGTGTTACAGATTATTTCCAAGGACACGCAGGAAAGTGACAATGAAAGACGTTCAAATCATGATGAAAAGGTGTAGAGATTTCAGCACCAGCACTGAGATTTGTACATTCAGTTTCATTGTGATTGATTACATCACCCATTTGGGTGTAAGAATTTATCACAGCTCAGATCACAGTGTTAAGAAAGCAAGTGCTTCCTTGGGTTGGGAAGATCCTTAAACTGTTCACAGGATAAGACATCCCAAAAAAACAAAACAAAAATCCCCTTCCAGGACTTTTTTAGTGTGTGATATTAGCCTGTCGAGCGCCAGTAAAGCGTGCATTATAATGGGTTGCACTCCATTCTGGCCTTCAATGGGCTAACTTATATAATTTTCAGCTCCGTAATATGAATGACTGAAATCTCTATCGATGTTACTTTATGCAAATATTTTGTTAGTGTTTGTGCATCCAAGATTCCGGAGAGAAAAAATAAAAATAAAAAATGAAATTCAGAGGAAGGGAAACAAACCATCTGGGTAATGCAAGACAAATGTGAAGACTAGATGTAGATATCTGAAAACTTTCAAACTGAAATCATGTTAATTTTAGACCAAGGCACAAAACGTTTAGTGCATAAACCAGTTTCGTTCAAGATGAGGGAGATCAAGTCACCCATATCATTTTGGACTGCTTGTTGTCAGGTGCCAAATCACGTTGGCTTAAGTCTTGAACATTTTAGATAAAACAAAAATTAAACATGATTTCTTTTACATGGCTGAACTCTCAAATTGTTGAAGTGTTGGCAGAAAAAGAAGTGAATGTTGAAGAAAAATGACAGTGCTTCCATTTTATCTAGAGAGAGCCAGTACTTTACAAGCTTGCTGCGTTTATCAGCAATGCCTCAACTCCGTACCATGCACAATAGTTTATTTGGAAAAGGCTGACTGCGCATTGGGTATGTTTTCTTTTTGTCTTCCTTTGTGTATATACATAGAGTCCAGTCTCTATTCTGAGAGACGCAGGGCACAATTCTATTCGATTTGATGTCCTTGTTCAAAAGCTTTCCTTAGAAGTTATTTTTGCTTTGGTGACCAGCACTAGCCAGGGTATGCTATTAAAGTGTTTTATTCTGCTAAGAGCAGAGCTGCAGGGAATTCCATTCTTCTCGGCTCCACATCAATATGGCACTATTTCCAATCAACAAAAGTCTGTTGCACAAATTCGATGAAATCACCATTTTCTAAGCTATTGCAAATGTCTCTCCTGAATGGCAATGTAACAACACATCGTAACAAAACAGGTCATGTATGGAACGTAACCATTATAAACATATTGGGTGCACAAGTAATAAATTGTAGTCCAAGCTGCAATAGATATCCAGTGATCTCTTTAAAAGCCCTTTGAGTGCCAGCAGCATGGCCAATAGAATGGGTCAATGTTTCTCTAGAAAACCAAGTGCACAGTGTGTGCCCTATGACATTGCTGGTTTGGCCCATAACTGATTGTTACTCCTCCTTCATGCACTGGATAGATTCACTTTTAAAAGGTCGCATTTAAAAGATCGTGCGGCTGCATTCAACATGTTGCCGTGATGAAAAGGCAGCAACAAGAGTCTTGCCCTGCATATAAGTGCGAGGTTCCCATATTGCCTCCTTAAACGCCATAGCATTGCTCGCATATCATTGTAGCATGTTAACCCTTTCAGTGTACTTGTAGATCGGTTTATTATTCCTGAACCTGGATCCAGCCCTCTTCAAATCCATTGGACAGTGTGTCCTGCTGCTGTAGATTCATTACAGGAAACCACAAGGGACATGTAGATGGCACATGGACTGCCTGTGATCTCTTGGTACGCAATTTCATTTTTTGTCTGATACTCAAAGGGTTTAGTTACATATCAAACAAACATATGTAGGATTTTAAGTCCTTTGTTTGATATGTAGCTCAACACTTTGAGTGCCAGAAAAAAATGAAATTGTGTACCAGATCACAGGCAGTCCATGAGCCAACTACAAGTCCCCTGTGGGTCCTGTATGACACTCCTGGGTTAGAGTAATGAATCTACTGCAGCAGTACACCTTGTCTGAGGGATTTAAAGAGGGCTGGATCCATATTCAGGAATAATAAAACTATCTACAATTACACTGAAAGGGTTAACCATACCACAATGGTATGCGGGCAATGCTGTGGCATTAAGAAGGAGGCATGGGAATCTCGCACTTATATGCAGGGCGAGACTCTAGTGTCGCCCTTTTCATCATGGTGACATGCTCAACGCGGTGTGCAGTTGCAAAATCTTTTAAATGGATACCCATCGGATAACCCTCTGGCACTCAAAGGATTATAACAAATAATAAAGATTATTTTGCTACTAAAAACATACCGCTGTTCAATTCTTCTTGAGCTCTAACAAATTAAACAAATGGAGATACTAGAAACCAAAATGATGATCTTGATTTGAGCTCTAGAGGTGAAGTTCATAATCATGATAAACTCTATACAGACTGTCCCCTCCCGTCTCTACACATGCATTTTACCCACAGGGAAAAAGTGGAAGATTTGAGAGTAGCGTATGTTTGCATGGTGAAAAAAATAATAATTAAAAAGTATGTCCGAGATGTAATGGCAGACCAACGGCTCTTTAGAACTGAAAGCTGATCAAATGCCAATGTGACATGCAGTATTTCTGTAATCAAAACCTACTGGATTGTGTAATTTGTTTTATAAAAGTGTCTCCATGCAAAAAAGGTATTTCCTAAATGTACCATTGATTAATGAAGGATTACGGATTTCTATTATGTAGCCGTTTTTGGATTTGGTAAAGCACTAACAATTTAGAAAGGCATCTATATCATTAAACAGATCAATTCTCTTTTTTTGATTTTTTTTTTTATCTACAAAAACAAAGAGGCCTCCAGACAAATTATATATATATAAAAAAATTATACATACTTCATGTGCAACACCCTAACACAAATTAAAGGAGCAGCAAACTTTTTTTATGAAAACATTTATTGTAGGGCAATTCCTGTTGAGTAACACAAGGGTGCTCCCACTGCTGACCGATGCATATTTCCAGAATTATTAGAGTTTCAACTTGCATTTACATAAGCAGTGCTCTCTAGTGGTCAAATTCCAATTAGTTCTCCTGTTACAGTCTAATGGAGAGGAAAGTCAGTGACATACAGTTCACCATAGAACGTGACAGAAACAGCTGAGTCACTTCCTGTCAGTTAGAACCATCAGGATGTAATGCACAGTAAAGTCACTTCTGATTATTTGAACTTTTCTAACTTCCGAATAAAGCAACTGACAGCAGGGAGAGTGCCCTTGTTTTACTCAGCAGAAAAAAGCTCTATAACATACATTTTCATTAAAAAATAAGTTTACTGCTACTTTTGGGTACAGTACTTTTTTTTTTTAATGAAAATGTAGATTTCATATATTATAGTGCTTTTCCTACCTATTCAGTTCCTATTTGATGTATAAAAGTGAAAACTAGGTTTTGCCGATTCATTACTCTGTAAAGAAGTTTGGTTGCTCCCTAGTAAAACGTCACCAAACACAAATTGGAAGGCAACATCTTGATCCATTATAACTTCTAATTAACGTCCCAGCAGCAGGAGTACCATTGTTTTTCTCAAAAGAAAAAGCCCTAAAATATCCAATTTTCAGGAAAAAAAAAGCATTACTATTCCATTAATCTTCTTGCAAATATTGCCCTATCACGTGTCCTGCGATGAATGACTGATACCAACGTATACGGTGACAGTCTAGAACAGGTAGTCAACTGTTGTATTCCTCAACAGCCAGAGGTCCAAGTCCTATCAATCCCAAGCAGCACTTAACCCTTTGAGTGTCAGAGGGGTATGCAACGCAATGCGTTGCGTACCCCTCTGGCACTCAAAGGGTTAATGGCTTGGGGATGACTGGAGTCGCACTCCCCAACAGCTGTTAGTCCAAATATTGACTGTCCTTTGTCTAGAAGGTATGATACCTGGCTTAACCCTTTAACAGCTAGAGGGGGTGCACAATGCATTGCAAAGATATGTGTTGCATACCCACCTGGCACTCAAAGGGTTAAAATATTCATGGAAATATCAAATCTCATAGGAAGACAAACCTGAGTTACACTTGCAGTACACTACTGTACAACATCCTTGATCCGTCCTTAAAAACATCCCCAAGGCTCTTCTTTTGCTTAAAATCATGAATTTTGAAATATGTGCAATATCAGCTTGACATGATTTTTTTCCCAAATGCACTGCAAGCTCCTTTGAGAGGAAAGGGTGATTTCTGCATAATTATTACAGTAACTAAGACTGTTTGTTTTCTGTTGCTCTCAAAGCCTCAGAAAACCCCCCACAGAAAAAACAGGAGAGAATTCGCATACATCCAAAGTAAAGTCTCTGAAAGGTCTTATTAGGCTGTTCCCCGGTTGAAGGACATCAGAGTTCTTTTAAAAGTCTTAGAAAATGGAGTCCGTTTCGATTCAGAGCAAGTCCTTGTCTTTTCTATGCAGTATTTGATTTGCCTAGTTCTTGCCTGATTGCTGTTAGGGAGAAAACCAAAATAGTTTATTAGGATTTGCACCTGTTTACTATTCTCTTAGAGCAGTAGTTCTTAAAGGGATAGTAATGTTTCATAATAAAAGCAGCTCTAATTAATCTTCATAGTATTTGAGCCATAGAAAATGTTATTTCAGTTCTGTCAGAGTTGTAATTCAAGAGTAATTGAATGATAAAGTATCCCCTTCCCACCCCTTTTACTGGTGCTCAGAGCAGCAGGGAAGTGCCCAAGTAGATTGCAGAGAGGGACAATCTTCAATTAAGATCAGGGGAAAAAACTGAAAAACCTGTCAGGGGGGCAGGGATGTCATTGTTCTCACAGTAAGAAGATTGTCCCTTGCTGTTATCTGTCTGGTCAAGCAACCAGATTCCACATCTGAGGTGAGCAGTGTTACACTAGGTAAAAGGGGTGGGAGGGGAATATTTTATCATTCAATTACTCTTGAACTACAACTCTGACAGTACTGAAATAACACTCTCTATGGCTCAAATACTATGAAGACTAATTGAGCTGTTTTTGTGAAACATTACTATCTCTTTAACCAGTGTTCTGTGGAACCCCCAGATTATCCTGAAGTACCCAGGGTTCCACAGTACGAATATGAGTAATGGTATTGTAACAAGGCTGGGGTGTCAGACAGTATACAATATGTGTGGATCTGTGACTACCAGTGGATAATGAGGTAAAGGCTGGGGTGTCAGACAGTGTATTTGTAGTTATGTGAATACCAGTGGACACTGAGACAAGGCTGGGGTGTCAGACAGTGTAATAAGCAGTATAACCCTAGAACCCATTTAAAAAAATAGATTAGGTACTGGTACTTTTACCCGATGCATTTATCTACCCAAGCATTCCAATAAACCTAATATGTCCCTTTGATGCTAACATCCAAGGGGTTTAGGGCTTCACTGTTATGGTGCCACAGACTTCACGGTAAACTAAACCGTTCCACCACTGTACAAAGTCAGAGAACCAAAGCCTGATATATATTTATACCAGCGCTATCGCTATTTACAGGTCTGTTCATAATCAACATCCAGCAAGTTAGAAGCATAGATACGTAACCCTGTAAGCACTCCATCCCTTTGGCACTGATAACATTAACCCTTTAATGACCCAAAAACAAAAAAGGTGAGCAACACACCTCTACGGTCCTTAACCCTTTGAGTACCAGAGGGGTACACAACACATTGCTTTGAGATGTGTTGCATAACTCTCTGGCACTCAAAGGGTTAAAGAGTTAAAACGCAACTTTACCAGAGAATGGTTAATCACACTTTAAGACCTGATATTAACCCTTTGGATGCTGAAGACTCCACTAGCATCCAAAGGGTGCAGAGATTTTTTGGTCACTGTGTCAAAGTTTTAAAGGGATAGTAATACTTTATCCCCCTGAGTAAAACAAGGGTACTCCCACTACTGAAAGGTGTTTCATTCAAAAGTTATTAATTTTCAAAGTTGAATTTTTTAGGTGCAATATCACAGTGGCCTGAAATTGTACAGTGGTGCTGTTGCTACACCATCCTATGGAGATTTAGGGTCCCGGGACCAGAGCTGTACATAGGATCGTATAGCAACAGCGCCACTGTACAATTTCAGGCCACTGTGATATTGCACCTAAAAAATTCAACTTTGAAAATTAATAACTTTTGAATGAAACACCTTTCAGCAGTGGGAGTACCCTTGTTTTACTCAGGGGGATAAACCCTACAACATTTTTTTTTTTTACATTTTAAGTATTACTATCCCTTCAAAGTGGACTTGTCACTTTGAATTTGACAAAAAGCTAGAAAATGTAAAATCCCATTTTGTATACACAATGATGGTGAGTTCATGCCCCCTGTAGTGAAGTGTTGGGCTATGGAACCAATCACACCAGTGACCATCGTCTTATATGAAAGCGCCACAGTCCTGCCAGACTCACATTTCAGTATGCGTGTAAGGAAGCAGGGCACATCAACATGGCGGCTACAGGGTTGTCAGCACAATTTCCACATGAGCCATGTGGGATACTGAGATTTTCGTTGCAACCTCCAATGAAGGGCAGACTCAAATGGGCACTGACCAATATTTAACTGATACCCATGTGAAAAGTCCCCTTGCCTCCCTCCCAGCAACATAATACTGTGGGAAATGCAGGAGACAGCGGGGAGAGTACACAGATGACAGAACTGAAGTATGAAAGCCAACATTTTACTTGTTAATTCAATGCGTACCTTATCGGTCAGATACATTCACTTCATGAGACAGGGAGGACTTACATTTTTTTGCATGTCAAATTGTGCATCCATTAAAAAGTGTGGGTGTGTGTGTGTGTAAGTGTGTGTGTAAGTGTGTGTGTGTGTGTAAGTGTGTGTGTGTGTGTAAGTGTGTGTGTGTGTGTAAGTGTGTGTGTGTGTGTAAGTGTGGGTGTGTGTAAGTGTGGGTGTGTGTGCGTGCGTGTGGGTGTGTGTATGTGTGTATGTGTATTGGCCATTCTGACAGTGATTAGTAAAAAAGAAAGGGCCCCCAAGTTCTATATGGGGTGGGGGGGGGAGAACCCCAAGCACTGTAACAAACAAAGTAAAACATGACATTTAAAGAGATATAGCCATCAAAATTATTTTAGATTATACTTACCATCAATAAGTTCCTCTTTAAGCTTTGTTAATTCTTTCCTCATTTCCTCTAATATGTCCTAATACAAAGATAAAAAGCCAGTTTGTAAGGGAAGGTAGAGGTGGACTGTTCGCTTAAAACATAATAAAGCCAGATAATTTATACATATCCATAAGTACCTTCGTTATTTATATGTGCCAAGTGATCCAGTATGCACATGTATTTAATACAAAGGACTTGCCATTCTGGAACCAACAGCTATATAAATGGACCTATATGAATTCCCTAATTCCTACTGACTCAGAAGGGGTCTTCCCACGCCTCCAATGCTAAAGAAGTCTCAACACTGCATTCAAGGGGTACTTGTCTCCTTATATTGCAGTCCATTCATCCCAGAACTGCTCCAAATTACCTTTACACACAAGGTTACTTACTATAAATCTACCTCTATTGCCCGAGTTGGACATCCCTGTGAGACAGAGTTACAGCAACACTAACACTGGAAAATGAAAATGGGGTTGACTTACCGTTAACCATTTGAGTGTCAGAGGGGTACGCAATGCATTGCAATGTGTTGCTTACCCCTCCGGCACTCAAAGGGTTAAATCCATATTAGCATTTGTAAAGATTTAGTAAACAATTCCTAACATCTACTCTTTATCTCTGAGTGCCAGAGGGGGTACACACTGAATCGAGAAGCAATGCATTGCATATTCCTCTACAACTTTGATGGATCAGAAATAATAGTACAGTATTGCCTGTAAACAATCAATCAGAGAGAAGCTCCAGGGCAGTAAATGAACAGATTAACACTATTTAAAAAATGTTACCAGCACAGAACGTCCTACAAATGTACTATACAAGTTTAAAAATTAGATGTTACTGATGTAGAATTTTATTTTTACACAGATGCTAGCTGGGCACGCAAGATATTTTAATGTATACAGCCTCCTTTCATTGTCTGTGTTCGTGTTCCTTTAGCATGTCAGTCATTCGGACCCTGTTAATAAATCGCTGACCTCAACAAGATTACTCATTTTAATTAAAGTGCAGGCCTTTTGTTCCAAATCCCATGTTAAACCAGCTTGGTTTGCATTCACCTTCTAGAGCAGCATAGCAACCTCTCAAGCTGTGGGCTGGTTGCAGATGATGACCGTTTTAGACTACAACAGCTGTAGAGCCAGTTCTAGATGTAAGCTAGACACTGGGCTTATTATCAGAACAGGCCAAGCACAGGATTTCATCCCTCTCTCCAGACCTCCCCAACAACAAGCACCGCCTTATCCTTGTGAAACACCAAATAGGGTGGTTTACAGGACAGAGCATGTAACTCCGCGACACGGCGGACAGACAAAATCGCCAGGAGAAAGGCCATTTTCCACGTCAATAGGCGTAGGCGAATAGTAG
Source organism: Rhinophrynus dorsalis (assembly GCA_037306005.1). NCBI lineage: Eukaryota > Metazoa > Chordata > Amphibia > Anura > Rhinophrynidae > Rhinophrynus > Rhinophrynus dorsalis. The sequence continues at coordinate 37,717,292 of CM074720.1, read as the reverse complement.
CCAAAGAGTCAAATGGAGGGAGCTGAAGAACCCCCAAAACCAAGTTAAGATCCCATGGAGGAGCAGGAATCTTGAAGGCAGGACAAGTATGAGCAATGCCCTGGAAGAAAACCTTGACATCAGGAAGGATGGCAATGCGCCTCTGAAAGAAAACAGAGCGCAGACGCCTGAACCTTAAGGCAACTCAAACGGAGGCCCTTATCCACACCGTCCTGCAAAAAGGCCAGGACCATAGGCAGATCAAATTCCTGAGACAGGTCCTTGTCAGCACACCAAGATAGGAAGGTCGACCAGACACGATGGTAGATCTTGGAAGAAACAGGTTTGCGGGCACCAAGCATAGTAGCCACCACACCAGAAGAAAACCCTTTCTTCCTCAGTATTGAGGATTCAATTTCCAGGCCATCAATGGTAGACGATGAACATCCACTTTCCACAGGTAACCCTGTAGAAGATTCGGACGGCAAGGGAGCCGGAATGGATCCACCACTGACAGATCCAGAAGTTCCGGAAGCCAAGCCTGGCAAGACCAGTATGGAACAATCAGAATGACTGGACAACGCTCCAGTCGTAATTTCCGTAACACACTGTGCAACATGTGGAGGGAAGGAAAGATGTAGGCCAGAGGGAATAACCAAGGAATGGACATTGCATCCACCACCAGAGCTAGAGGGGGTCCCTCCATTGAGAGCAGAACCTCGGAACCTTCCTGTTGTGTCGATGTAAGGAAGACCCATTTCTGAACAATAATGGTGAACACCTCTGGGTGCAGCTCCCACTCTCCGCTGTCCACTGTGTGTCGACTGAGGAAGTCCACCATGACGTGGTCTACGCCAAGAATGAGCACTGCGGATATGGCAGGAACGTGATCTTCTGCCCAGGACAAAATAGCCTTGGCCACTAACCAAGAAGCGAGACTTCTTGTTCCACCCTGCTTGTTGATGTAAGCCAGGGCCGTGGTGTTGTCGGACTCTACCCTGACTGGACAGTCTTCCAGCTGAGATGTCCAGTGATGAAGGGTATGAAATGTCGCCTGAAGCTCCAACACGTTGATGGGGAAGGAGAGATTCTTCCGAAGACCACTGACCCTGTGCACTCAGGCGACCCAGGACTGCTCCATCCGGAAAGGCTGGCATCCATCGTCACCATGGTCCAGCAGGAAACTAGGAAGGACTTGCCCTTCAGCAGATTGGAGAGGTCGAGCCACCAGGACAAGGTCACTTCCACATGAAGAGGAAGTGAAACCGACATCTTGAGAAAGTCCGGCCGACCCCTGCACAACTGGATCACAAACCACTGGAGTTCCCTGGTGTGTGCCATGGCGAACGGTACCACCTCTGAGGTGGAAATTAATTTCCCCACGAGAGACGACAGCTTCATGGCTGGAATTGGATCCTGAGCCAGTAGGCAGAAACCCTGTGGGCGATCTGGTGAGCCACCTCGTCCGTGAGAAAAACCATGTTCTTCTGGGTATCGAAGAGGAGGCCCAGGAAAACCAGACGCTGGGATGGGACAAAGTCTGATTTGTCCAAGTTGATGATCCACCCGTGATAGGTGAGAGCATGAATGCATTGTTGAACCTGCTGATGAAGTTCCACAGAAGAGGCTTTCAGAAGCAGGGCGTCCATGTATGGAGTAACTCTGATGCTGTCTCGGTGGAGGACGGATACTAAGGCTCCCAGGACATGGTTGAAGACTTGAGGAGCCATCGTCAGATCAAATGGAAGAGCTGAAAACTGAAAATGCCCCCGGTCACAGGCAAATCAGAGATACTGCCGGATCTCTGGATGAATGGCGATGTGTAATACACGTCCTGAAGATCCAGAGATGCAAGGAACTCCCCCGGGGACATGGCAGCAATCACCATACATAGAGACTCCTGGTGATAATGAGTCTGGGTCACAAAGGCATTGAGATCCTTCAAGTCCAAAATGGGACAACAACTGCCATCCTTCTTGGAGACCACAAAGAGGTTTGAGTAAAAACCCATACCTCTGCCCTGAATTGGAATTGGCTCTAGAACGTCCTTGTCCAGAAGAGCTTGAACAGCGCTGAACAGATGGCGCTTCTCTGCACCCCAAGGTGTATGAGAAGGAAGACAGCAAAAGGGAGGAAAAGACACAAAAGGGATCCTGTACCCTTACGTCACCACTTGCAAAACCCATGGATCCGACACCAAATCCTCCCAAATGCTGTGATAGTGATGCAGACGACCACCCACAGCAGAGTGCGGACCCGGGTTCGGTGAGTCATGCCGAAGAAGGCTTGGAAGCCTTGGGCTTGGAGGAGACCTTGGCCTTCCATTGCTGTTTGGGCTTGGAAGAGGTACGTGGAGCTGAGGGAACCGTCTGATTCGCCGGACGGGTCTCATTCTGAAAGGAACGAAAATACAGTTTATGCTTAAGCGGTGTTTTCTTCCTAAGAACTAAGGGTAGAAGTGTACTCTTGAGATCTGGCCCAAACAAAGAGCAATGCTTTCTTAGAAGCAGTATCAGCAGACCAGATCTTGAGCCCGTCTGGCAACCACAGACATGGTAGAAACCCTAGCCACCAAACGGATGGCATCAAATAGGGCAGCAGAAACATAGTGCTGTGCCTCAGAAATGTTGGCAAGGAGGCGCAACTTATCCAAAGTAGGAGCACCCTGACAGACAGCAAGAGTGAGCTGTTCAGTCCAGACCACAATGGCCTGGTTCATCTATGCTGCTGTGAATGCTGGACGCATGGCAGAACCAGCAGTGGCAAAGATGGACTTGAGGGAGACCTCAAGTTTCTTGTCAGCCCAGTCATTTAGAGCAGATGCATCAGACACTGGCAAGGAAATAGACTTGGATAGCCTGGAGATAGGAGCATCCACTTTGGGAGGATGAACCCACTGAACAAGCGTTGCCTCAGAAAAAGGATAAAGCTTAGCAAATTTCTTGGCGACAGAAGGCTGTCCGTAGACTTCCACTCTTCAGACACAAGGTGGACATGAGTGGGGCTAGGTGGAAAGCAAGTAAGGGGCTTTTTAGGCTCCTGAAACATCAGAGGGATCAGAAGGAACCTCCTGAACTAAGGGAATGTTAAGAGTATTCAACACAACCCTGATCAGGCCCTCAGTGGAGGGCTCAGGATCAGCCTCAAAAGGATCCCCAAAAAACTGAGGGGAGCCCAGAGCAGAACATTCCTCAACATCTGAATCCACCAGGAGTTCCTCTTCAGAGGAATCTGACACATCAAGTACTCCCTGAGGTTTGGGCAGGGAAGACTTGACGAAGGAGGGTCTGCCAAGAATGGAAGACCCCCTGTACTGGGATGGAAAGAGGTGCAAAATGGACCTGAGGTCCCTAGTAGCAGCCTTGAACTCTTGCACCCAAAGTTGCTCTAATGCATGGCTGGAGGTCCCTGGAAGACTCTCAGGGACAGCAGAACATGCTGGGCATAAATGACCTGAGAATTCTCTAGGTAATCCTGAATGACAGGAAGAGCAATGCGCAATGGGGGGATACAGAGACCCCAGTATCCTTAGTCTTAGGTCTGGCTCCAATGGTATAGACATTCTCACAGTGTCAATAACCTTATTGTATAAGAAATCACCCAATTATAGTGTGTATGATTAAAGCTTCACCCTAGAAATTGCCAAAATAGACTTATCTGGCAGGCAAAGGGTTAATTAGCAAGAGAGAGAAGAAGAGTCCAAGCCCTGTGTGGGATACTTGCTCTGGAATGATCACAAAATGGCTGCTGTGGCGGTAGTCAATCAGAAATAAGCGCGCGAAACAAGCGCTCATGGGAATTATAGTTTTCCCAGAAAAGTACCCCAAACAGTGCCCGAAGCCCCCTGATCCCCCCAACACTAGAAACATGAACCGGATGATCGAGCAAGGGCAGACAAGTAAAATGAGCCATCTCTGATGTCGCTAGGTTAAGCGGTTGCAAAGATATGTCCCAAACTGTACAGTCCTATAGGAGTGAATGGAGCAATGGCGTCTATGCGGTAAGGCGCGCCTTTACTCAATTTTTACAAAATTGAAGGTATAATATTAAAAGACATGAAACATCACTAGAACATGTTAGGATACCCAAAAAACACTGAACCGGTAGGAAAAGTGTCAGAAAACCCCCAAATGAATGACAAACCAGCAGCTAAAGGGTTAAATACCACATAACCCTGCTCCAAACATCCGACAGACATACAGATAGACCCAATGAGTGCAGGAGTGTGCAAAAGGAAATCCAAATGAAAACAGTCTTGTGCGGAGGGGCACTGTGGGACATGTGGACCTGCAGCACTCAAAGGGTTGCTCACCTTTCCTGCAGATCTTCTGTCTTCAGATTACCATGTTAAAAGAAGAAGCCTCAGTGGGCGACTCCTGAGGAAAGAACTTGTAGCCAAGATTTTCCCCCCAGGGCTTAAGGTCCACAAAAAGCACCTTGTTACTGAGCTAAGTACATCTAAGGGCATTGTCCGTTATGGTAATCCGCCTAATGGTGGTATTCCATTTCTAACAGGAAAATAAAAAACTTCTAAAACTATAGCAGAACTGTTCTCTTGCCTGTTTCACCTTGGCTAGCTGCAGCCAAGGAGGGAAGGTATGTTCCACCCCCTGCATTCACTTCTAGAATTGTTCCTGCCTACTTAAAGAGGTGGATCGCCTGCCCAAACTTACCAGTAACCTGTAATGGATGACAGAGAAATTTTCTTCCCATTAAGTTAAATGGATATTTTAACTCCTTGACTACTAGAGGGCTCTCCACTGCATTGCTCTGCAATACAGCGGAGACCTCTCTGGAAGTCAGGGGAATAAAAACCACATTTATAGCAACACGAGGTGTTCACTGTCCATTATGGTGCAGCCAGTTTGCCACAGAATTGCAGGGACAAGTTAGCACAATCTATCTGGCATAAATAACATGTAACGCCGATTCCCCTTTTATTTCCCTTCTTTTAACCCTCTGAGTGCCAGAGAAGTATGCAATGCATACCAATCTGGCACCCAAAGTGTTAAGTTTATTTGCAGTTTCTTCCATCAGGTGACAAAACACATTACCTGCTTTAATCTATCGTAGTCTAATCCTTCTGACTGCACTCCATTGGCACTCGGTTGCCCAGTGGGTGTAGACTTTGGTCTGGAATGAAAAGAATAAAGTGATCTTTATATTAAGGTGGGGAAAAAGTGCTCTAGAATAGCCACAAAACACATTTTTAAGGGTGCTAACACTGCTTGCAGCTGCTTTATTCAAAGTTATTACAGCTCAAATGGTCACAAAGTGGTGGGTCTGTTACTGTCAAAGTCAATGGAGAACTTCAGCCAGTGGCTCAGCTCTTATAAAATGCAACAGAATAACTGGACACCAGGTGGCACTGTTTCAATCAGTTATTAACCCTCTAATGACCCTTGACGGTCATAATACGTCATGGGTAGATCCGAGTTAACGACCCATGACGTACTATGACAGTCATGGAATTCCGGGCTCCCCCCGCGGCTGCACGCTGTTCGGAAAACAACAAAAATGCTCCGTGGTCCTTAACCCTTTGAGTGCCAGAGTGGTATGGAATGCATTGCAAACAATGCATTCCGTACCACTCTGGCACCCAAAGGGTTAAGTGACCGCTGCGTGCGTGGCCGGTCCTTAAGGGGTTAAAAACAAAAGTCTGAGCTGTAATCTCACTAACATCATAACTAGCCATCTCCCAGCAGTTGGAGAACTCATTTCAATCATCAGGAAAATCCCTGCAATATGCACTTATTCCATAACAAAGGTTTAAATAGGCTTTACTGGACTGTAAAGCCAACACACACAGCACAGTCTAGAATACACTGCCAGTTAGTGTGTCAATCAACACTTTCTTTACTTTACATGTTATACAACATTTGTGATGTCAAACTGCCATTGTTTCTTCTTTTTATCCTTCTGTCCCTGACACACACAGTCTCTAAATTTCTGTTTCCAGATAACTTTCTGTCACGGAGAGCAGGGGTAACGAGAACAAACCAAAGAGTGGATAACGGGGATGAAAGCGACACGGACACACGCAGCAATCGACAAGCGCGCGCACCAAACGGCACGCGCGCACGCAGCAAGCAAACGGCACGCGCGCACGCAGCAAGCAAACGGCACGCGCGCACGCAGCAAGCAAACGACACGCGCGCACGCAGCAAGCAAACGACACGCACGCACGCAGCAAGCAAACGACACGCACGCACGCAGCAAGCAAACGACACGCACGCACGCAGCAAGCAAACGACACGCACGCACGCACGCAGCAAGCAAACGGCACGCACGCACGCAGCAAACGACGCGCACACAGCAAACGACACGCACACAGCAAACGACACGCACACAGCAAACGACACGCACACAGCAAACGCGCACGCACACAGCAAACGCGCACGCACACAGCAAACGCGCACGCACACAGCAAACGCGCACGCACACAGCAAACGCGCACGCACCAAACGCGCACGCACACAGCAAGCAAACAACGCGCACGCACACAGCAAGCAAACGACACGCACGCACACAGCAAGCAAACGACACGCACGCACACAGCAAGCAAACGACACGCACGCACACAGCAAGCAAACGACACGCACACAGCAAACGACACGCAGACACGCACGCAGCAAACGACACGCACGCAGCAAACGACACGCACGCAGCAAACGACACGCACGCAGCAAACGACACGCACGCAGCAAACGACACGCACGCAGCAAACGACACGCACGCAGCAAACGACACGCACGCAGCAAACGACACGCACACAGCAAACGACACGCACACAGCAAACGACACGCACACAGCAAACGACACGCACACAGCAACACACACACACACACAGCAGGGATGAAAATTACAACAAAATGAGGACAGCAGGGACCACAACACAAAGCCGGGATAAAGCGGGGGACAACAAAGCACCAATTTCAAAATAGAATATGCAATTTCCATCAAGGAATGGAGACTTTCATATACATATGTGGATATTATATTATTACATAAGAGAAACTTGTGTGATAACATTAATAGCCCTTGAATTTACAGATTTGCTGATAACTGTGCTTTTGTTGGGGGTGCATTGCTGCTCTAAATTCCTATCATAAATGCAGTCCCAAGCCACTCATCCATTTTCACTGCTGTACAACTAGAAGGAGCTAATGGAAAAGAGCTTGGATTTAAACCTTTGAGTGCCAGAGGGGTGTGCAACGTATTGCAAAGTTTTAACATTCTGCTAAAATTACAGATTTCACATCTTACTCTGGAAAATGAACTGTTTATTATACATATATAACAATTTAGTACATGTGGAAACTACAAAGCTCCAGTTATATGCGCTCATAACACCTTCATTCAGGAAGCCAAGGAGAAGCAACTCTGGAGGCAAACCCATCTTCCTCCAAGGAGAACACTTTGCGTGACAGCGGTAACCATCCACTGCAATGAGTCAGGTACCTCTCTGGCATCAAAGGGTTAGCCTCCTAACCAAAGCAATGCTCTGAAGATCTCTTTGCACCCTCATCTTGTTCTCAAGGAGTTAAAGTGAACCTGTCACTTTGTATTTAGATTTTCATATATGAAAACGTCATTCAAACCTGTGCATGTGTCACGTAATCCAAAACCAGCAGATGCACAGATTAGGAGAGACTGATACTTTCAAAAGTGAAAGTCTCCCAAATCTTAATTTGTATATGAAACTACATTTAAGTGCTTAACCCTTTGAGTGCAGAGGGATTTGCAAATCGACGCTTTGTGTACCCCTCTGGCACTCAAAGGGTTAACCAGCATATGGTCCCACACACAGAGCTCACCATACACAAAAGTAAGAGTCTCTACTAAACTGCTGATCTCTTGGCCAATACAACACGAAGGCAGTTTTTAAATATGCCAACTTGAATTGAAGGTGACAGGTCCACGTTCGCACCAGAGGATTTTTTTTTTTTAATTAGTTCCCCTACAGTTCAGCTGGTTTAGTCCACTTTTTCTTCATAAATACTCCTCTATGTATCTGCAGTGATGGAGACCCAAGTGATCAGGCGTAAGCAACCTAAGGACTGTTGTACTACAATTTCTATAATCCAGCTCAGGAGGATTAGAATTGCATTCCAGTAGAGGACAGCAGATTGCACATCCTCCGATAAAGCGGAAAAATGGTTCTGATTGAGTCATGATGTGGGTGGGGCCATGGTCTGGGTCACACCCCTTTCCACTCTCTAGGTTTTACACTCATTCCACTTACCTGGAGATAATAGGCGATTTGCTTCCATTTATTGTGTTTGTTCTCTCCCAGGGCTTTCTCGTAGGCTCTGCAGGAGAGGGGGGGAAAAATGTAAAAATTACATTAAACCTTTGTTTTCCAGTGGGGTGTGCAATGCATTGCAAACCAATGCGCACCAATCTGGCATTCAAAGTGTTAACAAACGCAGCTATGCAGCTCACTGGCAATCGTAAAAGGTGAACGACTGCTAAAGGAACATTTAAAAAGAACGGTCACTTTGCAAAAAGTCTTCAGAATCCCCTGTGTTATAATCACCTATATTTAAGGTAGTCATTCTGTATTTAAAACTATACTTTGCGATATGTAGCTTTATTTGTAAGTTTATGCACATTAGACAGCACTGGGTGGCATGCCAGCCTGATACTAACACTCCATACTGTTCAACATCACGCCTAGCACTGTCACTTTTACAGATGTCAAAACCAAAGAAAGGAGTAATGATACATGCTTTGTCAAGAGCTATCATGTATACATATATAGGTTTTTAGGTTATGAATTTAAACAGTGAGGTTTAACCTCTGCTTTTCTTTTCTATAATCTGCAGTTGTGAAGTACATGTCCTCAGCAGATCTGTGTCAGGCAGGATATTCTACTGCAGGGATGGGCAACAATTCACAACACTCGCTACCAAATGATGGGACTTGTACTCAGGCAGTGACTGGAGGGCCTCCACATTGCCTACCACATCCTATACAATAATTAGCTAAATGTGTGTTTGTCAGAAGCAGTCATGCGCAGTAGAGATGGCTGCGCATGCTGCAGTCACATGCACTACAGACTGCGCGCGCAGCGGCGGATAATGGAGAGGGGCTCCAAATTCAGACCGTAGTCAGACTATGGTCTGAATTTGGAGCACGCCGTTCCGTATCATCTGTGGCGTAGGCAGTCTCTACTGTGCTTGGCTGCACCGCGGCCGTTGCTGGGTGACACTTTGGCCCGTGTACATGGGCTCTTCACCTAGTTTTTAAATAATTTCAGATTATATGTCCCCTTAAAGACAAATCTGACCACAAAACATGTCACTGCTATTATTACAAGTCATAAAAAGTGACTGTTTACAGATCAATTTGATCTGGCACTCAAAGGGATAATGAGTGACGCTCCTAGTAATACTGCGTATATACAACACGCAACTCACACGCTGTAGCATGTGAATACTGCCGATTGTTATGACAGATAGGAAGGCGACAAGTTAGGATGCAGTAATTATTATTAATTTTCCATTTCTCTTTGTAATCAGAAAAAGAGAACATGTGCCACAATTTGCTGGAGCACGGAAAACAATTAATATTCTATATGTTGTTAGGCTGCCCCTTTCATCTGCGTGCAAAGTGATACATAAATATTTGTTGCGGGACCAGCACAGCCAACACACCTATACGCTGGACACAGCAAAAGTATGGACTCAGCACACTATCAATTTGGTAACTAACAAAGGCTTTGCCTATGCTGGACACTGATCCGTTTGCTGCATTCAGCTAAGGTGGCTCACCTTTGAAAGCACAATGCTGCCCTGGCTGAGTACAGTAAGTTTGGGCAGCCAAGGATAGCAGGTTCTCTTAATGTTCCTGAAGGAGGATATTGCATGTAATTGGGTGGATGACATGTCCCCTCCTACTTTCCAGCCAATAGGAGCTCAGATCAGACACAAAGCTTAGCACAGTAAGCAGATCTGCTTATGCTTCCTCTACCAAAGTGCTGTAGCAGCGGAGAAATACTTCTGTCCGGATCTCAGAACCGGACACCAAGACAGTTGTTAGAGAAAAATAGGATGGAAAAAACTCACTGGATCCGACCTGGTCTAAACAGGACAGGAGGCAACCCTACTCCCACTCCCCAGTACTAGTTCATTTGCATAAACTAGTAAAACATTATATAATCTAAAGTTTAAACTGCTAACATAAGTTACAGGAGATGCGGAATGAGCTTTCAAATAATCCGTGTTACAAAGTGACAGTTCCATGGGGCTATAAGCTAGCAAAAAGATTACCATATCTGAACAAACCAACTGACCTAAAGGGGACAAATGCAAGGCAGCACCTGGATTTGTGGGAGGGGCTGGAGGCTTTAAAACTCCCAATCCAGCCCTTCCATCTCCCTCACCACACATCCCCCTCCCCCATTATTTCTATTTTAGTCTCTAGGCCCGGGCTTCGCTCCCAGGTTTTAGCCACACTCTAATCTCAGTTCCTCCCACATCAGACTTCCCTTACAAGAATCATTATCTATAGTATCTTCCTTATCCTGGCCACAAGCCTTGTCCACAAATAAAATGTCCCATTTATTTAAAGGGACATTTTAAGCTCTTGAATGCTAGAGAGGGTAACAATGCACTGGAGACATATCTAGCATTCAAGGGGTTAAAAATACAATTTAAATCAAGAAGTTTTATTTGCCCTATAATTCAGTTGGGTTTGACCCAGAATTGCTTGTCTTTTCTTCTGTAAGCGATGCTCTTTGTTTATGTTCTTTACGACTAATACCCATAAACCCCTGGCAACGGCACCATTATATACTTTTCCTCCTCAAACTTGGTGCTGTAATCTCCAGACGCACAGTCTGATTCCTATTGGCTGCTCTGACCTCGCACCCACCAACCCAGCAAACAAGAATGAGGCTACCACATATATGTACTTACCAGACGTACTGGCTGAGGGAGCCTTTGTAGAGACAGACTCTGATTCCTCCTGTATAACAAACCAACCAACAATTATTAGAAAAACATGAATGAGTAGGACACTGCACATCACATTAGTTTTTTATGCAACCTAGTCTGGCAAGTGTTAGGGATTGGGGTGGTAAAGACAAGGACTGACTCTCCAGGTGTTGAAAGCTACAACTTCCACCATGCCCAACAGCTGGTTGGGGATGATGGGAATTGCAGTTCTTATCAGCAGGAGGGCTAAAGACTGTCTACCCCAGGGATAGGGATTTATGAATGATGAAAACAAAATGCTACTTACTGCCATAATTTATATCTATATATGTAAAAAAGAATCATTATATAATTTATGTCTCCATCAGTCAGAAGACACACATCCAGGGGCAGATAGGAGATACCCAATCTCCTCCATACTGTCAGTCCTGGAAATAAAAGGGGGTGGGGGTGCAATTTTGACAGGTGTCCAGGCCCTGGCCACGGCCACTCCTGTCAAAATCTATGCAAGGAGTTTGCCCTCCCTCAAAATGCCCTCTCACCTGCATCTCTCCTACATACAAACATACTCCTGCTACACACAAACACACAAAATGCCCTCATCTGGACTTCTACGGCAATAACACGCTTCTGTGATATCTTCCCCCCCCTTTTCACTGGGGTACAAAATTCATTGCAAAGCACTGAAAGCTTAAATACTTTATGCTGCAGGTGGAGTGCTGTTCAATAGGTGGCAGAGTGAAGGCAATGATCATACGGCTAGGTGGGGGCGCTACACGGAAGGCATGTCTTATACCAGCATGATCGCCCACATTTTAACACATTAGGTTGGCACTTCCTCTCAACAACTACAGTATTACTGCCCCACATTTCTTCTTGGTGCAGAATCCCAATGTATCCTCTCTTGTAAAATAATTTCACAAGATAAAATATAAATACAAATTAAAAAAAAAAAAACATAATTCTAAAAAAAAAAAAGAAGAGGAACTTTTTGGTTATGAAGCAATGAGATCCACTGATGGACAAATCCGGCATTGTCCAGTCTGGTTGAACACACTCTTATGTCCCAATTTCCGGGATCCAGATGCTGGCGATTTAGAAAGTCTGTGACCACATTCCAGGAGTTGAAAACATGAATTGCTGAGATGGCTGGAATGCTTAGCAATGCGTTCCATACCACTCTGGCACTCAAAAGGTTAATGTGATCTGTCATAAACGATGTTTTCAATAAAGGTGATGCAAAAAAAAAAATTGTATTATAAACCTAGTGGATTGTTGTATAGCCAACGGTACAGCCAGCGGTTAAAGCCACGCGATTGCATGTCTTTAAGAGAGTCTGGGCGGCAACTAATCGATTATGAGAATCGTTGACAATGATTCTCATAATCGATTTTTATCGATAATATCGATTAGTTGTTGCAGCCCTAGTGAAATGAAAGAAAACAAGGTTATTAAAAAGTTAAGGGAAAGCCTGTAAACAAGGGGTTTAATTGCAATGCAGTACAGAAACGGTTAAGAAACCCATACTCTAAGGCAGACACCTTTGCTGGCATAGTGTGCATGATAAAGGGGAAGGACTGAGTGCTAGACAGGCAAGAACACCAGGTAGTGGGTGCCAAGTAAAAGCAGAGACATAGTATCAAGGACCACAGTACTCAAAGGGTTAATTTACCAGTCTCCGGTCTTAAGACTCCCATTATATCAATGCAATATCAATACAGAACTTCAGAGAAGTTCAACCATGAGGAAGACACTTAAGGGGATAATAATGTTTTAAAATAAAGGCAGTTCCAATTAATCTTCATAGTATTTGGGCCATGGAGAGTGTTATATCAATACTGTCAGAGTTGTAGTTCAAGAGTAATTGAATGATAAAATATCCCACTCACTCCCCTTTTACCTAGTGTAAGCTGCCACCCTTCAGATGTGGAATCTGGTCTTAAGACCAGGCAGATTGCAGCAAGGGACAATCTTCTTACTGTGAGAACAATGAAAACGCTTCCCCATCTTGACAGGTTTATCAGGTTTTTCCATTATGCTAATTAAATATTGTCCCTCTCTGCAAGCCATCTGGACACCACTATCTGTTCTGAGGTGAGCAGTGTTACATCAGTAAAAGGAGCAGGAGGGGGATACTTTATCATTCAATTATTCTTGAACTACAACTCTGACAGAATTGAAACAACACTCTCCATGGACCAAATACTATGAAGATTAATTGGAGCTGCTTTTATTGTGAAACATTACTATTCCTTTAACCCCTTAGGGACCCTTGACGGACCAAGACCGTCAAGGGTAAACTTGCTTGAAAGACCCTTGACGGTCCTGGTACGTCACGTACTTTTTACTTACAGCGCTCTACCGGGAGTCCTGTAAGTAAAAATGGGGCATGAAATACACCGCTCCAAGATCGGAGCGATCTGTTTCAAGCCCCATAGTGACGCGCCGATACACGTGACAGGTCACGTGTACCAGCCCGTCAACGTGCCCCTATGCGGACGTTATGGGATGGAAATGTCCCATAATGTCCGGTCCTTAAGGGGTTAATAAAGTCAACCCCCACAGGGAAATGGTCCACAAACACACCTGTGCAGTGGGCAATCCAACTCCGGGGAAGCCGGTTAATGCGAGTCTGCCTAATAGGGCATTCTACATCCCCAGTAAAAAGTGAAATGGAGGGTTGGTGGTAAAGCTGGAAGGGAGTCTCAAAGGCCCAACTTTTTTTTTTTTTTTTTTTTTTAAGCTTCTTGCCCTCTGAACTTTACCACAAGGTTCATGTGTTCCACATTTGAAATTAGGAAACAAAATACAAAACAAAACAATCTTCAAGGTATTGCAGGTGTAAGCACTTGGGACTGTGTGAACCCAGGTGTGATCTCATGAATTAATGTAAATTCAAACTGAGTTTGGTAACTTTCAGGAGAAGGGAAATCAAATGCATTTAGTCGGCAATCCATTCTGTGCAAATACATACACACACACACACACACACACACACACACACACACACACACACACACACACACACACACACTTTGAACAGAAGTTGTGGCACTCAGGATAAAATAATACTCAACACCTGGGCTAAACAGACATGTAGTTTGTGTTCCTATTCAAATTACACTTACCGTTTTCTCTTCCTTTGTATCAGAGTCTACATTTGGTGCCTTTTCAGCTATCCGTCTCCTGTTTGAAGGGAAATGAAGAGATGTAAGACTGTAATCAACTGTCAACGGAACACACACCCAATGCTCTGGAGGGTATTTTAGGTCATATACACAACACAACTTAAGCAATTCTGCAGCAAACCAACAACCTCCTAGAAGACATGTATATTTATATTCCAAAAAGGGACCAAGGAGATCAGATATTAGATCAGATTTTCAATAAATGTATATATTTTGTGTACCTTACTCTTGATTTTTATGGCTGACCGCTTTGTATTAATACCTTTTTGGATCTTCTTGGTCCCTTTTTGCAGGGTAGGTTTGATGGGAGTAGCACCCGTTGCATGGTATGCTTGGTTTAGTCTAAGGATGGATTTATTGGCGAGAATGCTTCTCTAAAATTAATTATATGAGACATACAAATTCCCATCAATCTGAAGGATCTTTTAGCCTATTGCACACAAGGGGGTAGAAGCACCACTGGAATAACTGTGTTGACAAAAGTTTAGGAAACTTATCAAACTCACCTTCTGGCCAGCAAGGCGCTCATTTCCTCCATTAGCCCCCCACCAACCATTGGGAGAGGTCCGTTCCCACGGCTTGGTTCCGTCTTGGCAGCGACTGAGCTTGTTCCAGTGGCACTTGCACCCACCTGATTAGAGGAATCTTCACTCTGTTAGAAGAAATATTGCATCCTAAAGTACTTTGTTTAATGTAAACTGGAATTCTATAGCAATCCAACTGCATCATGTGGGAAAAATAATATTTCCACTGATTTAAATATGGCTTTAACGACTGGAATGCTTTAAATGTCACCAATGCTTTGTTATATGTTGTACTCCTCTAGCATTCCAGAGATTAACCCTCTCATATCCTATATACTAATTCGCTAGAAAGTTTGTAACGACGCAGTCATGCGCAGTAGAGGCTGCCTGTGACAAGGCTGATACAGAGCGGGGCTCTCCGATGGAACTTCCCGCTCTGTATCAGCCGCATCGCGGGCAGTCTCTACTGAACATGACTGCACCGCGACCGGATGGCACTGTATCAACTGCGGTGTGGGCAGTCTCTGCTGTGCATGACTGCCCCTCGACCGGCTGGCAGTGGAACTGTGGCCCGTGTAATGGACTCTTCAACTAGTAATCAATAAGCTATTACAACGATATTCAACTGACAGCAAAAACAAGAGAATGCAGTGTTCCACACCTTCGGTTTGGGGGCATCCATCAACACTTGAGTGCAAAACGGGGTGTGAAACACATTGTTATGCAATACACTGCACATCCCTCTGACACTGAAAGGGTTAAAGGAAAAATAATTACTATGACCAGAAAAGTCTATTGGCCCCAATTAATTTTGCCTTTATGCTTTTGTTCAATAGGCTCTAGATGTCACGACCATGGAGGCAGACGTGACTAACTGGAGGGATACACAATGTAATGCAAAGCACTACACACCCAATAACCCTCTGAGAGCCAGAGGGGTACACAACACAACCCCTCTGGCACACAAAGGATTAAGATCAGCATGTGCAATGAGCAGAGTTCAAGGTCCTGTGGTCCCTGTCAGTGACTGTCACGTCTGCCTCTGTGGTCATCACACCTTCAGTCAGTCCTGGAGGTCACCTCTTGAATAAAAAGGCGCAAATTCAAAATTCACAGGCACTATTAGGATTTGCTGGCTATAGTAAGGTAAGTGGGTGACATAAGAGGTTAGCTCTTGTTTGTCTGGTGAGGGTTTGAGTGTACATATATTATCACACACACAGGACACCGTACGTAACTACACCTGAAGGATATTTATGGAACTATTTGACTGTACGGCCATTTAACCCTTTTAAAGGACAGGAGGTGTGCAATGTTGTGCAAAAGTAATGTGGTGCAAACCCCACTGGCCCTTAAAAGGTTCCCTAATTCCCAGCATTGGGGGAATTTTAACTCCTTATTTTGAGGAATGGTTTAGCAGTAACAAAATTCATATGCTTTAATTACCCGAGATACTTTTCGAAGTTTAGCTCCAGCAAGGGCAGCAGCTAATCCTGATAAAGGACGGTTCTCTTCAGAGCCAATGGAAGATGCAGAAAATGGAAGGGGAGGTGCTGGTGGTGGGGGTGGAGCTGGAGCCTGGCTGAATGATGGAGGTGGTGGTCCAGGTGGAGGAGGCGGGCCAGGGGGTGGAGGTGGGGCCGGACAAGAAGGAGGAAGGGGAGGGGGAATTGGAGGAGGCGGGGGCCCAGTTGCTGGAGACAGGTTTGAACTAGGTGGCAAAGGTGGTGGGGGAGGAGGTGCGGGTGGTCCAGGGATAACACCACCTATAAGCAGAGAATGGAAGTTAAAGCATTTTTAAACAAAAAAAATCTTAGAGCACAAAATAAATGCCCACTAGTTTCTTGACATTACAATTACATTTAGGTCAGCATGTGAATACATTATATACTGAATAATTAAAAAAAAACAAAAAAAAAAAACAAAAAAAAACCAAACAAAAAACGTTTGAACTCCAGAGATATAAGCAACACGTTTCGCACCCCTGTGCACTCAGAGTTCAATGTTATCCTTTCCTTTGCGTTTTTAAAACAAATAAAATTGTAATTTTATTTAGAGAGACATCAGTGCTTAACCCTTTGAGTGCCAGAGGGGTATTTAACGGCATTATTATGCAATGTGTTGTGTAATCCTCTGAAACTCAAAGGGTTAAAAAAAGCAAAAACTGAAGGCGTTCTTATACAACGTAGACTGAAACAATCCCAAATGCGGATGTATAAAAGGCTTCCAGTATACACCTACTAATCCAAATTCACATGTTCAAGAGGAACTATCACTGAAAATAACGTGCCCCCAAATCCTCATGCACATAGCGATACGCATATCAATACTAGTATTACCCTGAATAAGTCCGGCATTCCTGATGAATCCAACTAGTTCCCAGACGCACAGACAGGCATCAGCGCAGACATCTTGCCAGAGAGACATCTGTGGCCTGCACTGTCCGTCCGCTCTCCTCTAGGAGGCGTTGCATTGTACCTTAAGGTACAGGAAGGGACTGACGGCTCAGGGCACAGATGCCGGAAGGCACAGCAAGATGCCTGCATGTGTGTCTGGGAACAAGTTGGATTCATCAATAACGTCAGACTTCTTCAGGGTAATACTAGTATGGATAGGTGTATCGCCATATGTATAATAATTTGGGGGGCACTATTTTCAGAGATACTTCCGCTTTCAGTAACTAGTGAATACTCATCTGTACTCTGTCAGCTTTCCAGCATACTTACAGGTTGACATTACATGGGAGGGGCAAAATTGCACTTAGCGGATTTCAAGAAGCAGTATACTTTATAAAATCGTAGGGCTTTTGACCATTCACGAACACAAAGGTTCCCCCATGGCAGAGATACACATTGCCAGAGTTATTACAGTTTAATTTCAATTATGTTATATTTTCTGTGGGAGGAGAGTTACTGACACAGTTTGCCACAGAATGTGAAAGAATCTGCGGACTCATGCCATCTGACTTTCAGGCAGTTATCGCACTGTAATTTACTTCCTGACCATCTGAACAGTTATACGATTTGAATACAGAGAGGCCCTTGTTTTACTCCCCAGGAAAAGCCCTATAACATAGGTTTTCACAGCAGACTGCTCTTTCAAAAAGGAAGAGCAAGTTTACGTTTGCATTAAATGGATAGTATTACTTAAAAAATACTAATCCCTATGTTAAAGCCCTTGAATAAAGATGAAAAATGCCCCCAGCGGCATCTCTCAAACCCTTATGGTTTGAGAGATAACCACTTTCAAAGTTAGCTCCTGGCTGACATCAGCATTCTAGCCAAGAGCAGGGGAATCCTCTCCCAAGATCAGCCGGCGGCTCTGTAGCAGAGCCGAGAGTGTTAATAAAGAAGAAATCCATCACTAAAAATGTCTTCTACGTGTGCCTGGTTTTCAAGCACTTGTTTCAGACCATTCCAATGAAGGGATTTGTGGTAAACAACGAGATCGCGGCTCTGCTCAGGCGCCTCTGTGTCGGCTGACATGGATCTCCTGCTGACAACTTTACAGCTGTCAGTAGGAGAGATCAAACTTTAAACGCCTGTATCTCTTAAACCATAGCGGTTTGAGAGATACGGCTTTTTGCATTTAGCTCAGCTTTTTAAGCTCTTCTAAATGCAAAAAACGTTTTTTGTGGACATTACGAACACTTTAAGTGAAGGATTTCTTTTTTGTTAATGCGATCTCAGCTCTGCTGCACAGCCGCAGACGTTCCCGGGACTGGATTCCCAGGCTGTCCGCTACAATACTGACGTCAGCCAGGGGCGAACTTTGAAAGCGGTTATCTGTCAAACCATAAGGGTTTGAGAGATGCCGCTGGGGGCATTTTTCATCTTTATTCAAGGGCTTTAACCTAGGGATTAGTATTTTTTAAATAATGCTCTCCCTTTAAACACAAACAAAACATATCGTACGACTTTTCTGCTGAGTAAAACAAGGGTACTCCCATTGCTAGGAAAGGTGTCATTCTGAAGTTATTACAGTATTTTTCCTCCTCAACAGTGGCCTTTGGTGTCCAGAAAGTTCATCTACAATTCCCCTGGTGTTAAAACAGTCATTAGGGGTTATGTTCCAAGATGCGATAAAGAGGTGATAATGCAGAGATAACTTCTTCAGTTCCTATGTTATTATAAAGAGCCTATGCACCAAGATCTCCAAAGCTGGAGAAATGTTAGTGCATTGGCTCCATAGAATAACACAGGAATTGGAGAAGTGATCTCTGGAGACGTTATCTCCACTTTCATATCTCCTCCATTCTGTCGCATTCTGTGGAAGAGTAGTTGCATACTGCAGTTCTCCACTGAATGTGATGGTAAAAGCCGCTTCACTTTGTGACAGCGAACAGTTATAACTTTTGAATACAGCAACTGCCAGATGGCATAGAGACCGTGTCTTACTCAGAATCAAAAGATCTATTAATACATATGATTTCATAAAAAGTTTACTGCTCCAATAACCCTATGAGTGCCAGAGTTGGTTTGCACCAGAATGTCCCTGTTCTGTGCACCATCCATCCCCCATGTTATGTAACCAGTGTACAGCTGCCATATTGATGTCTAGAAAGGTCCCAAACACATTGCAATGCAGCACTCTTGAAAGGCCTGCAGTACCCAGTGCGTATAATAATGGATGCTTGGGAAAAATGCATGTTGAAGGCCTGAAATTTAACCATTTGAATGCCAGAGAGGTATCCAATGCTCTGACACTCAAGGGGTTTTAAAGGGATAGTAATGTTTCATAATAAAAGCATCTCTAATTAATAGTATTTGGACTTTGCAGAGTGTTTAAATACTGTCACAGCTGCAGTACAAGAGTAATTGAATTATAAAGTATCCCCATCCTGCCCCTTCTACAGATATAACACTGCTCAGTTTAGAGCAGCAGGGAGTGTCCAAGTAGATTGGAGACAGGGACAATCTTCAATCAAGATAAGGGAAAGCTGAAAAACCTGTCAAGGGGGGCATGGATTTCATTGTTCTCACAGTAAGAATTTTGACCCTTGATGTGAGCTGTCTGGTCTATGGACTGGATTCCACATCTGAGGGGAGGTGCCTTACACTAGGTAAAAGGGGCGGGAGGGGGAAACTTTATCATTCAATTACTCTTGAACTGCAACTCTGACAGTAATGAAATATCACTCTCTATGGCTCAAATACTATGAAGATTAATTGGGGATGCTGTTTTTTGAAAAAATTACCATCACTTTAAAGGATTATTATCTTATAAAATTAATATGTGTCATACACTTAATCATCATATACTCTGGCGCTACCATTTGTAAAATTATTCTGTGGTTGCATAAACCCCAAATATTATAAATGTGATTCTCCTATTCACCTGCAGCTGTGCATGGCCATTTGACACCACTGTTTATACAGGGGATAAGACCAATGTATTGCATGGAATATTTTAGAACTTTCTCAAAGAAGAGAATGAAAAATGCTGTCTAAGAATACATAATGGATTTATCCCTTTTCATTTGTTTTGTATTGACCATTTGACTGTGCTGCAATGAATCCGAAATCTCTCTGGCACTCAGAAGGTTAATTTTTTTTTTTTTTTTTTTTTTTAAATAGCACTTATATCCCTTTAAGTGAAGCATGTAAGCTGAAAAAGCCATTACATTTCCATCAGACCCAATATAAAAAAAAGTGTGAAAGTTAGTCTACATGGATAAAAAAATATTTTTTTTACTCCGTAATGATTCAAAATAGAAATGCAAACAAAATGTGGAAAGAGTGAGAGGTGTCAGAAAAGCAAGCATGTTAAATTGAATAAAGTTTTGCACTCAGTTTAAGGCAAACAAAACTTTATAGTTAAATCTCAGAACATGAAGTGTTAATGCGCTACAATACATTATGGTACTTTAATAGTATTAATTTAATTCAAGTTTTTTTGTGGGGGTGCGCATTACAAGTTTTCATGTTCGAGAATGTACAGTAGAATTATCAAATTATATCTATCAAACTAACAGTACTGAAACAGGTAGGACGGAGTAAATTAGTTGGGGGGGGGTTTACATGACTGTAGTGATGCGCAACCTGGATCTCACCAATTGTGGCTGAACTACAACTCCTAACAACCTTAGATGGCAGCTGTAGTCCAACACAAGTGAAGAGATTGCACTTGCCTACCCAACCACAGCATGTCATTAGATGGAGGATAAAGTCAGAAAGCATTCTGCATCATGAAAGGATTTTTTCATAAAGATGTGATAAGGATGTAGGTTTACTTGTATTGAAGTAGACCGTTTTCTTGTGGTAGAAACCCAGAGTGAATGGTAAGTAAAAATATGATTGTTAAAGATAGAAAGCTTCATGCAAGCTTGCGTGTTAATTTTAGAATATGATACATTTTAGACAAGGGATAGTCAATTGGTGGACCTTCAGCTGTTGGACTAACACACAAACATCAACCAGCTCGTTACCTGGTTGGAAGTTGTAGTCCCCAACAGCTGGAGGGTCCAAAACTTGATTTCCCCATTTTAGACCAACCTCTACTTGTGCAAGCATTGAGTGAATGTCCAGGTTAGTGAGTTAGTTGCAGTGACAGAAAGCCTTACCCGGGTGGGTCGTAGGTTCAATCAGCTGAGAGGATGTGGTCAAGTCTGGCTGAGAAGCAGAAGGGTCTCCCAGCACAGAATTTAAAGAATTCTCAACAGAGGCAGGGGAAGCTGCAGAGGGAGAAGGGAGAACACTAGGCTGGGATGAAGGTGTGGAGACAACAGAGGTGCTTGGAGAAGAAGCAGTGACAGCTTGAGATGAAGACAATGAAAATGGAGGGAATGAGGGCAGTGGAGGTGGGGGAGGAGGTGGCGCAGGCAGAGAATTCACTTGGTAACTAGAGCTATCTGTGTGCTCATTGGATGCAGTGGATATGATGGCCATTTGAGCCAACTGACTGGATGTGGAAACTAGATGGACGGCTCTAGGACCTGTAGCTTTCCCAGGAGGGCTGCTAATCATCACTGGAGGAGATGGAGGAAGTGGAGCAAAATTTGAAGCCGACCAGGATATGGGTTTTGCAGGAGGAGGTGGTGGTGGAGGTGGTGGCGGCGCAGGAGCATTATTCACTGGAGAAGGAGGTCGGGAGATTTTATTTATTGGCCGTGGAACGGTTGCATAATGAGGAAGGACAGGATGGAAGGCGGAGCCTAATGAAGTGGCAAAACGAGATGCAGAGTGTCGTAGCGGGGGTGTTGGTGGAGTGGAGTTAATGGATGTAGAGGTGACTATTACAAAGTCTGTAATGGGATCTGTACATATAGAGGCAGCTGGAACTGAAATGGATTTAGTGTAAGTAATGGGAGATGCTGAATGGGGTTGGCAGCTGGAGAAATCAAGGTGTTGAGTGTTATACAATGAGTTGTCGAAAGATGAATCTGGAGAGGAATTGGACAGCAGCAACAGACAGGACAAAAAAAAAGAAGAAAGAGAAAAGGGAGGCAAATGAAGCAACCAAACCGGCATTCAAACAAAATGTATAAATGAAAAGTATTGTTAGTGTCAGAAGATTAGGTCAGGAAGAAACTGTATGTAATAATTTCAATATTTAAACTACATTTATACGAACCGCGGATGCACCAAATCCATTACATTTTGCATTTATTAAAAAAAAAAAAAGCAGCTATACAACAACTCATATCCTAGAAAAAAATATCTGTATACAAATAAATGAATGGGTTTAAAGGAGAACACTACTATGACCAGACAAAACTAGGCATGAATAGACATATCTGGAGCAGGATGACTGGAGTCCTACAGGTACAAAAGAAAGGGACATTTTCAGAATCTCCTCTATTAATCACAAGTGAATACTGAAACAAGTCCTACAGAAAGGCTGAACCACTGACAGATTCCCCTGTGTCAATGTGAGGACATCCTAACAACCTGCACTATTGGGAAGGAAGGGCACAGAGGACAGATTTGCAATACACTGGAGATCTTTAACATTTAAGGGGTTAAAAACCCTTTTTAAATCAGTGGGGATGTTTACATGTCCCCTACAGTGCAGTTGGTTTGCTCCTGAATTTCTCTGCTTTGCCTTCATACACGAGGCCCATTATCTCTGAATGTACTGAAGTCAGGCAGTGATTGGCCCAAAGGTTGAATCAAACTTTACTTTACAAAAATGGGGATCAAAGTATAAGATTTAAGACTGAAGGCTCCAAGACTATTGGAATTTCTTAACATTAAAGCAAAGTGTAAACATAACATCTGTATATAAGATCTTGTACACTAAAGATGGCACCCACACACGGAGAGGCAACACATTGGAGAGTCTCTAGCAGGGATACGGAGGGATTCCAGGAGACCAGGGGTTTGGACTAACCTAACAAAGGGGTTGAAAAATCACAGGAGCCTGGGCTCCTAAAATTATACTTCTGGATTCTAGATTTTGGGGGTATTTTATATACATCTATGTATATGTATCCCTCAACTGGCTCAGTATAGGTAATAAGGTGCACCTGCATTATAAGTGAAGTCAAAATAAAGGGTTACTATCCTTTTAACAACCCCTGGTACAAAATAATGGAGGGGGTATTAATTCATTGATTAGACTGTAAAACTGTTCACACATTACATACCATTAGGACACACAATTAGTGTATTAAGCACATGTTAACAAGGTTGTTTTAGGTCTGTTTAGTTCTGCAAATTGGCTCTAGTTTATGAGAAGATTGGTGATTTATGTAAAAGGAGAAAAGTTAAGCTTTATCCCATTGTTCAAATGCCAAAGACAACAAATGTAGGTCTTGTTTAAATGGACAATACCAAAAGCGGCAACACTGCTGCCATGCTTGTTTCACTCGTGTCCTGTGCACTGCGCTCTGCTGAGTGGAAAGTTGGGGAACCACAAACATTCTAAAGCATCTGGCCAGCTTGCAGGCATTAGAATTACTTCTTTGGCTAGAGCCTATGTGGACCAGGCGCCATACTGTGAACTGAATCATTGAGGAGAGCATCACAAATTCAATGGAGATATTGCTACCAGAAAGTTGCAGTGTCATTCTAGCTTTGTGTGAATAGGCGACATGGTGCAATACTCTATTTCGAGGAGACTATTGCAACTGTAGTCACACTCTTGTTTTGTTTGTGTTAACATTGTATGACAAGGATAAGGAAATCAGACCACTGGTAAGGAAATCAGGGCATTGGATGACATTGGTAAGGAAATCAGGGCATTGGATGACATTGGTGAGGAAATCAGGGCACTGGTAAGGAAATCAGGGCATTGGATGACATTGGTGAGGAAGTCAGGGCATTGGATGACATTGGTAAGGAAATCAGGGCATTGACATTAAACTGCACCATAGGGTAGTAGTGATCATTCAGTGAAATCCCACTGATTTAATGTGGGACCTATGACCTTGAATTTTTTTTTTTCATATTTGAAAACCATAGGTTTCATGTTAATGAGGAACTATCACACAAATGATAGTTATCCTGAATAAATTCTGGTGTTATTGAGAAATCCAACTTGTTCCAAGACAGACAGACAGGCAGCCAAAGAGACATGTGTGTGCCTGCACTGTGCGTCCCGGTCTCCTATAGGAGGAGCTGAATTGTACAGTAAAGGTAAAGGAAAGGACTGACGGCGCAGGCGTTCAGATGCCTGTGCAACTCAGAACTAGCTGGATTATGGAAAAAACGCCAGACTTATTCAGGATGATACTTGTGTGATAGTTTAATTTTAACAAAAAACTCCAGTAGATGTACAAGTTTAGGAAATATTCACTAATTTCTGGGAAAAAGTGAAAGTTTACTGTTGGCTCAGAGCTTAATTAGCATATGCAAGGTAACGGAGACAGCGTTATCATACGAGGCGTCACTGAAAAGAGTAATTAGCATATGAATCATCACTATTCCAGCTAACGAATAGCTCCTTAAAGGGAACATTCACATAGGAGTACTTTTGAGCACTTGTTTAATCAGCTAAGAAGCGGTAGGAAATGTGCTTTTTTTTTTTTTTTTTTTTTAACTGACTTTTTAAGATAATCAACTTCAAAGTTATCCACTTTTGCATACTACGGCACGGTGTAGCTGCGGCACGGCTCTCAGTATAATGCTAATCACTGCTTCCTGCAGTGCGAGGAGCTGTTAACACGAAACCAAAGTGAAGCGTGAACGCGCTCCCAGGGGCAGCTGGGAGGAGAATGACAGGCTACTTGAAAGTCCTGAGAGCCGTGCCGCAGCTACATCGTGCCACAGTATGTGGAAGTGGATAACTTTGAAGTTGAATATCTTAAAAAAGTAAGTTACAAAAAGAGAGAGCATGTTTCCCTAATGCTTCTTAGCTGAATAAACAAGTGCTCAAAAGTTTTTCCGATGTGAATGTTCCCCTTTAACTGTACAATTGGTAATATTTTGACTAACATGAACCATAGGCTGTTTTTAATAACATTTTCAAATATGCAAACTTGAATCAAGGTGACAAGTTTACTTTAAATGGGGCTTTTCATCCTGTGAATGCAGAGGTGAAGCAAGGTGTTTGGATTCAATTTAAACCATTCCGCATTTTCTTTTCCCACATGACGCAGTTGGTTTGCTCCAGGATTGCTGCTCTGTAGTTTTCTGTGAAAGGCCCTTACTAATTTATAGTCATCCCATGTGGCACAGCTGTCAGTAGGGTCCTATGTATAAAGTTATATGGGAGCAACTCTCAGCCATCCGTTACACAGTGAACAAGTAATAGCTTTCAAAACCCTTACTGATTTAAATGGGACTTTTAACGCCTTTCCATGCTACAGAAGTCTGCAAAGCAGTTTCAGATGTCTCCAGCATGCAACAGTTCAAGAGCCAATATAAAGTAACAGCTGTTTTTTTGTTTGTTTGTTTTTTTAAGTTGTCCCCATAGCGCAACTGGCGTGCCTCAGAATTGCTTCAGTTGGGTGTGTCTAATTTGGCCACGTGTATCCACATTGGTCACAGATGGCAAAGGATTTCACTGGATGAGACACTAACAGAAGAGCACATTGGTCAGTCTCTGCTGTGTTCCTCTGGGGACCGCTGCAGGGTTGTCACGGATTGTATATGGGAGCCTGACACAGAGGATAATGTACTGGGGTTCAATTCTGGAGCAAGCCAACTGAACCACAGGGAGGAAATAAAAATGAATACCAATTTAAGTGGGTCCTTTTATGCCTGTGAATGTTAGACAGGTCTCCAATGCATTGCAAAGCAACAAGCTGGAGACCTGTCTAGCATTCATCTGCATAAAAGGCCTCATTTCAATGAATAGCTTCATTGTAAAAACTCCTGAAACAAATAAACTGCATAAATGCGGGCATGTTAGATTAACAAATTTTACTCAAAGGAACAGCAATGTTTTATTATGAAAAATACATAAAATTACAGGGTTTTTCCTGCCAAGTAATACAAAATCCACTGCTGGCAGCGGTTTCATTCAAAATAGGGTTGCACCGATACCGATACTAGTATCGGTGCTGGTACCAGCATTTGCGCGAGTACTTGTACTCGCGCAAATGCGGCCGATGCCAGCACCGATACCCTGTGTCAGGGTCGGTGCTGCAGAGAGGGAGCCCGGGGAGCTGCTCACAATGCTCCCCGGTCACCTCTCTCACTCCTGCAGCGTCGGAGCATTGCCGCACGTTACCATGGCAACGCTCCGACGCGGACCTCTGCCGGGGCTCGCGAGAGAACAGCGAGCACCCGGCAGAGGAGGGTAAGGGAGGCTAGATGGGGCAGCAGGTGGTGAACGAGGCAGAGAGTGGGGTCAAGAGGGAGAAAGAGGCAAAAGGAGGGGGGCCAAGAAGAGGCAAAAGGAGGGGGAATCAGGAGGGAGAGAGAGGCAAACGGAGGGGGAATCAGGAGTCAAGGAGGGGGAGAAAGGGGGATCAAAAGGGAGAGAAAAAGCCAAGGCAAAAGAAGGGGGCTCAAGAGGGGGAGAAAGAGTCAAAAGGGGGGAAATCAAGAGGTGGTGTGTGCGTGTATTATATATATATATATATATATATATATATATATATATATATATATATATATATATATATATATATATATTTTTTTTTTTTTTTTTTTCCAAGTGCTCACAGATACCAATTACCTATACTTTTTTTGCAGTCATTTGCCAGTTTTCCAAGTACCTAAAGCATATAGGTACTTGGGAAAACTGGCAAATGGCAAATAACCGTAAAAAAAAAAAGTATCGGTAATTGGTATCGGTGAGTACTTGAAAAAAGTATCGGTACTCGGTGTTCAAAAATCGGTATCGGTGCATCTCTAATTCAAAAGTTATTACAGCCGCGTTTATCTTTCTTAAACCATAACCAACAGCGCCGCCCGCTGTCGAGAATGTAATTTTTTTTTTTTACTTAGCAGGAAAAGCCCTATGATAGATTATTGTTCATATGAATACATTACTGTTAATTTAACTCTGATTGTAATAGTGGAGTGTGGCATAATCCTCTGGAACATACGGGGTTAACCTTACCTACTCTAGTGAGTTATGCAACCAGACCACCTCTGGCTGTGATATGTGGAAACAATTGGATGGAGGCAAGTTTAAAGAGAAAGGACAGCTTTTCTTGCCAGTCTTACCAGCATTGGATGCTCTCCGCTCTGTCTCCCATTCCAGCTGTTCCATTTCCAGTTGCTCCTGTAGCTCCCGCTCCTGCCTCTCTTGCTCGAGTCTCTCTTGCTCCTGGAGCTCTCGCTCAAGCTGTTCCTGGCGCTCTCGCTCCTGGCGCTCTCTCTCTCGTTCCAGCTGCTCTTGTTCTAAACGTTCTCTCTCGAGTCTCTCCCTCTCCAGCCTCTCTCTTTCCAGTCTCTCTCTTTCCAGCCGTTCCCTCTCTAACCTCTCCCTCTCCAGCCTCTCACGTTCCAGGCGCTCGCGCTCCATGCGCTCCCGTTCCAGCCTCTCTCTCTCCAGCTCCTTCTGGCGCTGCTGTTCCTGTAGCTGTCTGAAATGGAAGTGAGGAAGGTCACCGGGAAGAAAGGGAACCATAGTTACCAGGTACATGGCTGGGCTCGCAGACCATTAATATTTTAATGGAAAACTAATCAGTTATTGTTGCTGTAAGGGTGATGCTTGCTTGAATGCCACATGTTGAACATGCTGAACTGCAATTACACTGACAGACCTTCAAGGATGTGTGCATTTTTACCCTTTCATTGCCAGATTCCTGCATATCAAACCTTTGTTCATTTAAATGCAAACCAGAAAATTATCTCGAGCTTCAGGAACAGAAGAGCACATGTAAATAGAGGAGCAATTGTCAGGCAAGAACTGCAATGTGTACCTTATACAACAAATATGTCACAATACATTTTATGGCTGTAAATCGGTAAGAAATGTTTATCCCTTACTAGTGTAAAAGCCCATATACACGGGCCAAGGTCCGGGTGATGTTAACCTTTTGAGTGCCAGAGGTACTCAAAGGGGTTAAGAGGCCTGTCCCACTCTGCGTATTGCCGCCGCCTCAATGGCAGCGTACGTGATGCAGTCATGCACTGTAGAGACTGCTGGAATGCACCCAGCACAGAACTCCCAGCATTCCGTGCTCCCAGCACAGAACTCCCAGCATTCTGTGCGTTCAGGCAGTCTCTACAGCGCATGACTGCATTGGACAAACATCCTAGCATTTTATTATATAGGACAAAGCAGAGGGTTTGTCACAGAACTGCTCCAGTATTGTCATACATATAGCCCAGAGTTTGTACCCTGAA
The DNA here is from genome assembly GCA_037306005.1 of Rhinophrynus dorsalis. Taxonomy (NCBI): domain Eukaryota; kingdom Metazoa; phylum Chordata; class Amphibia; order Anura; family Rhinophrynidae; genus Rhinophrynus; species Rhinophrynus dorsalis. The sequence continues at coordinate 37,688,973 of CM074720.1, read as the reverse complement.
ATACTAGCACAGCATGCCAAACCAAGTACCATACTGTTCAAGTGTGTCATTTGGGAATAAACCATATGTGGTGTAAGGGACACACACGCACAAAAAAAATCCACAATTCCCATGGACTTAACCCTCTGAGTGCCAGAGGGGTATGAAACGCATTGCAATGCATTGTGTACCCCATCTGGCACTCAAACGGTTAAATGTGTGTTTTTTTTGTTTTTTTAAATTAACACCAACAACGAAAAATGAAATTATATAGTTTTTACCCTACGTACCAAGCTACAAAAAAAAAAAAAAGAAAAAAAAAAAGAAGTGGGGTGTACACGAGTTTTGTCTACGCAAAGCAATGTACTGTACTGTGTAGCCCTATGGCACGCAAAGGGTTAAAATGCTGTCTGGAGGCGGAGACTCCCCTCCCCTACTTTATCCCAATGACCCAGTTCAGTTGTAACACACAGAGAAGGAAAAGGGCAAGGCAAGAAACATCAGATATGCAAGAGACCCCAAAGGATCCCCCGCCCAGAACACAATCTACTAGTTTTTCTCCAGTAGGGAAGCCCTGTGAACTAAGAAAAGGATTTAATTGGCAAGTACACAAAAGTCCCCTTCTCTCTGTCACCCAGTTGGGCACATAGGAACCATGTGGGCATACCTGGGAACTTTCAGAAATAGTTCACCCTGAGAATTAAAAAACAAACAAAAAAAAAACAAAACAAACACATTTGCTACTGTGTTTAACGTCATACTTGAAGTGAATTACTGATCTAACCCAGAGTACCAGACCAATCTGTTAGCTCTATTAACCCCAACTGAACTGAATGCTAGAGGACGTTTCCAATGCATGGCTGTATTTGTCCCATATATTGTATTTGCACAAAGACTGTATAACAATTCACCAGTTTCTAGGCAAAATGTCCTTAGAAACAAATCCCCATTGATTTAAATTGGGCATTTAACCCCCTTGAAAACAATGTGCTGGAGCCCTGCAGAATTCAAGGTATTAAAAACCCAAACTTTAATCACCGGGAACTTGGGAATATTATATTTCCATCTTATAGTGCAGTTGCTTTGCCCCAGAATTAATCTACTTCTCCAGTGAACAAGGTCTTTGGTCTGGAGTAGTCATTCATTGAACCTCCAGCTTCTGGAGACTAACTCCATCAGTAGAGGTCACATCTCCTCAGCACCTGCATCTACAGGTACTAGAGGAGGACATGCCTCCTCAGCACCTACACCTACAGGTACAAGAGGTGGACACATATCCTCAGCACCTACCCATACAGGCACTAGAAGAGGACACGTCTCCTCAGCTTGTACACCTACAGGTTTAGAGGAAGACACATCTCATCAGCATGTACACCTCTACAGGTAATAGAAGAGGACACACCACCATATGCATTTACTTACAAGAGAAGACGATCCACACGTGGTCCACTCCCATTCTGCAGGACTATATAACAGCCAAAAGGCTTCATAGTTCTGGTTCTTGAGGCAAATCTTTCCTTGTGGCTCCTATCTCCTTCTTATAAGCCCTTTCAGCCTCCAGCAGTGACTTCCAGCCTATAAATAGTGCATGAGTCCCCCAGTGACACCAGGAGTCCGCACTGGCTCAGTGAGTCACACCAATGTCATTCATACAATGTATTCCTTCTCAGTCAGCAACGAGAGGCAGCGCGCCGTCATTAGACCCAGTGTCACACACAACAGCAGAGCATTCCGGGGAAACACTCTAGCTGACAATATTCCCATTGTTTTAAAAGTTTTTTTTTTTTTTTTTTTTTTTAAACTTCTTGAATGCTGGATATGTCTCCACGTATTTCTTTGCAGTGCGCTGGAGACGTCTCAACCTTTAGGATTAAAATGGTGCAGTTGGCCTGCCCCGGAGTTGATCTTCTATCTGTATGAACATATGGCCCACATTCCTCACAACCCTTTCAGTGCCAGAGTGGTACACAACGCATTGCATTCCCCTCTAGCACTGAAAGGGTTAATAAGAATGTAAATAATTAGAGATTTATGGACAAGAAGTGGAGGCACAAAGGATTTTTAAGCCCCTAACTGCTCTTCACAACGCACTAGAGACCTTTCTAGCAAATCAAGGTGTTAAAATGTTCCTTTAAATGCACTGTAATCCGTAATTGTCCCTGTGGGGATTGGCCATGGGGGGGGGGGGTGAACATTTTCATTTATAGGGCAAGAATGTCCCTAGTCAAAGGTCCAAGAGGGAATAAAGGAGTAACTTTCTGGGTCAGCCTATCCTGGCCCTAGATTATATACCATTTGCCCAGCTAGGGACTCCCTGCCTCCTGGAATTCCATAGGAGGGGAGTGGCTTTAGCACAAGCAGTTGATGTCATACCAAGTGTGGCATCAGGGAGGTGAAGGCAGGGAGCGGATTACTACAGTGAGGGTGGGAAGTCTGACTTCTCTTTGTTCTGGAATTGCCAAAGGAAGTGAGGCCTTCTGGAGGAGACAAAGCCCATAGCCATATCCTGAAACCGGTCTCTGATTTGGTGAACACTTCCAAATTGGTACTGCCCAGATGTATGTTAATTAACGGTATGGGACCGCCTGGAATTTGCTCTGCATATTGTGTTATTTGTTAGTCTATATGTGTATCCACCTTCTGCTAGACTACAACTCCCATCATCCCTCACCAGCCTAAGGGAGGTAGACACACACACACAGTGCGCACACTGCTGTCCGTGGGATTTTGTGCTCTGTGCACGTCTGTGAACCACTGCAATGTGATGGAGGGGAGTCTTGCTACACTGATTTTGAGAAGAGTGGCTAGTGGGGCTTCACCTCCGGCCAACCCTGTCACAATCACTGCTCTGTGGTGATTCACTGCGTGCTGGCGCACTCTCCCGCCCTCCCTGCCACCTCAATGAGGGGTGGACAGTGAAGCAGGCACATACCCGTTTATTAGGTCCCCTTACAAGTTGGAGGCTAGAAGAGCCCTCGTGGGGGTGTTGTGAAGTGGAGGGACACACTGCCACCTGCGTCTCCCTGTCACCTTCCTATTCTGCACAAGGTTTGACCCTTTTAGTGACAGGTGTGCAAAGTACTGAACACCTCTCTATTATTCCTCCTGAGAGAACCATTCTGGAGCATGCCAAGTATAACTTAACCCCTTAAAGACTGGCAGCATTGTGCGAGTCTGGCAGTTAAGGACGATGAGGATTTTTTTTTTTTTTTTTTTTAATTTGCTATTGGATTCAAGGGTCCCAGAACCGCGTGCAGCCACACGGGGACCCCTGAATTCCATGAAGTGCCAGGACCGTCACTGGTCCTTTAGGGAAGTTTTCCCATGACGGTCCTGGCACTTCATGGGTCCTTAAGTAAGGGGTTAAGGAACAAATACAGCTAACCTCCCATTGATTTAAACCAGACTTTTCAACCCCTTGGATGCTAGAGTGGTCTCTACTGCATTTCAAAGCAACATGCTGAACCCACTCCAGCAGTTAAAGGGTTAGTAATATCGGATTTCAATAAAATGTAATAGTGTAGATATTGCAAAAATACGCTAACTAATGCAAGTCCTGTCTCTCAAACCTTTATAGTTTGAGAGACATCTGATGATAAAGTTCCCCCCTCCCTCCCCTTTCACAGGCGTCAGATGTAAAGCTGACAGAAGGAGATTCTGGTCATGTGACTCGAGGGGGCTCTTCAGCAGAGCAGAAATAGCGCTATCTAAAAATAAATACTTCTTTGGAACGGTCTACAAAGTGTGCCTGGTTTGCAAGAACACGTTGTAGACTGTTCCAATGAAGTACTTATTTTTCGATAGCACTATTTTGGCTCTGCTGAAGAGCCGCCGGCCAGTCCTGGGACCAAGATCTTCTGTGAAAGAGGAGGGGGGGGGGGGACTTTATCATCGCATATCTCTCAAACTATAAATGATTGAGAGATGGGACTTGCATCAGTTAGCGTATTTTTGTAATTATCTACAATATTAAATTTAAATTTTATTGAAAAAAGACATTACTAATCCTTTAAAAACCCCAATAAAACCAATAGGATATTTGGGAATTTTTATTTCCACTCCTGTGGCGCAGTTGATTTGCTGTAGATTTGCTCCTCTGTTCTTTTCGTACAAGGCCCGCTGAGCAACAACTTTGTATGAAGGAGGTGACACAATGACAAAACTTGATCAAAACTAATGGAAGAGAGGGCCCCCTGTTCAAGAGTGCCACTCATAGGGTTGAAGCACGAGGACTGTGTCTCACTCAAGAGTGGCATTGTCTGAAGAAATAAACTTTAAATCCCCCCCCCCCCCAGTTGTTCTGTATATACAAGTGACAGGGAAGGAGATTGCCCTTCATTCTCACTTGTCCTCAGCCAGTGTGAATTACATCAACAACAAAAAATACATTTCGACGCGGCTTCCAAATGGATAATCTGTCATGGTAGGAGAGGGCCGAAAACGCTCGCAGGGAAGCATGATGTTGCCTCATAGGAACTATAAATATCAGTGGGTGAATGGGATCTATTAATAACAGACAGCAGCACAAGATGCGGCTTTAACCCTTTGAGTGCCAGAGGGGGTGCGTACCCCTCTGGTACTCAAAGGGTTAATAAAAACTCCATAGGAGACAAAAAACAAATTCCCTTCAATTTAAATTTGGTTTTAACCCCCTTACATGCAAGAGATAGCAATTTGTTGAAGACCTCTAGCATTCTAGGCATAAAAGCCATATTTAAGGGGATAGTAATACTTCCAAATTACTAATCCCCATATTGTAGCTTTGCTAAAAATAAATGTATTGCACCCAAGCCCAAGCACACGTAGAAGACCGTTTCAGTGAAAGATTTCTTTTTTTTATTAACGCGATCTCAGCTCTGCTGCAGAGCCGCCTGATTAACATAAAACTGGATATCCCTGCAGTCAGCTAGAATGTGACTTCAGGGAAAGGGGAGGGAGGGGGGAACTTTTTGCGCTATTATTTCTCAAACCATAAGGGTTTGAGACATGACACTGGGGGCAATACATTTATTTTTAGCATAGCTACAATATGGGGATTAGTAACTTGGAAGTATTACTATCCCTTTAAATTAATGGGAACTTTGGAAATTTGTATTTGTCTCCTATAGGTGACGTTGGTTTGCTCCAAACTAGCTACCGTTCTTATTAAAGGGGAAGTGTACCATCTGAGTGCCACAGAGGTATCCAACGCATTGCAGTGTATTAGATACCTCTCTGGCACTCAAAGGGTTAACTAGTCAGTATCCTTCACAAAGTACTTGGGAACATCTATATAGTTTATTTTGTGCCTTTTACCTTTGTTACAATTCCCTGCTAATTTGTTTCTGTTTATAATCTGAAAACATGCGTTACTGAACTCTGACTGACAGAGGGGTGAGTAACATTGCATCTCAATGCGCTGCACACGCCTCTGGCACACAAAGAGTTTAAGGGGAATTCAAGTCCATTGAATCCCACTGTTTGCAGTGAGTTTGTGTGGCCCTGAGGCAGACTTCAATAGAGATCACTAAATATAGGAAACAGATATAATGCAATTATATATTATATAGAGCTAGATATACCACCAAGCTAAGGAAATTAATATGTTAAAACAAGTTATCCTTTAACCCCTTCGCGACACAGGACGTACATGTACGTCATGTGTGGCTGTCACTTAGTGACAGAGGACGTACATGTACGTCCCGGAAATCCGGCTCCCCGCGCGGCTGCACGCCGTTCGGGGACTCCGGATTCTTTTATAAAAAAAAAAAAAAAAAAAAAAAAAAAAAAAAAAAGTTAGACGGGCGTTAAGTGACGCACGCGGCCGTCACTAAGGGGTTAAAGGAGCAGTACACTTTTTTTATGAAAAATCATATATTGTAGGGATGTTCCTATTGAGTAAAATAAGGGTACTCCAACTGCCAAGAGATTTATATTTCCAGAGTTATTACAGTTTAAACCCATGTTTTTTTACATTAGTAGTGCCCTCTAGTGGTCAAATTCTAATTAGATTTCCTGTTAGATTCTAATGGAGACGAAAGTCAGAAAAGTCAGACATACAGTTCTCCATAGAATGTGATAGAAACTGCCTGTCATTTCCTGTCAGTTAGAACTATCAGGAAGTAAACACAGTAAATCACTTCCTGTCAGTCAGAACTATCAGGAAGTAAACACAGTAAATTCACTTCCTGGTTATTTAAACTGCTATAAATTTTGAATAAAACATCTGACAGAGGTGGGAGTGACCTTGTTTTATTCAGCAGGAAATGCTCTATAAAATATGTGTTTTCATAAAAAAAAGTTTCCTGCTCCATTAAATCTGCCACAGGACTTCTAGCTGTTTAGTACTTTCATTCCATTCATACCCAGTCAATATCTGGTTGGCTATGAATGGAGTTGTGGTCACCAACAGCTGGAGGACCAACAATTAACTGCTAACTTAACCCTTTGAGGGCCAGAGGGGTATGCACTCTCAGTGAGAGAGAGTGCTTTCATCTTGACTACATAAAGGATTATTGGCAGATATTCAGGTATTCCCAATCTTTTTCTTGAGGGCTGGAGAACAGCGTGCAGGAACTGGGTGGTGGGCGGTCATGCCAAGCAAGGGGGATGGCCTGCATTGCAATTTGAGGTCTGTGGTACAGCTTGCAACGCAGACAACCTACTGAGGCTCTATTTAGCTTGTTTATTCATATGGGAGCAGTAATCTCACAAGTGAAATTTCCACATTAAAGCAACACTAATGCCCCATAAAAAAATTCTTCTAGTTTTGTAGGTGGAACACAAAAAAAAAAACACACTATATGCCACAAATCCTCTCTCTCAAAAACCGCTATGGTTTGAAAGATATTCGTTTTGGAAGTTCCCCCCTCCCACCCCTGCACCGGATGTAAGCTCTGTGCTGACAGCACGAGATCCCGCTCCGGGGACCAGCCGGCAGCTCTGCAGCAGAGCTGAAATTGCGTTCTTTAGAAAGAATAACTTCACTGGAAAGGTCTACAAAGTGTGCAATTAACACGATTATCTTGCTGTACATGCACAGATCACTCTTCAGCAAGATGCCTGTGCTGTCGTCTGGCAATGAGTCTCCTAAGGAATTACATTTCTAAATAATGCCAGCACTTAAAGGGATAGTAACGTTTCATAAAAACAGCAGCTCAAATTAATCTTCATTTGGGCCATAGAGTGTTATCTGTCAGTTGTAGTTCAAGAGTAATTGATTGATAATGTATCCTTCCCCCGCCCCTTTTACCTAGTGTAAGCCGTCTCCCCTCAGATGTGGAATCTGGTCTCTTGACTGGACAGGTCACAGCAAGGGACAATCTTCTTACTATGAGCATAAGGAAATCCCTGTCCCCCTTGACAGGTTTTTCGGGGGTTTTTTTCCCCCTTATGCTCACTGAAGATTGTCCCTCTCTGTGATCCATCAGAACAGTCTTGCTGCTCTGAGGCAATCAGCGTTACATCAGTAAAAGGGAGGGAGGTGGATAATTTATCATTCAATTACTCTTGAACTACAACTCTGACAGTAATGAAATAACACACTCCATGGCCCAAATACTATGAAGATTAACTGGAGCTGCTTTTATAGTGAAAAATGACTATCCCTTTAATAAGGATAATAAAATAATTTCAATGCTTGCCACTATAGTAAAAATGAAAAGGGGGCACTTATGTAGTACTGATAGATTTGATTAAACAAACGCTTACTACAAGCACAGGATATTAAAATGGGTCAGAAGCATTTTTTTTTTTTTTTTTTTTGGTAAATTTCCCTTTAATAACAGATGACCATGTGGTTTAACCCTCTGAGAGCCAGAGTAGTACGCAATACATTGCGTACTACTCTGGCACTGAAAAGGTTAAAGAATACAACCTCGTAACCCCTTGGATACTAAAGACATGATAAACTCATTGCACAGCAGTATGTTGGAGAGATATCTAGCATACGTGGAAGTTAAAGCGGAACTACCACCTCTTAAACACTTTAACATCAATAACTCCCCATCTGGCGACTAGTGACACTAAGCTGCTAGTTACCAGATGGGGAGTTATTGATGTTAAAGTGTTTAAGAGGTGGTAGTTTTAGAATTATTACCTTATTCAACAGAAATATGCATTCTTACTGGGCTGAGAGCAGCATGGAGCGCAGACATCTTGCCATAGGGACGTCTGCGCGTCTGCAATGTCAGTCCCAGCCGTGTCTAGGAGGAGTTGCTAGGAGCCGTCCAGCTCCAAAAGGGACTGACAGCACAGTCGTCACTATGGGAAGATGTCTGCGCTCTGTGCTGCTGTCAGCCCGGTAATAATGCACATTTCTTCTGAATAAGGTAATAATACTGGTGACTAGTGCTACTGGTAGTGGCCAGATGGGGAGTTGTTAAAGTGTTTAAGAGGTGGTAGTTCCGCTTTAAATAATGATCACAGCATACCTCCTCTGCATCTCCAGCTCTTCTTGGGACGGGCCATTCTGCACTTGAGGGGGTATATGAGAATTCTGTCTAGACAACGTGGGACCTGCAAAGAGAATGATCTAGTTAAAATAACGTTTAAATCCTTTGTTAACACACACATTTATCAAAACATTCCTTATTAACCCTATGAGTGCCGGATGTATGCAATGAATCTCACTCAAAGGGTTAAAAACAAAACAAAAACCACAAAACACAAATGGGGGGGGGGGGGGGGAGTTAACCCTTTGAGTGCCAGAGGGGTACAATGTATTGCAAAGCATAGTGCGCTTTTGTGAAACCATTTCAGAATTTTATTATATATATATATATATATATATATATATATAAAATTGAAAGGCTTTAACTCTTAACTCTTTAACTCTTTGAATGCCAGAGGTATCCAAAACATTGCGCTGCAACACTTTGGTTACAACTTGGGCACTCAAAGGGTTAAAACTGGCCTTACAAAACATTCAGTAACAGAGTTTAACCCTTTGAGTACCAGAGGGGTATGCCTTGCATACCGCTCTAGTGCACAAAGGGTTAATGCACTGAAGGGTTAGTAGATCAACGGGAACTGGGGAAAAATCCGAACCCCCTTAATATGGTGGTAATCAGGCTAAATTTGCCAGGTATAATTACCCCCTTATCTCCCTCAGGATATGGTCCTTGCTGCTCTCCTGACCACACACATGTAGCCATTTAAACACTATTAGGAAATGCTATTTTGAGCTCGCCAGGAACCTGTACATTTCCATTTTATTTATAAGAAGAATTCATTTCTCCTGGTTCTTTAGTTGAAGAGGACCATCACCTTTTCAAATCCTTCCATCAGTGGGAGGCGCCATATTGAAGTGATTTGCAGGATTATTCCTCCCCGTTAAATGATTGCACCCCTCAGCCTCTCTGCACAAGAAAGTGGTGAGGGGTGATTTTGTGGATGTGTTGGTAGCTATTTATGCAGCTTTATCGGAATAAGTCAGAGGACAGCAATCTTCTGAGATTTCCCAAGAACTAAATCAAATATATCAAACTATTGAACTGACTGGAAAACAAAAAAGCACAGGTTCTATATACACGCACTGAATGAGGCTAAGGGCTATGCAGGTAACACGTCTCCTTCAAATAAAGCTCTGGTGTACACAAGGGGTAAAGAAGCACTCTGTGTCTGCTCTACTTTAACACCTTTTAGTGCCATAGGGGTATCGAATGCATTAGATACCTCTCTGGCACTCAAAGGCTTAAAGGGGAACTTTCACCTACATTAAAGTTCAGTCAAATAGGTTGAATAGTAAAGTTATCAAACATCTTATCGTCACTCATATCAAAAAGGTATATTTTACACAGATCCAGACACAATTCAAAACAGATAGGATGTGTTTTTTTGTGCACATTAAAGGGATAGTAATGTTTCATAATAAAAGCAGCTCTAATTAATCATCATAGTATTTGGACTTTGGAGAGTGTTATTTCAATTCTATCAGAGTTGTAGTTCAAGAGTAATTCAATGACAAAGTGTCCCCCTCCCGCCCCTTTTACTGATGTAACACTGCTCAGCCAGATCAGAAGGGAGGTGCCCAGGCAGACTGCAGAGAGGGACAATCTTCAATTAAGATAAGGGAAAAACCTGAAAAACTTGTCAAGGGGGGCAGGGATTTCATTGTTTTCATAGGAAGAAGATTGTCCCCTGCTGTTATCTGTCTGGTCTATGGACTGGATTCCACATCTGAGAAGAGATGGCTTACACTAGGTAAAAGGGGCGGGAGGGGAAACTTTGCTTGTTAATATCTCTCAAACCATAAAGGTCTGAGAGATAAGACTTGTATCGTTCTTCATGTTTTTTTAATACCTACAAAATAAAATAAAGTTAAAACGAAGTATTACTATCCCTTTAAGGTAATCTACTACTATGACTTTACTTGCTTAACAATGACAGTTAAAACTTCAGAGTGCAAAAGGGATGGTCCAATAAATCATTTAATCTGCGTACAACTTTAAAGAGACAGTAGTCAGAAAATATGATGATGCGACAGTACATTAATGTTTCTTTTACCGTGTATCATTACAAAGTACAACTGTTCACTCTTTAACAAATGCTTCTAAATCATCTATGTTACAAAGCGAGAGCTCCAATTTAAAGAGACCTCTTTAGACTTTACATTTTCTGCAAGGCCATATGTAAAGTCAAATTTCTTATGCTTTATTTTATCCTCACTTTTTTATACGTAAATCTCTGACAGAGAGCTAGCTGACTTTTTTTTTTTTCTTTTTCCCCTCAGAGCTTTCTGTCGAGGAACGTGAAAGCAGAAATTGCAACTGCAAAAAAATATACAATGCAGAAAAGACTACCACCACATCATACAGATCACTTGTCCCCAGCCACAAGTTTTCAGAAAACAGATCTAAGGAACTACATGCCAGCTACATAAGTGTTAACCCTTTGAGTGTCAGAGGAGTATGCAACGCATTGCTTTGCACTCAAAGGTTTAAAAATAGGCGAAGAAAAAACAGCATAGATAAATTGACTTCACATATTTGGCACTTCCAGAAAAAGTAAAAAAGAGTCTGAATGCCACATTAACTTTACACCTCAGTAGGACACATGGTCAACCACTTAGATTATGAAGTCCATCACACAAGAGCGGCCTACCATTAGAAACACTGAACAAAACATGGTCGGTGCTCGACATTCACACTAGTCTGTGACTAATTAAACAAAAAAAAAAAAAAAAAAAAAAAACCAGACACATATAAAATGTTGCTGTTCGCCATGTTTAACATGAAACATCCTGACTAGTATTATTGACATTGACCAGTGAGCTGCATTGCCTTCACCCTGGAATGCCATTATAGCAGTGCAAGGGTTAACAGCGTGAGTGGTATCAGTTGCTTTCTCCTATGCAATGACAATCGCAGAGTTAATGGTGTACACGTTAGGGGGGGCGAGTGCAAACCAACTGTACATTTTACAACCTAGGGCCTTAAAATGGGAACAAATATGGGGAAAACTAAATGCATCACAGGGGAATAAAGAAAATCCTCATCAAATTCAATGGAGCTCTTAACCCTTTGAGTGCCAGAGGGGTACGCAACGCATTTGAAAGCAATGCGTTGTGCATCCCTCTGGCACTCAAAGGGTTAACCACATGGATACTCCATAATGTGCTGGAGTCCTCTAGTAGTCAATGGGTTAAAAGCCCCATGTAGATCAAGGGGAGGGGGGTTCTTATTCCTCTAAAATGCAGATGGTTTGCCCCAAAATTGGCTGTGCTTTTATACACAAGGCCACTCGAATGTAGAGGATACATTTGGAGACGTCCTGTAGCATTCAAAGGGGTGAGAAAAAGGGGGAGGGTTGTTAAATGCGCCCATCCAAATCAGTGGGGGTTTTATTTGTCCCCATCAGGCTCCAGTTTGCTCCAGTTTAACTTCCTAAATACAGCCCTTAAAGGGATAGTAATGTTTTATAATAAAAGCAGCTGCAATTAATCATCATAGTATTTGGGCTTTGGAGAGTGTTATTTCAATTCTGTCAGAGTTGTAGTTCAGGAGTAATTCTATGACAAAGTATCCCCCTCCCGTCCCTTTTACTGATGTAACACTGCTCAGCCAGATCAGAAGGGAGGTGCCCAGGTAGATTGCAGAGAGGGACAATCTTCATTTAAGATAAGGGAAAAAACCTGAAAAGCTTGTCAAGGGGGGCAGGGTTTTCATTGTTCTGATAGGAAGAAGACTGTCCCCTTCTGTTATCTGTCTGGTCTATGGACTGCATTCCACATCTGAGAAAAGATGGCTTATACTAGGTAAAAGGGGCGGGAGGGGAAACTTTACTTGTGAATATATTTCATACCATAAAGGTTTGAGAGATAAGACTTATATCATTCTTCATGTTTTTTTAATGCCTACAAAATAAAATAAAGATAAAATAAAGTATTACTATCCCTTTAATCCCTTGAGCTCCACAGGCTGTTCAATGTATTGCAAAAGCATTCTGGCATTCAAAGGGCTAATGCTCTGTTAGGATTGCTTGCTTTGAATATAAAAAAAGGCTTCCAACAAAAAACACGGATGTACGCCTAACACGGATGTACGAGGAGAGGACTTTGTGTACAACACGTTTAGCATGTCATTTGCCTTATGAAATAAACAGAGCTGCTTTTAACCCTTTGAGTGCCAGAGGGGTACGCAAAGCATTACTTTGCAAAGCGTTGTGTACAACCTCTGGCACTCAAAGGGTTATCCCCATTCATTGCAAAGCAACAGGTTTGACCTATCTAGTATCAAAAGGTTAATTATAGGTTTACTACGGAATTATGTTGAAAAATCTAACAGCCATAAAGTGTAAAGTTTGACATCATTTAGGAGAAGTCCTTTATCCACCATGACAGATCGTACCCCTCCATGTTAGATGTGCGGCTCCTCCGCACATTTATGCAGGACGGACCGTGTCACAAAACACAACCTTTTCTCTGAGGTTGCCACAGTAAAGGAGAAAGGACTGTATTAAATAACCTAAAGAGCGGTGCAATTCTGGAGCCAACCAACTGCAACATAGGGGAGAAATTACTTCCAGCTAACAGATTTTAACTCTTGAGTGTGAGGGATGTCTACAATGTATTGGAAACCATTATTCAAGGGTGTAACAGCCCCATCTGGATCCATGGGGATTTTTCTTTCCCTCCTGGTGCACTGCTCTCTGGCTTGATGAATAAGGACCAAAGTCACCAATATGCAGTGTTGTTTAGACGAATACAATATGCAGCCCAGGATGTGATAAACAGGCTCAGCGGGCCTCACTAATGACTCATGTCTATGTAAGTATATGTAATGTAAAACCTTGTGGTTCAGCAAACAAGCTAGAAGGAGAACACAGGATTTAATTTCAAAGTGCCGGCCCTCCACACTCCAATGCAGTTGCGTAATGGGAGTGCGAACCATAGACAAGCTGCTGTCATACCAGTATCACAAACAATTCACGGCCTTCCATATTTGAGGTCACATGGGGGGGGGGGGGGGGACCCGATGTGTAACATGCTAAATGTATAACAAAACCTAGCTGTTACACACACAGCTGTATGTTCAAAAGAAAAGTGGAGGAGTCCTGAGGCAAACCAATTGCACTATAGGGAAGACCTAAATATTCCTATTGATTTAACCCTTTGAGTGCCAGAGGGGTATGCAACGCATTGTGATGTGTTGCATACCCATCTGGCACTCAAAGTGTTAAAACAGGATTTTTAAAACCATGAATGCTACAGAGGTCCCCAGCATATCATGCAGAAAACCAGTAGTTTAAAGTGATAGTAATACTTCGATATAATTCCATTTAATAATGTATCTAGTAAAAGAGGATTTTAGTTTTACCTGTTAAATCTTTTTCTCTTAGTCCATACAGGTTACTGGTAACTTTGGGTAGGCAACCCATCCCTTTATGCAGGAACAATTCTAGAACAAAGAAGTACCTTGAAAAGGTAAGGAGAGCAATGCTTTCTTGGAAGCAGTATCAGCAGACCAGATCTTGAGCCAAAGAGCCCATCTGGCAACCACAGACATGGTGGAAACCCTAGCCACCAAACAGATGGCATCAAATAAGGCAGCAGAAACAGTGCTGTGCCTCAGAAATTTTGGCAAGGAGGCGCAACATATCCGAAGTAGGAGCAGCAAATGCTGGACGCATGGCAGAACCAGCAGTGGCAAAAATGGACTTGAGGGAGACCTCAAGTTTCTTGTCAGTCCAGTCCTTCAGGGCGGATGCATCAGAGACTGGTAAGGCAGTAGACTTAGATAGCCTGGAGATAGGAGCATCCACTTTGGGAAGATGAACCCACTGAGCAAGCGCTGCCGCAGAGAAGGGATAAAGCTTGCAAAAATGTCTTGGACACAGAAGGTTTCCTGTCCGGGGATTTCCACTCTTCAGACACAAGGTGGTCAAAAGTGGGTTAGGTGAAAAGCAAGTAAGGGGCTTTTTAGGCTCCTGAAACACAGAGGGATCAGAAGGAACCTCCTGAACTAAGGGAACGTTAAGGGTATTCAAAACAGCCCTGATCAGGCCCTCAGCCGAGGGCTCAGGATCAGCCTCAAAAGGATCCCCCAAAAAACTGAGGAGCCCACAGCAGAACATTCCTCAACATCTGAATTCACCAGCAGGTCCTCCTCAGAGGAATCTGATACATCAGGTACTCTGAGGTTTTGGCAGGGAAGGCTTGATGGAGGAGGGGGTCTGCCAAGAATGGAAGACCCCCTGTAACTGGGATGAAAAGAGTTGCAATGTAGACCTAAGGTCCCTGGTAGCAGCCTTGAACTCTTGCACTCAAACTGGCTCTAATGATTGGCTGGAGGTCCCTGGGAGAAACTCAGGGACATCAGAACATGCTGGGCATAAATGACCCGAGAATCCTCTAGGTCAGTGGTTCTCAACTCCGGTCCCCGGGACCCACTAACAGGCCAGGACTTGATGATTTCCTTGTTAGAGCACAGGTGAGTTAATCAATGCGAATGAGCCTCTGATCACCACACCTGTGCTCTAGCAGAGAAATCCCTAAGTCCTGGCCTGTTAGTGGGTTCAGAGGACCAGAGTTGAAAATCACTGCTCTAGGCAACACTGGCTGACAGGAAGAGCAATACGGGATACAGAGACCCCGGCATCCTTAGTCTTAGGTCTGGCCCCAAGCTCCAACGGATTAGACATTCTCACAGTGTCAAAAACATTACAGTATAAGAAATCACCCAAGTACAGTATGTAGGATTAAAGTTTCACCCCAGAAATCGCTAAACTAGACTTATCTGGCAGGTGAAGGGTTAATCAGCAGAGGAGAGAAGGAGAGTCCAAGCCCTGTGTAGGATACTTGTTCTGGAAAGAGCAAAAAATGGCTGACGCGGCGGAAGCCAATCAGAAACGAGCGCGTGAAGTAAGAGCTCATAGGAAATGTAGTTTTCCCAGAAAAAGTACCCAAACAGTGCCTGAAGCCCCCTGAGCCCCCCAACACGCTAGAAACTTGAACCGGGTGATAGAGCAAGGGCAAACAAGAAAAATGAGCCATCTCTGAAGTCGCTAGGTTAAGCGGTTGCAGAGATATGTCCCAAACTGTACAGTCCCATAGGAGTGAAACTGCACGATTTAGAAAGAAATATTTCATTTGAACGGTCTACAACAACATGTGCTTGCAAACCAGGCACACGTTGTAGACTGTTCAAATGAAGTATTTCTTTCTAAAGAGAGAGCAGTGTGTTCTGAAGATCCACAGGACGGTCTGCAGACCATGATCACCTTCTGTAAGATAGAAAGCGGACGTCAGTGCAAGGTGAGGGAAGGGGAACTTTGTAAGCTGATACAGGTTAGAGAGATCGGACAAGGCGCAATTAATTCATTTTTTACTAGGTACATTATTAAATGGAATTATATTGATGTATTACTATCCCTTTAAGTAAAAATCAGTAGACATAGGGACACTGTGGCTTTAAAAGAAAAAAAAAATGCTATATTATAGCCAGAGCTGAAAACAGATAGCCAAGGTTCAGGGAAGACAAAAAGTTATATATTTTTTCATTCCAAATCAGAAGATAAGTTACTGATCCGGTAACTTACTTATCTGCTGGGTTTCTTTGAACTAATCACAAACTAGTGGACATGTCCAGCCCTGACCATAACCTTTCACACGACAACTTGTGATCCAAAGATTCAAGTCATGTAGTTGCCTGAAATAATGACCTTCACATTAAGGAAAAACAACGTGTAACCTTTTACAGACCAGAGCCGTGTGCACTGCTTGAGAAACTGTGTACAGCACATAAAACTGGTTTAGAAAAAATAACTAAAGAGAAAAATTAAACGTTCCACGCATTGCACTTTCACACAAAACTACACCATTTAATAATAAGTTAGAAGATTTACAGGCACAAATAAAAACTTCAAGATAGCTTCCCTTTACATTTCACACACACACACAAAATAAGAAGCTGCAACGCTGGCAAATGCATACATAAACTTAGTACAAAACGACCTCCAAATTTCAAAGAAATCCTAGCAAACAAAGTGCAAGCTCAGATGAGTAGTCTATGCCTGTATTCACAACTTCTATTTGCTAGATCAACAGCGGCCAAAACAATTTGTTCTGGTGGAACCCTGAATGTTACAGCACAATAACTGACAATTACAGTAGTGTAAATAGCAAACGTATTTAAATACTGATTTCAGTAACTTAAGGCTAAATTATTAAGCTAAAATATATCAGGTACCAATAGGAGACAAGTAATTGGTTATTAACAAAAAAAAAAAAAAACAACAACAAAAAAAAAAACACACTGAAAATTGAACTGTATTTCTTAAAATATTACAATCTTCCACATATCCTTGTTCCACGGGCAGACCCAGAACCACATAGCATCTGACACCTTTGCCTTGTCCAGCTGGTAGTCGCCAAACTGCTCACGTACCATCTGGTACTCCAGCCTTGCTCCACTGTCCAGTGGTAGTCACCGAACTGCACCAATACCATTTGACAGCCCAGCCTTGTCCAGCTAGTAGTCATCGAACTGCACAGATAGCATCTGACACCCCAGCCTTGTCCAGCTAGTAGTCATCGAACTGCACAGATAGCATCTGACACCCCAGCCTTGTCCAGCTAGTAGTCATCGAACTGAACAGACAGCATCTGACACCCCAGCCTTGTCCAGCTAGTAGTCACCGAACTGCACATAGCATCTGACACCCCAGCCTTGTCCAGCTAGTAGTCATCGAACTGCACAGACAGCATCTGACACCCCAGCCTTGTCCAGCTAGTAGTCATCGAACTGCACAGACAGCATCTGACACCCCAGCCTTGTCCAGCTAGTAGTCACCGAACTGCATGCATACCATCTAAAACTCCAGCCTTGTTGCACTGCCCAGTGGTAGTCACCGAACTGCACATGTACTATCTAGTCACAGAACACAATGTGACAACCCAGCCTTGTTTCACAGTCTTTCAATGTTTACATCTGTATAGTGGAACTACTGCACTTCTTTACAGCAACCTTGTGTTACAAAGAACAAAGTTTAAGACAGGCTGACAAGTCACTGGAGGGTCCCAGCGAAGAGTTTTTGGACCATCCAACACAAACATTCTTCCAGGGAAGTAGCTAGAATCAATCACTCCATGACCCAGGCACAACTGCACCATCTGCAACCCCTGTAGTTATGCTCCTGGCTAAATCATAAAGACCATACAGGTCAAAGAACTGGCAGAACCCACTCAAGATTTGAAAAGGAGCACAAAAGTTATCCAAAGTGACATCAGTTTACATTATAATGCATTGCATCATGTTGCTCAACCCTCTGGGACTCAAAGGGGTTACTAGCACAGAAGAACAAGGCGTGGCAATACTTACATGCAAAGATACGAGCGCTATCCTTTTTATGACAACAGAGGTATTTCCACATGCCATTTTCCCCTTCGGAATGGGAAGAATCAAGAACGACCTCTT
Organism: Rhinophrynus dorsalis; assembly: GCA_037306005.1. Taxonomy (NCBI): domain Eukaryota; kingdom Metazoa; phylum Chordata; class Amphibia; order Anura; family Rhinophrynidae; genus Rhinophrynus; species Rhinophrynus dorsalis. Next base: position 37,671,100 of record CM074720.1, on the reverse strand, counting down.
GGTGCCCATCTGAGTGCAGCAAAAGAACCATTTTGATACATATCATTAAGCACAAAAAGTCATGATTGTGATCACTCCAGGTGTGAGGATTCTTAGCAGGGAACAGTGACAGGTTGTGTTCCTTGTTGCCAACACTATGTTGTGCTGAGCTGCTCAGAGTCTTACTGCAGTATGCATTTCCCGAAGATACTGAATTATTAATGCCTCTATATCCATAAGCCTAACAGCACTCTACTTTCAGTGTAGCTAATGCAAACTCTAATCTTAGAAGGAAAGCATTTTAGCATATTACCAAGCATCACTTGAAGTTTATACTTATTGATTCAATAACCTCCAACAGAAGACGTCAGTGTCCTCCAGACAGATCCATTAAGGAGAGCATTTCATAATCTTGTCAGCAGCGCGCATCATTAAGAGCTCAGCTGGAGAGGCACGATGAAAGTCAGGCAAATGGCGATTCGGCTTACTTCCGCTTTAGGAACCTAAATCAATATTTCGTTTCTTCAAATACAAATTCCAGCAGGAATAGAATATTGCATAAACAGATTTCTAAGCAAAAATGTGTCTGATGTACATGCTACCGGGGGTGGGGGTGTAGAACACACACACACACACACACATAGTACATCTATATGCATTTAAAATCAAGATAAACCTTTTGAGTACCAGAAAAGGTATGCAGTGCATTGCGCTGCATTAGATCCCACTCTCATGTTAAAAGCCACGTTAGCTTTCTAGCGAGGCTTCACATGTAATGGTATCAGGGGTGGTAATACAGGCAGCAAAGTCACAAGGAGGCCAGCATCATCTTTAAAGGATCATCTACTGTAGTTATCCTCTAGCCTACTAAACATGTTAGGGATTTTACAAGGGTATCCACACACTGTAGGGAGATTTAACATTAAAGGGATAGTAATACTTCGTTTTATCTTTATTTTATTTTGTTGGCATTAAAAAAAAAAAAAAAAAGAATACAAGTCTCATCTCTCAAACCTTTATGGTTTGAGATATATTCACAAGCAAAGTTTCCCCTCCTGCCCCTTTTACCTAGTGTAAGTCATCTCTTCTCAGATGTGGAGTCCAGTCCATAGACCAGACAGATAACAGAAGGGGACAATCTTCTTCCTATGAGAACAATGAAAGCCCTGCCCCCCTTGACAAGTTTTTCAGGTTTTTCCCTTATCTTAATTGAAGATTGTCCCTCTCTGCAATCTACCTGGACACTCCCTTCTGATCTGGCTGAGCAGTGTTACATCAGTAAAAGGGGCGGGAGGGGGATACTTTGTCATTGAATTACTCTTACATCTAACAGAATTGAAATAACACTCTCCAAAGTCCAAATACTATGATTATTAATTAGAGCCGCTTTTATTTTGAAACATTACTATCCCTTTAAAGTGTTTGATAAAAGGGGTGGGGTGGTTGTTTTAAAAATAGGATTTTAGTCTTACCTGTTAAATCCTTTTCACTTAGTCCATACAGGTCACTGGTACTCTGGGAGGCGTAAGTCCCCTTTAATAGGCAGGAACAACTATGCAAATAATTTGCAAGGGGCGGAGCCTCCCCTCTTACTTAAGCCACCTTCTGGCCAGAGCCACTTTAGATTGATTTGAGACCCTAAAACTGACCTCAGGTAAGCAAAAAGAAAGACTCCTGTGAGCATGCCCGAACGGTCTCCCACTGAATGCCACAGGAGAGCCAAGACTGGTCCCTTGACAGGGTGGGAGACCAGTGACCTGTATGGACTAAGTGAAAAGGATTTAACAGGTAAGACTAAAATCCTATTTTCACTGTCGTCCAATACAGGTCACTGGTACTCTGGGATGTACAAACATTGAGCTGATCCAGAGGCGGGAAGTAAGGCAAGGACCAGGCGCAAGGCCCAAGTCACTAGAACTGCTATGACCAGTTGATAACATAGCCCAAACTGTAAGTGTCAACGGACACCAACCAAGGGAACAATCCCTGAACTAACACAGCACACGGAACTAGAGCCAACCGGGCTCAACAGTAAAGAAGCACTAAGGATCACAGAGCGGAAGACCTACACAGGCAAGACTGCCTCCAGGACCTTCCTTCCAAAACTGGCATTAGCCGACGCCAGTACATCAACTCGGTAGTGCTTTGAAAAAGTGTGCACAGAGGACCAAGTGGCCGCTCTGCACAGTTGATCAGCAGAAGCTTGATTCTTGTAGGCCCAAGAGGCCCCAATAGATCTGGTGGAATGGGCAGTCACCCGGAAGGGAACATGTTTATTCCTCAACTTATAGGCTTCACGGATGGTAGCCTTAATCCAAGAGGCAATGGTAACTTTGGAAGCCGGTCTCCCTGCCCTAGGCCCCTCAGGAATGACGAATAGAGCGTCAGACTTCCTGATAGACTCGGTGCGATGAACATAAAACTTGAGGCAACGCACCACATCCAACAGATGGAGATCTCTTTCCTTGTCAGATGAAGGATTAGGGCAGAAAGAGGGAACCACAATCTCCTGATTGATGTGAAACTCTGACACAACCTTGGGTAAGAATTCCATGGTAGTGCGAAGCACAGCCTTATCCTTGTGGAACACCAGGTAAGGAGGTTTACAAGACAAGGCCTGTAACTCTGCTACCCGGCGCACTGACACAACAGCCAAGAGGAAGGCCATCTTCCAAGTCACAAGACGTAATGGAATGGAAGTCAAGGATTCAAACGGTGGTCGCTGTAGAACTCCCAGCACCAAATTGAGATCCCACTGGGGAGCAGGACTCTTAAAGGCAGGTCGAACATGAGTCACACCTTGGAAGAAGACTTTCACATCAGGAAGGATAGCAATCCGTTCCTGGAAAAACACAGACAAGGCAGAAGTCTGAACTTTGAGGGAACTCAGACTGAGCCCCTTATCCACACCGTCCTGCAAGAAGGCCAGGACAGTGGGAAGATGGAAGTCAAGTGACAACTTCTTGTCAGAACACCATGTCACGAAAGTTGACCATATGCGATGATAGATCTTGGAAGACACAGGCTTACGAGCACTGAGCATCGTCGATACCACAGAAGGAGAAAAGCCTTTCTTTGCTAGAATCGAGGATTCAACCGCCATGCCATCAAATGGAGAGAGTGAACATCCTCCTTCCACAGATACCCCTGAAGAAGCAGGTCCGGACGGGCTGGAAGTGGGATCGGATCCTTCACTGACATGGATATCAACTCCGGAAACCAGGACTGGCGAGGCCAGTTTGGAGCAATCAGGATGACAGGACAACGTTCTCTCTTCAACTTCTGGATAACTCTGACCAATAGAGGAAGAGGAGGGAAGATGTAAGCCAGGGGGAAGTCCCAAGGAATCGACAGGGCATCCACTGCTAGAGCAAGGGAGTCCCTCAACCGGGAGCAAAACACCGGAACCTTCCTGTTGTGTCTGGTAGCCATCAGATCCACCACAGGCATCCCCCACCGTTGAGTGAGCATGTGAAACACCTCTGGGTGAAGAGCCCATTCTCCGCTGTCGACGGTGTGACGACTGAGGAAGTCTGCCATGACGTTGTCCACGCCTGGAATATGAACTGCAGAGATGACAGGCACATGATCTTCTGCCCAAGACAAAATATCCTTGACCTCCCACCAGGCGGAACCGCTTCTTGTGCCGCCTTGCCTGTTGATGTAAGCCACCGCCGTGGCGTTGTCGGACTCCACTCTGATTGGAAGACCGGTCAATTGAGACTCCCAGTGCCTCAGGGCCAGCCGGACAGCTCGAAGTTCCAGAACATTGATGGAGAGCATGGATTCCTCCAGACCCCATTTCCCCTGAGCACTGAAGCGACCCCAGACTGCACCCCAGACCCGAAGGCTGGCATCCGTAGTGACTGTGGTCCAAGGAGGAACTAGAAAGGATTTCCCTTTCAGGAGATGAGAGAGATCTAACCACCAGTGCAGACTCGACTAGACATGAGGAGGAAGAGAAACAGACAGATGTTGATGATCTGGATGATTCTTGCACGTCTGGATCACAAATCTCTGAAGATCCCTGGAGTGGGCCATGGCAAATGGTACTGCTTCGATTGTGGAAATGAACTTCCCCACTAAGGACGACAACTTCGGTACTGGAATCTCGTCCATGTCCAGAATTCCAGCCACTCTGACAGCTATCTGGTGAGCCACGTCCTCTGGAAGAAACACCATGCATTGGCGAGTGTCGAACAGGAGACCCAGGAACAGAAGCCTCTGAGATGGAATCAAATCTGACTTGTCCAGATTCAGGATCCAGCCATGACGGTTCAGGGTGTGCATGCACATCTGTAATTGCTGAAGGAGAAGCTCCGCTGAGGAGGCCTTCAGTAGGAGATCGTCCATGTAGGGGGTCACTCTGATCCCATCCTGATGGAGCACCGCTATCAAGGAGCCCAACACCCTCTGGAAGACCTGAGGGGCTGAAGTCAGCCCAAAGGGGAGCGCTGCAAACTGAAAGTGTCCCCTGTGGCAGGCAATCCTGAGATACCGCCTGCTCTCTGGATGAATAGGGATGTGAAGATAAGCATCCTGAAGGTCCAGGGAGGCAAGAAACTCCCCTGGAGACATTGCTGCAATCACAGAGCGCAGGGACTCCTGGCGGAAGTGGGAAGTCACCACATAGGCATTGAGATCTTTGAGATCCAAAATGGGACGGGCTCCTCCGTCCTTTTTGGCTACCACAAACAGGTTGGAATAAAATCCTGAACCTGTGTCCCCTTGAGGAACCGCCTCCAGGACCTCTTTGTCCAAGAGATCCTGAATAGCGTCGTCGAACAGACGCCTTTTTGTGGGTTCCTGAGAAGGACGAGTAAAATGGAACCGAAAAGGAGGAAGGGAAGAGAAAGGGATCCTGTATCCCTCTGACACCACCTGAAGAACCCATGGGTCCGCCACTGACTCCTCCCAAGTCCGGCGAAAAATGCGGAGACGACCGCCTACAGCCGGATGCGGACCCGGGTTCGGCGAGTCATGCCGAAGCAGTCTTGGAGGTCTTGGCCTTGGAGGCAACTTTGGGTCTCCAGGACTGTTTGGGCTTGGAGGAGGAGCGCGTAGTGGGAGGACCCGTTTGGGCCGAGGAGCGTGTCTCAGTCTGAAAGGAACGAAAGGACCGATTGCGTTTGGCTGGAAACTTTTTCTTAAAGACTGAGGGTAGAAGAGTACTTTTACCGCCAGTAGCCTCACTGATCATTTCTTTGAGTTCAGACCCAAAAAGCAAATTCCCCTGAAAGGGCAAGGAAAGCAAGGCTTTCTTAGAGGCTGTATCAGCAGACCAAATTTTCAGCCAAAGAGCGCGTCTAGCCACCACAGAAGAAGTGGAGGCCCTCGCCATCATGCGCACAGCATCAAAAGCAGCGTCAGCAACATAGTTCTGAGCTTCAGTGATATTAGCAAGAAGCTGCAACTGTTCAGATACCGGCGCATCCTGGCGAACCGCTTCAGTCAGTCGTTCAGTCCAGGCCGCAATAGCTCTATTAACCCATGCCACAGCAAAAGTGGGGCGCATGGCTGTGCCAATGGAGGCAAAAATAGACTTAAGAGAGAGCTCTAGTTTCTTATCCGTCCAGTCCTGCAAGGCAGAGGCATCTGAGACAGCCAAAGCAGTAGATTTGGATAGTCTAGACACAGGAGCATCCACTTTGGGAGGATGAACCCATTTTGCCAGCTCCGCCTCAGGAAAAGGGTAAAGTTTAGCAAACTTTTTGGAGACAGAGGAAGATCTATCAGGATTCTTCCATGCCTCAGAGACCAGACGGGCAAGAGTAGGGTTAGTTGGAAAACAAACAACTGGTTTAGATGGCTTTTTCTGAAAAACATCAGTAGGATCAAAAGTAGATTCCTGAGAGAGCCCCCTGTATCTGAGAGGGAAAGAGTTGAAGCGTGGATCTGAGATCCCTAGTGGCCGCTTTAAACTCCCTCACCCAAGATGGCTCAATAGCGTGGCTGGGAAGCCCAGGGTTGCTATCTTGACCAGTACAATTAGGGCATAGATCCCCCACATTATCGCCATCCAGCCCAATGTGGCAAGAGGAGCAAAACGCCATGGGGGTAGCAGACCCCCCATCCTCCTTAGACTTGGGTCTAGCCCCTAGCTCCAGTGAAGTAGACATGCTCACAGCGTCAATATACCCCACTAATAACACTATCACCCAGAAAAAGTGTTATCAAGATTAAAGTTTCACCCCAGAAATGTTCTAAAAACGGACTTATCTGGCCAGCGAAGGGTTAATCTGTTGAGGAGAGAGAAGGCTTGGTCCCTGCGTAGTGTACTCGCCTAGGAAAAGTACCACAAAATGGCGGCCGTCATGACAGCCAATCAGAAACGAGCGCGAACCAAGCGCTCATGGGAAATGTAGTTTTCCTGTCCAAGTACCCCAAACATTGCCCGAAGCCCCCCTGAACACCCCACATGAATAAAACACATTCCGGATGATAGATCAGGAGCCTAGAATTAAAATGAGCCCTCTCTGAAGTTGCTGTGACAAGCGGTTCCAGAGATATGTCCCATACTGTGAATTCCCATAGAGAGTAAAGGAGCCCTTGCGTCTGAGCGGGAAAAAGCCGCGCGAACACCATTTTTAATAAAGTTTAGTAAAACATTAAAAAGTGCCCAAACAAGCATGAAACACATGAGAAACATAAATAAATGAATACCCAATGCTCCAAAACTCAGAGAATAACACAGAAATTGCATAAACAGTAATAATGCAATAAAAACACCCTATGAGTGCTGGAGTGTATTAAAACTCCCAAATACAAGCCCATCAAAGGGACACTGTGGGGACAAGTGGACCTTCAGCACTCAATGGGTGACTCACCTTCCTTGCTGGACTTCTGTCTTCAGGTGACCATGATAAGGAGGGAAAGAACCAGAGGTAAATTCCCCAATAGGGGAGCTGCTTAACACAAGCTGTCCCCTCTTCAGGGCATAAGGTCCACAGAAAATCCCTGGAAGCTGCACCAGCCACTTTAAAGAGGGCAATTCACAGCCATGGTCACCCTCCTAATGGTGGTATTCCATATTTGAATAAAAAATAATAAAATACTAAGATGCATAGATGTTCTCTACCTGGTGTGCAAGCACACCAGGAACAAATCAATCTAAAGTGGCTCTGGCCAGAAGGTGGCTTAAGTAAGAGGGGAGGCTCCGCCCCTTGCAAATTATTTGCATAGTTGTTCCTGCCTATTAAAGGGGACTTACGCCTCCCAGAGTACCAGTGACCTGTATTGGACGACAGTGAAAGTAAGGTTATGTTCTCAAAGATAAAAAAAAAAAAAATAGGGAAACAGCTCCTCTAAGAGCAATCTTTTGGTCAATAAAAACCTCAATGTCCCAATAGCAAGCCTCACCCCCACAGATGGGTACTTACTAGAAGTAGAGGCTACACCAGCCTGAGTATAAAGGCTAATCAAATAGTACTACTAATCTCCAACCGGCCTCTCCACCTCTCCTGGGCTCGTTTGGTGTGAAGGGAGTATTGTTATAATATACACACTGCACTACCTTGGCATCTTGCCATAAAGCCTCAATTTATTGGTAGTAACAAATGTATTATAAAAACATTTAATAAAATATGAATAAAATAAAAAGAGATAATCAATCCCCAATGCCAGGGCTCAAAATTTCCACTCGCCACTAGCCAATGGCGAGTGAAAGTTTATCCCTGGCGAGTAGAAATTCAGCCCTGATGGTTATGTTATGACTTGCAGTGGTGAGTAACTTTTCAGATCTGGCTAGTAGCAAAGGACTTAAAATTATAAGCCCTGCCCAATGCTATATTGTATTAATTTGTCCACCGCATTTCGTCACGTAGATAACTGCATCAGGGGGCTAGTTAGATGTTGTATCAATACTTTAATTTATACCTTTTTTCATCTGATGTTTGTCTGCTAGTTTATCCATTTCCGATGTTTGGAAATTTCTCCCGTGATGCATCCAGTCATTCAGCGTATCTCCTACAACAGCCTACGACTTCTGGGCCAACAAAGCTTCGCTCCCACCTACCAGCCAGGGAGCGTAGGCCTATTGGTCTGTGATCCATTTGTCTACATGCCTATTGGCTCAAAAAGTAGTCCCAACATAGACGCTAAACGTGATGACGAGTTCATGCAAAGTCTCTCATAACGTGATCTGCCACACGTCTATATTATTTAGCTTCCCACATACCAAGCCTCGCTCCTGTGCTTAAGCTCTGGAGTGCAAGCTCTCTGGTCCGGAGTCTTAATCACCATGGAAACACAATGGGGACACACGATGACAGCAAACGCATCATGTTTGATGTATCGTTATATTTTTAACATATAAGCACAATTGCATAACATTATAATTATACAAATAAATGTAAAAGTCTACACTTTCTATTTATATGGTCCCCCTGGTACTAATGTGTACCAATATGTTGACCATATAAATAGAAAATGTAGACTTACATCTATTTTTATAATTATGTTATGCAGTTGTGCTTGTATGTTAAAAATATAATGATGCAGATCCGTTAGTGTCCCATGCATCAAACGTGATGAGTTGCGGTCATCATGTGTCCCAACTGTGTGTTTCCATGGCGACTAAGACTCCAAACCGGTGAGCTTGTGCTCCAGAGCTTAAGCACGGGAGCGAGGCTTGGTATGTGGGAAGCTAAATAATAAGCTAAATAATATAGCTAAATAATATAGACGTGTGGCAGGTCACGTTATGAGAGACTCAGAGAGACTGCACAGCAAAGAATGTAGTATTTAATACATCTAAATACTTTCAGACAGCAAATCTCCTGTCTATTATTAGATGGAGCAGGACATAAGAGACTGAAGATCCATCTCCTAAGTAATATGAAAATCAGAAGCCACATTGGGGAGAAACCCAAAACGAGTAATCAGAACCAACTTATCTACATGAAATCTCAGAAATGTGGCTCAACAAGAAAATGTGCATTTCGGCCACATGTTGGACAGACACAATGACTAACCTAATGGAGGAAACAAAAACCCCGTGAGTAATAAAAATGACAACGTAATGTACAGGAAAATAAAAATGTAAGAAGATTCAGGCCTGTGGCTCTACCGAGTAGAGAACAGTTATTCCCTTTCAGGTAACAACGTAACCTCAAGGTTCCTGTGTTCCACAATGGACAAAAGGGAAAGTCAGTTAACTGAGCGAGATTAGTGTTCACTGCTTCTGTAGTCTCAAAGGCTGTTACTCAAGAGTCCTGGAAAATGTCTGCTCTCAGAGAGCATGTAAGTAAAATTCAGTCCTCTAAAGAAGGTAAACAAGCTACATTAAAGTTCTCTCTCAAACACATCAAAGGCAGGACATCCACTCCACTCCCCCACGTGTGGTGTCAATATAAAGTGTGGAAATTCCCCTCCAGAGGTAAGTCTTCTTCTGAAAGAAGACAAGACATGGAGTTATCCCTCTGAGTGCCAGAGGGGTGTACCACGGATTGCAGAGCGTACCCCTCTGGCACTCAAAGGGTTAAGTTGGAAAAACACCACCTGTATTTCCTGCCTTGTGCTTGTGAGTGAGAACTCAATGTGGCATTAGCAAAGGTATTTTCCCCACTGAATTTCCACTTTTCTCCCAAAATTATTATGCATAGTTTTAATCCTTTGAGTGCTAGAGGGGTACACACCATGCATTGCACAGCAATGAGTTGCTTATCTGTCTGGCGCTCAAAGGTTTAAGACTACATACGTGGTAAATATAATCACTGGTTTCCTGGATTTACAGTATTTTTATTCATTTGTTCCGTTATTTACCTGCCGTAAGGACCATTTTTTTTTTCGTTAATCAAATTACCCTTACAGTCTTAATCCTTTGAGTCCAGTGGTATAAACTTACTGCAACACAATGTGTTGGATACCTGGCACTCAAATGGTTAATCGTTTTTTTTTTTTTTTTTAAATTGTCCCTCAGATGAGTCTCAATACATTAACCTTTGAGTGCCAGAGGGGTACAGAATGCATCGCAAAGCAATACATCCCGTACCCCTCTGTCATTCAAAGGGTTAACAGCATTAGGATCAGTGACAGAATGAAGCAAATGAACAGATTTCTTATAGCACTACAGAATGCCTTTAACCCTCTGGGTGCCACGTGTGTCCAACGCCACTCCTCTACTACTCAAAGGGTTAAGATAACTAGATGGGCTCAGCAATTCCACACACCCCTCTGGCACAGAGTGGAAAAGATAAGCAACAGAGAAAAAAAATTATTTAAACTTGTGTACTGTAGAGCAGGATTTAAAACTTGAAGTCCTTTGCTACTAGCCAGACCTGAAAAGTTGCTCGCAACTGCAAAACATAACATACCCACCAGGGCTGAATTTCTACTCGCCAGGGCTAAATTTTCACTCGCCATTGGCTAGTGGAAATTCTGAGCCCTGCTGTAGAGTAACAGTATTAGTTCCTGATGCGCACACACACACTAACAGTAAGAACACAAGAGGGCACTGTTACAGCTAGGGACATCTACTTTGCATCCTAGATCTGGAAGCAATTACACACATTACAGTTTAGTTCTGTTTTCTATCATCTTGTCCTTAAATAACCTCAATGCATAAACTATAAAACTATATTTGAGTCACAATGCACCAATACAAATAGACAATCAGGGCTGTAAACTCACAAATCTGTGCTTTTTTTTAGAGAAAAAAAAAAAGTCTATTAGAAGAAAACTAGAAAACAAAAAATACTTGTCTGCATCATTGTGTAGTTTATTAAGGAGACAGAGAAAAAAGCAATTCTATTATATTAAATGTACTATAAAATATTAAAGAGTGTTTCCCATGTCAGTAACACTCTACAAACCGGGTAGTTTTAAAGCAGAACTAACACCGCTAACAAACGTCGTCTGTAATAATTCCCTATCTGGCGACTAGCTGCTTAGTAATGCTAGTCTCCAGAATTATTACCTCTTCATGGAGAAATTTGAAGTGACCCTCGTCTGACAGGCAGAACGGAGCGCTGACATCTTGCCCTAGTCACTAAGGCAAGATGTCCGCGCTGCGTCCTGCCTGTCAGCCGAGGATCACTTCAAATTTCTTCATGAAGAGGTAATAATTCTGGCGACTAGCATTACTAAGCAGCTAGTCACCAGATAGGGAATTATTAAAGACAACGTTTGTTAGCGGTGTTTGTTCCGCTTTAATAACCCCCTTCGGGCCCATTTCCTTGAACCTTTCTATGGTATACAGACCTGGAACTCAGACATTTGTCTCTGTGTGAGCAGTTTAAATTTGTCCAGTGAACTGACTGATTTAATCAGTGTTCTGGATGCATGAAAACTGCTCACACAGAGACAAACGTCTCCAAAAGGAGTGAGCACAGGTCTGGAAGGTGGTGGGGTGTCATTCAACATTTAATATAGTTTAAACCAGAGTCAGTGCTCGCCTCAAAATCCATTTGAGTATTTTATATATATTGTTGTTTGATGGTTTCACCATCTACAACCTGCTATACATCACTAATTCAAGCAGCACCGGGCAAGTAGTTACATAATTTTTCATATTTTGTGTGGACTGGTTCGAAAAAGCATTTTATTTTTGTTCATCCGATACATTTCTTCTCTTTTTAGACATAGCACAATTAATGTATTCATTTCTTAAAGTTTACAGCATTCATTCAAATGTGCACCAGAGCAATTTGAATATGGCTCCTGTAATTCAAGTTACACATGTTGAATCACAGAAAAATTATGAGTTGTATATGTACCAGAGCTTAAAGGGATAGTAATGTTTAGAAAATACAGCCTCTCTTATAGTTTCCTATATTTAATAGTCCTGATGTTGAACTTTCTCACAAAGATCAATACTTGATGGTTATGCAGCAATCATACAATGAATATTACCTGTCCCGCCCCTTTTCCCGTTCTGAAGACCGGTCACTTGACTGGGCAGAGCGCAACAAGGGACAATTTTCCCTCTGTCAGTATAAGGAAAAACCTGCCCTCCTTGCCGAAGGAGGTCAGTTTTTTCCTAACACTGACAGTAGACTGTCCCTCGTCATGATCCGCTGTCAGAATGGAAGGGAGGCAGATTCAGAATGGGAAAAGGGGTGGGAGGGATGATATTAATGGTACGATTGCTGCATAACTATCATGTTATAATTTTTGTGATAATCAAACTTCAGGACAATCAGGTATAGGAAACTGTCTGAGGTGCTCCATTACATTACTATCCCTTTAAAATTACAATGGAGAGGGCAGCTGTAAAGCAGTACAAGAAAGCTTTCACATACATTTCAAGCATAAGAATTCCAAAAGGTAACCAAAGAGATTCAGCATCTTCTCAATTAATGCATCTCCCCATAAAAAAAAAACAAACAAAAACACACACACACACACACACACACACACACACACACACACATTTAAATTGGCCACGGCAACTACTTACTTAGCCCGACTAAAAATAGCGCATGATTCAAGGTCTCTAATGATGAAACACTATAGTGCATGTAAATTAATTTTAAAGCTTCAGCACCCTCTAGTGAGCATAACAGCAATGACCATCATTCTACTAACGTTCTTTTTCAAACACTTCATATGATTATAGTGGAAATTATAGCAAACTCAGCTGGAAAACCTTGAACTTCTTTAATCCATTGAATGCATTGCACACACCTCCGGCACTCAAAGGGTTAATCCACTGTACCCTAAAAATGTCTCCCACCGTGAAGCAATGCATTGGAAAACATGTTTATAATTCAAGAGGTTTGGGCCATTATTCCCCCACCTTTAAACAAAAACTATTAGCAGTGTACTAAATGGAAAGTCCAAAAAGTGGAATGAGCTGTGCATTACTGGCTTCATATTCAGAGTCATATGTGCAACTGAACTTCCATCATGGATGAAGGAGCAGAACATAGCAGGCTATGTATGTCAGTATTGGGATTAAAGGGATAGTAATAATTAAAATGTAAAAAATTGTAGGGTTTATCACAGTGGTCTGAAACTGTACACGGGCGCTGTTGCTACAACATTCTATGGACATCTCTGGTTCCAGGACCATAAATCTCCATAGGATGAGATGAGATGCAGGATAGGATGGCAGCCCCCGCTTCATGGGAAGCACAAAAAGTTTGGAATAAAAACTTGAAAAGCACTCTTGGACTGGGACCGGCACCATAACCTGTTTTTTTCAGCAGAATGGAAACTGCTTCCTGGAAAGTTTTGCTTTTTTCTGGGTCCCTTGGAAACTTTGAGGGAAAAGTAGTAATTTGGAGGAAGGGATATGAAATATATGCAGTACCTTTCTCATACCACCCACAAAACCCACTAGTCCATTAAGGAGGATGCAGAGGCATCTCAAAAAGGGTGGAGACAGCCCCCTACAGGCATAGATGGACAAGGATTGCATGAATTATGCGGAGGTTGGTTTATCGGACTTGGACTTTGCAGTGGGGCACTGTATCACAGTATCCCTAGGCAGTCTAGCGATCCTGTGCTTCTTTCCTTAGCGGTGCTATTGGTCGGCATGAACGCCGGCTACTTCCTCATTGCGGACGTTCACTAGAGCGTGGACAGTGACGTGCGCTTATTTATGGGCAAGAACGGATTTGCCTAATTGATTCCTACCTTGGTTGAGCCCCTATTTAAACTTTCCTGGGCCTAGGAGTCATTGCCTTTACATGGTGTGTCTCTGCTAGAAGCTCTTGCATTTGTTGTGACCCGTGCCTGACCTCCAAATCCGCTCTGTGTATGATCCCGGCTTATCGGACTACCCACATCGGTTCTGACCTGTGGCTCTGTTGGACTACTTGCTCTGTGCATTACCCAACTACCTGACCATTTCACATCTGTGTACCTGTGGCTCTGGCTTGCTCTTGCTCCTTCTTTCCTCCGATTAGCTATACTTTGATTGGAGACTCGAGCTACATCTATAGCTGGTTCTATCGGTGCTAGAACCATAGGCTATTCCTGGTATCCTCCGGTATAGTGTCAGTAGTGCAGTGCCAGGCACAGTGGTCAATCATTCAGTGGTCTGGGGTTGTGTGGGCATTATTATCATTACTGTGTATTATCAATAAAGGTGGTTATATTCATATTCTGCTGTCTGCCCAATCTTGCCTCATTACATGACACACTGCTGGGAAACCTGAGGGGCTTGCACTCGCCTGTACCCCAAGATTGGCAGAGGGATACGACTGAATCCACCCTGCTACGTTGCAAGAAAGGGCCACTTGAAAGGTAAGGGGGGGGGGTGAAGCACCCAAATTCTTAGCCTTCAATTTTACCATATGCCTTTTAGAGTCAGACATGTCCCAGGGAGACTGTCTAAATTTAGTGGAACTAGATTAAATTTCCACAGTTTAAAATAGGATTTTAATCTTACCTGTTAAATCCTTTTCACTTAGTCCATACAGGTTACTGGTACATTGGGAGGCGATCTGCCCCTTTAAGTAGGCAGGAACATTTCTCTAAATGTATGCAGGGGGTGTAGCCTCCCCTCCCTCTTAAGCTGCCCTCAGCCAGAACAAGCCAGAATGATTTGAGACACTAATACTGACCAGAGATAAGAAGGAAAAGGAAGACTCCTGTGAGCATGCCCCAAAGGTCTCCCACTGAATGCCACAGGAGAGCCAAGCATGGTCCCTTGACAGGGTGGGAGACCAGTAACCTGTATGGACTAAGTGAAAAGGATTTAACAGGTAAGACTAAAATCCTATTTTCACTGTCGTCCAATACAGGTTACTGGTACAATGGGATGTGCAAACATTGAGTTTTCCCAGAGGCGGGAAGAAGGCAAGGACCAAGAGCAAGGCCCCAATGTCACCAGAACCCCTATGAACCAATTAATCATAGAGCCCAACAATAGAAGTGTCAATGGACACCAACCAGGGGTAAAAACGAACCCCATGAACTAGCACAGCACACTGAACCAGAGCCAACAGGGCTCAACAGTAAGGAAGCACGGAGAACTTCAGAAGAAGTAGATCCTAGACAGGCAAAACTGCCTCCAGGACCTTTCTCCCAAAGCTGGCATCAGCCGAGGCCAGCACATCTACACGATAGTGCTTCGAGAATGTGTGCACAGAGGACCAAGGGGCCGCCTGGCACAGCTGATCAGCAGACGCTTGATTTTTATAGGCCCAAGAGGCCCCAATTGATCTGGTGGAATGAGCAGTAACCCGAAAGGGAACATGCTTATTCCTCAATTCGTAGGCTTTACGAATGGTAGATTTTATCCAGGATGTAATGGTCACCTTGGACGCTGGTCTCCCTGCCCTAGGCCCCTCAGGAATGACAAACAGAGCGTTAGACGTCCTGATAGACTCAGTGCGATGAACATAAAACTTGAGACAACGCACGACATCCAACAAATGAAGATCCCTCTCCTTGTCAGAGGAAGGGTTAGGGCAGAAAGAGGGCACCACAATCTCCTGATTGATGTGGAATTCGGAGACAACCTTAGGTAAAAATTCCTTGGAAGTGCGAAGCACAGCCTTATCCTTGTGGAACACCAGGTAAGGAGGTTTACAAGACAAGGCTTGTAACTCTGCCACCCGGCGAACTGAGACAATGGCCAAAAGGAAGGCCATCTTCCAGGTCAAAAGGCGTAAAGGAATGGAAGCTAAAGATTCAAACGGGGGTCTCTGAAGAACCCCCAGCACCAAATTGAGATCCCACTGAGGAGCTGGACTCTTGAAAGCAGGCCGAACATGAGACACATCTTGGAAGAAAACCTTATCAGGAAGAATAGCAATGTGTTCCTGGAAAAAGACAGACAGAGCAGAAGTCTGAACCTTGAGAGAACTCAGGCTGAGTCCCTTCTCAACACCATCCTGCAAAAAAGCCAGGACAGTGGGAAGATGGAAATCAAGTGATAGATCCCTATCAGCACACCATGCAACAAAAGTTGACCATATTCGATGATAGATCTTGGAGGACACAGGCTTGCGAGCCCTAAGCATCGTAGACACCACAGAAGATGAAAACCCCTTCTTTTTCAGAATTGAGGATTCAACCTCCAAGCCATCAAATGGAGATGCTGAACATCCTCCTTCCACAGGTAGCCTTGGAGCAGCAGGTCTGGACGGGCAGGGAGCGGAAAGGGATCCGCCACTGACATAGCAAGCAGGTCCGGATACCAGGACTGACGAGGCCAGGTCGGAGTGATTAGGATGACGGGACAACGCTCCGCCTTCAGCTTCTGGATGACTCTGATCAACAGAGGAAGAGGAGGGAAGATGTAGGCTAGGGAGAATTCCCAAGGGATTGACAATGCGTCCACTGCCAGAGCCAGTGGGTCCCTCCACTGAGAGCAGAACACTGGAACCTTCCTGTTGTGTCTGGTAGCCATCAGATCCACTACAGGTACTCCCCACATCTGGTTGAGAAGGTGAAACACCTCTGGATGAAGAGCCCACTTTCCGCTGCAGACTGTGTGACGACTGAGAAAGTCTGCCATGACGTTGTCTACGCCTGGAATATGTACTGCAGAAATGACAGGAACGTGTGCCTCCGCCCAGGAAGGAATGGCCTTGACCTCCAACCACGCGGCGAGACTTCTTGTTCCGCCTTGTCTGTTCATGTAGGCCACTGCGGTGGCGTTGTCGGACTCCACTCTGACTGGACAACCCTCCAGCTGAGATTCCCAGTGTCTCAGGGCAAGGAAGATGGCACGAAGTTCCAGAACATTGATGGAGAGGAGAGATTCTTCCAGTCCCCATTTCCCCTGGGCACTGAAACGACCCAACACTGCCCCCCATCCCCGGAGGCTGGCATCCGTCGCGACTGTGGTCCAATAGGGAATCTGAAAGGACCTCCCTTTCAGGAGATGAGACAGGTCCAACCACCATTCCAAGCTCAGCTCGACATGAGGAGGCAGAGAGACTGACAGATGCAGATGATCTGGATGATTCCTGCACGTCTGAATGATGAACCTCTGAAGTTCCCTGGTATGAGCCATAGCAAATGGCACCGCCTCTATTGTGGAAATGAACTTTCCCACCAGAGAAGTCAACTTCGGCACTGGAACCCTCTCGAGATCCAGGATCTTGGATACTCAGAGCAATCTGATGAGCCACTTCTTCTGGTAAAAACACCATGCACTGCTGAGTGTCGAACAGGAGACCCAGAAAAAGGATCTGTTGAGATGGGACCAAGTCTGACTTGTCTAGATTCACAATCCACCCGTGGCGATTGAGCGTCTGGATGCACGTCTGAACCTGCTGGTGAAGGATCTCCGCAGATGAAGCTTTCAGGAGTAAATCGTCCATGTAGGGAGTCACCCTGATGCCATCCCGATGAAGCACAGCTATCAAAGCCCCCAAGACTCTCTGAAAACCTGAGGAGCTGAAGTCAGTCCAAAGGGAAGAGCCGAAAATTGAAAATGGCCCATGTGGCAGGCAAACCTGAGATACCGCCTGCTCTCCAGGTGGATAGGGATGTGCAGATATGCATCCTGGAGGTACAGGGAAGCAAGGAATTCCCCCGGAGACATTGCGGCTATTACAGTACACAGGGATTCCTGACGATAGCGGGTACTCACAACAAAGGAATTGAGATCTTTGAGGTCCAGAATAGGACGGGTGCCCCCGTCCTTTTTGGCCACAATGAACAGGTTGGAATAAAATCCTGAACCTGTGTCCTCTGTAGGAACCAATTCCAGGACTTCGTTGTTCAAAAGATCCTGAACAGCGTCGAACAGACGCCTTTTTGTAGGCTCCTGAGAAGGACGAGTAAAATGGAACCGAAAGGGAGGAAGGGAAAAGAAAGGGATCCTGTATCCCTCTGATACCACCTGAAGAACCCAAGGGTCCGCCACTGACTCCTCTCAAGTCCGGCGAAAAATGTGGAGAAGTCCACCTACAGCGGGATGCGGACCCGGGTTCGGCGAGTCATGCCAAAGCAGTCTTGGAGGTCTTGGCCTTGGGGGCAACTTTGGGCTTCCAGGACTGTTTGGGCTTGGAGGAGGAGCGCACAGAGGGCGGACCCGCCTGGGACGCTGAGCGTGTTTCAGTTTGGAAGGAACGAAAGGACCGATTGCGTTTGGCTGGAAACTTCTTTTTGAAGACTGATGGTAGAAGAGTACTTTTACCGCCAGTAGCCTTACTAATCATTTCCTTAAGCTCAGATCCAAACAGTGAAGTCCCTTGGAAGGGCAAAGAAAGCAGAGCTTTCTTAGAAGCGGTGTCGGCAGACCAAATTTTTAGCCAAAGAGCGCGTCTAGCCACCACAGATGAAGTGGAGGCCCTCGCCATAATGCGCACAGCATCAAAAGCAGCGTCAGAAACATAATTCTGAGCTTCGGATATATTAGCAAGAAGTTGTAACTGCTCAGACACTGGCGCATCCTGGCGAACCGCCTCAGTAAGCTGTTCAGTCCAGACCGCAATGGCCCGGTTAACCCACGCCACTGCAAAGGTTGGACGCATGGCAGTGCCAATAGAGGCAAAAATAGACTTAAGACAAGTTTCTAACTTTTATCCGTCCAATCTTGTAGGGCAGAAGCATCAGAGACAGCCAAGGCAGTAGATTTAGACAACCTAGAAACTGGAGCATCCACCTTAGGGGGATGAACCCATTTAGCCAGTTCAGTCTCAGGAAAGGGATAAAGTTTAGCAAACTTTTTTGATACTGAAGAAGATTTATCAGGATTTCTCCACGCATCAGAGACTAAACTTGCAAGAGTAGGATTAGTAGGAAAACATATAACAGTCTTAAAAGGTTTCTGAAACACATCTGTTGGGTCATGAGTAGATTCCGGACTCAAGGGAAGGATGAGGATGGTAGCACAGCCCTGATCAAACCCTCAGCAGAGAAGTTCAGGGTCACATTCATAAGGGTCACCAATGGACCTGGTAGACTCAATAACAGTGCCCTCCTCAACATCAGAATCCTGCAACAATTCTTCCTCCGAAGAATCAGACACGTCAGGAGCACCCTGTGGCTTGGGCAGGGCGGTCCTGATAGTGGAGGGGGTCTGCCAAACCTGAAGAGCCCCCTGAACCTGAGAGGGAAAGAGCTGAAGAGTGGATCTGAGATCCCTAGTTGCAGCCTTGAACTCTTTCACCCAAGTTGGCTCAATAGCGTGACTGGAAAGCCCTGGGTTGCTGCCATGGCCTTCCGCGCATTTTGGGCATAAATGACCAGAAAATTCTCTAGGTAGCCCGGAGTGACAGGAGGAGCAAAACGCAATGGGAGAAACTGACACCCCAGCTTCCTTAGTCTTGGGTCTAGCCCCTGACTCCAGTGGAGTAGACATGCTCATGGCGTCAGATATACTCCACTGACAAGAATCACCCAATTGAAGTGTGAAAGATTAAATATTCACCCCAGAAATGCTTAAAATTAAACTTATCTGGCAAGCGAAGGGTTAATCTGCGGAGGAGAGAGAGAAGGCTCGGTCCCTGCATAGTATACTCGCTGAGAAGAACTCACAAAATGGCTGCCGCGACGGGAGCCAATCAGAAAACGGGCGCGAATCAAGCGCTCATGGGAAACGTAGTTCTTTGCAAAAGTACCCCAAAACAGAGCCCGAGGCCCCCCCAATACCCCCAACACACCGAATCATGCAAACGGATGATAGAGCAAGGGAAGACCAACAATTTGAGCCCACTCTGAAGTTGCTGTGACAAGCGGTTCCAGAGATACGTCCCACACTGTGTAAACCCATAGAGAGTAAAGGAGCAATGGCGTCTATGCGGGAAAAGCGCGCTTAAAGGAGTGGAACATAAACTTTTAATAAAGTTACCCTGACAGGAAAAAGTTACAAAACACATATCAAACACAAGTAAAACATGATAAAACAATATCCCTGAGGAAACCAGCAGGGAAAAGGTTAAAACCCACATAAACTGCTCCAAAACCCAGGGAATACACACAGACATTGCAGAAATACAGTGCAATATAAAGAAAAACACCCAACGAGTGCTGGAGTGCATAATGAAAACTCCCAAATACAAGCCCAATGAAGGGACACTATGGGACAAGTGGACCTTCAGCATTCAAAGGGTGGCTCACCTTTCTGCAGGACTTCTGTCTTCAGGTAACCATGTGAAAAGGGAATTAACCAAAGGATAATCCCCACCAGGGAAGCTACTTGAATCAAGTTGTTCCCTCATCAGGGCATAAGGTCCACCAGAAAATCCCTGGAAGCTGCACTAGCCACTTTGGAGAGGGCAATTGTCAGCCATGGTCACCCGCCTAATGGTGGTATTCCATATTTGAAGAAAACAATAAAAAAAACTAAAGTTGATTGAGAGATGTTCTCCACCTGATGTGCACAGCACGCAGGAACAAATCATTCTGGCTGGTTCTGGCTGAAGGCAGCTTAAGAGGGAGGGGAGGCTCCACCCCCTGCATACATTTAGAGAAATGTCCCTACCTACTTAAAGGGGCAGATCGCCTCCCAATGTACCAGTAACCTGTATTGAACAACAGTGAAAGTAATATTCCAGAACAATTTACTTTTCCGGTATGCAAAGGGTTATACTGAAGAGAGCAAGGGGAGTGAGCCTCTGTGTAGGATAAACAAGGGAGGGGAAAGATAGCCACCAGTCAGTGTGCCAATCAATCAGAAGAAAGCCTGGAAAACAGGGCACTATGGGAACTGTCATCTCCTCCCTTCCTTGTTTCCCAGCAGTGTCTGTTACTCTTGCAGTGGGCAGCGGTATACTCTGTGTACACTCAAACTGGACCAGATTAATGAGCATGAAGAGACAAGAAGTTTGAGTCCTCTCTGACCACTGTAGCACAAACAGAAGCAGAGATATGTTCCAAATTTTCTTCCACAGAGGTCAACGAAAGAAAGATGGCAGCAGGCATAATAATAATAAACGAAAGACCGAAAACAACCCCCTGGAAATACCTGGAGGAGTGGAAATACTTAAGTTCTAGTTGAAGGGGAGCAGAAATAATCCCCCCAAAGCAAGGTACACTCCCAATAACCAGAGCAGCAGTGAAAAGGTTAACTATCAAGAAGAGGACAGCCAAATGTACTTCAATAATCCTAGGAAGAGAAAATAGAGAAACCTAAGAAAAACTAACAGGATTGCCATTGCACCTCCAACTGCTCTGCAGAACACATGAATTCTGGGAGTTAGTGGGGGCTTGAGATGGATGAGGGAGTTTGTGCCTTGTCCTCCAGGAGGAGGGCTCAACACCTGGTACCTGTGTTCCATACTGGACACAAGACACACATGGATTTTTCAACATTTCATCACTTATTCAAGGATGTGTCACAATGTAAAGTAAAGCATCTCCTTAAAGTGGAACCCTCCCCTCTATAAAAGCTTGCCTCTGGGTAATGTTCCTATAGCGATAACATGTAATGTGTTTTTTTTTTTTGTTGTTGTGTTTTTTTTTTGTTTTTTTTTTTTTTAATATAATGCAGGCTATCGTGAAATTTACAGTTTCAAAAAGGAGCCAGTAACACTTCTTCAGCCTATCCTGAAGCAGGTTACTGGTAACTTTGGGTAGGCGATCCACCCCTTTAATTAGGCAGGAACAATTCTAGAATTGTATGCAGGGGTGGAGCCTACCTTCCCTCCTTGGCTGCAGCTAACGAACCAGCTCCAGTAAGATTTGAGACACTAACTACTGACTAGATAGTAGAAGGGAAAGACGACCCTGAAGGACCCCCACAGTCTGCCACAAGAGAGCCAAGCATGGTCTCTTGACAGGGTGGGAGATCAGTAACCTGTATGGACTAAGAGAAAAGGATTTAACAGGTAAGACTAAAATCCTATTTTCTCTGTCATCCAAAACAGGTTACTGGTAACTTTGGGATGTCCAACCACTGATTTTCCCCAGAGGCAGGAAGTAAGGCAAGGACCAGACACAAGGCCCCCCAAAGTCACCAGAGCAGATATGAAGCATCAGATCAGAGATAGCCCAACAATAACAAATGAAGTGTCAACGGACACTGAAGAGGGGTAACACCCCCAACTGTCACACAGCACACTGAACTAGCCAGCAGTGCTCAAAAGTGAAGGAAGAACCAAGAACCAAAGAAGATCCTAGACAGGCAAGACTGCCTCCAGGATCTCTCTCCCAAAGTTGGCATCAGCACGGTAGTGCTTCAAAAATTTGTGCACAGACGACCAAGTGGCAGACTTGCACAACTGATCAGCAGAGGCCTGATTCTTGTAAGCCCAAGAAGCCCCAACAGATCTAGTAGAATGAGCCGTGACCCGAAAGGGAACAGGCTTCTTCCTGAGCTCTTAAGCCTTACGAATAGTGGACTTGCTCCAGGACGCAATAGTCACTTTGGATGCAGGTCTTACTGCCCTGGGACCCTCAGGAATAACAAACAGCGTGTCAGATTGCCTGATAGACTCAGTGCAGTGTACATAAAACTTGAGACAACACACCACATCTAACAAGTGGAGATCCCTCACCTTGTCACAGGTAGGGTCAGGGCAGAAAGAAGGCACCACAATCTCTTGAGAGACTCCTCCAGAGACCACCGACCCTGTGCACTCAGGCGACCCAGGACCACTCCCCACCCGGAGAGGCTGGCATCCGTCGTCACAGTGGTCCAGAAAGAAACTAGGAAGGACTTGCCCTTCAGTAGATTGGAGAGGTCGAACCACGAGGACAAACTCAGTTGCACACGAAGAGGAAGTGAATCCGATGTCTTCAGAAGGTCCGGCTGACCCCTGAACACCTGGATCACAAACCGCTGGAGTTCCCTGGTGTGTGCCATGGCAAACTGTACCACCTCTATGGTGGAAATGAATTTCCCCACGAGAGATGACAGCTTCTTGGCTGGAACTGGATCTTGAGCCAGTATAGTAGAAACCCTGTGGGCGATCTGGTGAGCCACCTCGTCCGTGAGAAACACACGTTCTTCTGGATATCGAAGAGGAGGCCCAGGAAGACCAGAAGCTGGAATGGGACAAGATCTGATTTGTCAAAGTTGATGATCCACCCCTGATGGGTGAGAGCATGAATGCTGATGAAGTCCCGCAGAAGAGGCTTTCAGAAGCAGTTCGTACCATGTGCAACTCCGATGCCGTCTAAGTGGAGGATGGACACGAAGGCTCCCAGAACATGGTTGAAGACCTGAGGAGCTGTCGTCAGTCCAAATGGAAGAGCCGAGGACTGAATATGTCCCCGGGCGCAGGCAAACCGGAGGTACTGCCGGCTCTCTGGATGAATGGCAGTGTGTAAGTACGCGTCCTGAAGATCCAGAGATGCAATGAATTCCCCAGGGGACATGGCAGCAATCACCGTCCGTAAAGACTCCTGGTGATGAGTCCGGATCACAAAGGAATTGAGATCCTTCAAGTCCAAAATGGGACGTCAACCGCCGTCCTTGAAGACCACAGAGAGGCTTGAATAAAAACACATACCTCTGTCCTGAACTGGAACCGGCTCCAGAAAATCCTTGTCCAGAAGAGCCTGAACAGCACTGTTGAACAGAAGGCGTTTCTCTGCGCCCTGAGGTGTATGAGAAGAAAGAAAGTGAAATGGAGGAAGATAGACTAAAGGGATCCTATACCCTTCCGTCACTACCTGAAAAAACCAATGGGTCCGTCACTGAATCCTACCAAATGCTGTGATAGTGACACAGACGACCACCCACAGCAGAGTGCGGATCCGGGTTCAGTGAGTCATGCCGAAGGAGGCTTGGAAGCCTTGAGACTAGAGGAGACCTTGGGCTTCCATTGCTGTTTGGGCTTGGTGGAGGTACGCTGACCTGAGGGAACATCCTGGTTTGTCGGACGGGTCTCATTCTGAAAGTAACGAAAATACCGGTTACGCTTCCCAGGAACTAAAGGTAGAAGTGTACTCTTACCTCCTGTAGCCTCACTTGATCAGATCCTTGAGATCTGGCCCAAACAAAGAAGTGCCTTGAAAAGGCAACAAAAGCAATGCTTTCTTAGAAGCAGTGTCAGCATGCCAGATCTTGAGCCAAAGAGCCTGTCTGGCAACCACAGACATGGTGGAAACCCTAGCCACCAAATGGATGGCATCAAATAGGGCAGCAGAAACATTGTGCTGTACCGCAGAAATTTTGGCAAGGAGGCGCAACTTATCTGAAGTAGGAGCATCCTGACGGACAGCCAGGGTGAGCTGTTCAGTCCAGACCTCAATGGCCCGGATCACCCATGCTGCTGTGAATGCTGGACGCATGGCAGAACCAGGAGTAGCAAAGATGGACTTGACAGAGACCTCCATTTTTTGTCAGTCCAGTCCTTTAGAGCAGACGCATCAGACACTGGTAAGGCAGTAGACTTAGATAGCCTGGAGATAGGAGCATCCACTTTAGGAGGATGAACCACTGAGTAAGTGCTGCCTCAGAAAAGGGATAAAGCTTAGCAAATTTCTTGGAGACAGAAGGTTTCCTGTCCGGAGACTTCCACTCTTCAGACACAAGGCGGTCAAGAGTGGGGTTAGGTGCAAAGCAAGTAAGGAGCTTTTTAGGCTCCTGAAAGACATCAGAAGGGTCAGAAGGAACCTCCTGCACTAAGGGAATGTTTAGGGTATTTAAAACAGCCCTGATCAGGCCCTCAGCCGAGGGCTCAGAATCAGCCTCAAAGGGGTCCCCAAAAAACAGAGGAGACCACTGCCA
This sequence comes from Rhinophrynus dorsalis, assembly GCA_037306005.1. Lineage (NCBI taxonomy): Eukaryota > Metazoa > Chordata > Amphibia > Anura > Rhinophrynidae > Rhinophrynus > Rhinophrynus dorsalis. Next base: position 37,646,595 of record CM074720.1, on the reverse strand, counting down.
ACAGTTCCTCCTCAGAGGAATCTGATACGTCATGTACACCCTGAGGCTTTGTCAGGGAAGACTTGATGAAGGAGGGAGTTTGACAAGAATGAAAGACCCCCTGTAACCGGGATGGAAAGAGTTGCAAAGTGGACCTAAGGTCCCTAGTAGCAGCCTTGAACTCTTGCATCCAAACTGGCTCTAATGAATGGCTGGAGGTACCTGGAGACTCTCAGGGACATCACAACATGCTGGGCATAAGTGACCTGACAATTCTCTAGGTAACCTGAATGACAGGAAGAGCAATGTGCAATAGGGGACATACAGAGACCCCAGCATCCTTAGTCTTAGGTCTGGCCCCAGGCTCCAATGGTATAGACATTCTCAGTGTCAATAACCTTACTGTACAAGAAATCACCTAATTACAGTGTGTATGATTAAAGTTTCACCCCAGAAGTCGCAAAAATAGACTTATCTGGCTGGCAAAGGGTTAATCTGCAGAGGAGAGAAGGAGAGTCCAAGCCCTGCGTAGGATACTCATTCTGGAAAGATCACAAAATAGCTGTCATGGCAGGAGCCAATCAGAAACAAGCGCACAAAGCAAGTGCTCATGGGAAATGCAGTTTTCCCAGAAAAGTACTCCAAGCAGTGCCAGAAGCCCCCCGAGCCCCCAACACACTAGTAACGTGAACCGGATGATAGAGCAAGGGCAGGTTGCAGAGATATGTCCCAAACTGTACAGTCCCATAGGAGTGAATGGAGCAATGGCGCCTATGCGGTAAAGCACGCCGAACTCAATTTTTACAAAATTGAAGGTGTAATATTAAGACATGAAACATCACTAAAACATGTTAGGATACCTAAAAAAAAACCACTGAACCAGTAGGAAAAGTGTCAGAAAACCCCCCCAAATAAGTGTCAAACCAGCAGCTAAAGGGTTACATACCACATAAACCTGCTCCAAACACCCAACAGACATACAGATAGACTCATTGAGTGTAGGAGTGTGCAA